>BSBK01004781.1:520000-1120000 GCA_027943335.1 Chamaecyparis obtusa
GGGTTAGGGCTAGCTTTTTGGACTTGAAATTTTAAATTTATTTTTTATGAGTTGTTGGTAATTTTAAATTTCTATTTATTTTAAATTAAGTGGCTAAGTTGACTTTTTGTTGGATTACTTTTTATTGGTTATTTTACTTATTAGTTTTGTCTCTTTGATTTTCTTTTTGAAAATTCGTATTTATTAATTTTAATGTGGGAATTTAATATTATTGTCAAGCCAAATTTGTTTTAATTTAAAAGTGGATGAAAATATTTCTTTGAAATATAGAGCTTTTTAATGTTAATTTAGAAATTTGGTTATTTTGAAATAAAAATTGAATGGCTAGCATAGAGGGAAATATTAAAAATGTATAATGTTAATGTTTTATTAAATAAAAGATTTACAAATTAATTTAATGATTTTTATAATTGGAATACTCTAGTGGCTTTAATTATCTCGCCTTAGAATGGGTCTTATGTTTCCCCTTTTCCCCTTAGCCAGAATTTAATATTTTATAATTAATTCTTTTTATATGATAATTTAAAACTTTTAAATTAATTAGTTAAATTAACTAAGGGAAGTTATGTTTTAATAAAGTGTATTATTTTAATTAAAACTATTAGAAAACCTTAGTTTTAAAAGGGGGATTAATATTTATTAACCAAGGTTATTGCTTAGGGTTATTTTAGGCTTTATTTTATTATTTTAATGTACCCTTGTGAAAGCTACCTTAAACTTGCAACCTAGCACTTGTTTACAAACCTCTATGGTTGTAATCACACCTCTATGGTTTTAATCACTTTAAGTCTAATTAATTAAATAATTAAACCCCTTTTTGGTAAGTTAACCCAACATTTGAACTTAAGTTAATAAGCTAATTAAATTTACACTCTTAACACTTATTTTATTTAAATGAAATTAATTTAACCCTCGTTAGGTTATTTTGGAGACCTAGTGGGGTACCTTAGTTATCTAACACAGTTTTCAATCAAGGGACGTTGACAAACCAATGTTTGTCATGATACCTCCTGAGTGTAAACTTGTGTTGTTTAATGTGATTTTCATGTTAGCTCTTCTTAGATTGCTATCCTTAGTTGACCTTTGTGCTTTTTTTTAAATGGTTTGTTTTTGCCCTAATTTTTGGGTATGAAATTTTGGTATCAGAGCCAGTTTCAACACTTGGAACCTTAACCATTGTGTTTCCTATTAAATATTTGAACTTGTAGGATACCTCCATAAATGTGATAAGAACGTAGATGTGGAAAGGCCCTAGACGTACTCCTCGACACGCAAAAAGTGGAGAAGGGAGTTGAGGATTCTGAAAGGAAATTGAGATCCCCCTTTCTGAACAGCTCCTGACCCAAAACTAGAATATAGTAACTACCCCTCGGAGGTAGGTACTTGTCCGAGCCCATGCACATACACTGAGATCTCAATGATATATGGTCCCATGTATATAGTGTTGGAAACTTGAATTTGACTTGTGGCTTGGGTGCCCTTGTAAGGCATCTTGGGGATTTTTGAGAAGACCAACCCAAGTAACATGGAGTAAAGGAAGGAGCACTTCCTAGGATGTACTAAAATTGCCCTTAGTTTTGAGTGCTTAGCGACCTATTTGTTGTTCATAGTGTGGATGTCTTGGCGACTGTGGTAGTCATGCCACTATGCGTTCCATGGTAGCTTGTGTATATTTATTTGAGTCCCTAGTTTCTCTTAGTATATCCCATAAGCAGTTTTCTTGCTAGCATGACCGTGTGTGGTCATAACTGTGGATTTGTGTCCATGCTTGGTATGGGAATGTGTTGATTCCCTCCTTATAGACTATGATGCATTTGTGCTTGTATCAGTATGGTATCATGAGAATGTGATGAAACATGTTGTTTTAGGCCCTTGGGGTAATGGCTCAAGTCCCCAAATTTTTCATGGTTGTCTTGATCTATAGAAGAAGGGTGTATTATTATTACAAATGTGTGATATCTTATTGAGTTATTCCTTGTTATGGAATCATGTGTACCAACTATTATGATCTAGTGAACATACATTTACCTTGTCCACTAAGTACAACTAGGCCTTTGTGAAGTTGAATTTATCTGTAATTTGTGTGGTGTGGAGATTTTTACCACACCTTTGAATGATGTCTTCTTGCATAAGCCTTTTCTAGGTTTGTGGTGTAAGTTGTGCGTACCCTAGTTATGGGAAGATCCTTCGTGGGAGTTCCAAATATTCTCTCGGAGCATGAAGAGAACCCCTTTGAGAGTTTGAGGCTCATGTTGCGACCTTAAGTAGATCTTTCTACATATGTTGTGAGGTGGTTTGAAGACTCATCTAAATGGTTTACTATATTAAGAAGGTTACTGCAACAAGGGCAAAAAAATTATAAGGATAAGGATATTGTTTCAGTTACAAGAATAATAGTGATGCATGTATCTGTGATCTGTATGTGGTGGGTATGTTCTCTAAGCTTGCTGAGAAGTGGTACCCTCAGTGTCCTGTGGTGATTCCTCCCTCTTGCATGACTAATTTCAGTCACAATGTTTTGTGAATGGCTCTTTTGATTTATTTTTATTCTTTTGTTTTGTTTGTCTTTTGCGGTGGTTCTTTCCACATGTTGTGTGGGTTGGCATATTTTGGTTACTTTTTATGATTGGAAATAGTCACCAAATCTATCTTTCTATGACTATTGACTCTTTCTATTTATTGTTGAATTGAGCTCATTTTGAATTTACTATTGAAATTAATGGTTTTCCCATTATGATTTACCTTTCTTTTTGGTTATTGGTGACTATTCCAAATGTTTTTAACTTGCTGGACAATCTTATGTTTGTGACTTTATCTAGATCATTATGGACTAGTGACAGTATGTATAAGGAGGAACACCAGGGAGAACATACTATATTACACCTTTGTAATGATAAAGATGTGGTGCATGTCAGTATAACGATGTAGATGAATGATAATGTTAGTTGTTATCTAGGTACATAGATCATAAGTTTTCCTTATGTGGGAGCTACTACCTGCATTGAAATTGTTATTGGTTAATCCATACCAAGGAAGTAAGGACTAGTGTTAGATTGAACATTAATCAAATGGATGGAGGTTGAGCACACCTCATTTGGAAATAATTTGAATCAATGAAGAAATTCCACTTGGGTTTATGTCCCATCATGGCTTATGTGATGAGGTATGAACTTTTTATTTCCACATTGGAACTAGCATGTATGCTTAATGGGGCCCCTCCTTGATCTCATGATGTGTTCATGAAACCAGGAGAGTTTCCCCTTCTTAGCATGGTTTTGATGGGTTGTTAGGTGCAACTTAGTCCACTTTGGAGTTTTGATCCATATGGTGGGTCTTGATGGCCCTAAAATTCTATGGTGATTAGACCCTTTTGGTTATGTTTTAGTCATGCTATCGTATTGAATAAGTTGTCCCCTCTTGGTGAAACTCCATGTTATAAATTGGGGACTATTAGAGGATGGCTTGATTTGAGATATCCCTAGACTTGGCTAGTAGGTCACGATATTATTAGGCTTATCTTATCATCTAAAGTTGGGTTTGAGGATGAGTGTAAGAGGTCATCCCTTTCCTAAACTCATTTTCCACCTTGTGGGAAGTAAGACTGAGATATTGTGGGGTAAGTAAACCCTATTCCTCAAGGTTAATTGACCCCTCATCATCATGGAAACATATCGATCCTACACTTGTAATTTTTAAGGTACTCTATTTATTCCTATAAATGGAAGGGGTGCATTAATGGGACTCTATTTTAGGAGTTCTCTTTCTTGCGTGAGGAAATCCTTTGAGATGTTCCCTTGGTACACTTGAGTAGGATGTAGTATTCCTTAGAAGAGTGCAATTTTGGTAAAAGGATGTTTTTCCTTGTTCTCAAGTTGATAACTTGAAGCTCTTGGTGTTTTGACCTTAGAGATGTCTTGGGGGACAATGTTAAAATTTGGGTGCCTCATGGTGAATTATGACGGGTAGAGTTACACCATATATGGTGAAGACAATGAATAGATGTGTTCTCCTATCCTGTGTTGGGCCCGTGATTGAAGGGATTTATGAGAGTTGCTGATGCTCACTTATGTTGGATGGATCCCTTCCCTAGTTGTCGAATTGATTTGGTAGGGAACTATTATGTTGGGAAGTTTGGTAAGTATTCTTGTTTCTAGGATAGTTGGACCTCACACATGTAGTATTTCCTTCACCTTGACTTGTCATCTTCCAGGAGTAAGCCTAGTCCTTAGGGAGATGATGTAGTGCCTCCCTCATTTGACTCTTTGCATGAACATCTTGATGGTATGGTTTTGACCTTCACACTTATTGAGTATGATCATGTTGGACCCATGTGAGGGTGTACTTCCAGGAGGATATGATTTTATATAATATTTTTGATGTCGTGGCTTAACTTGGAGACATTGGGTGTGGTCTCAGATTGTATAATGATGCTCCTTAGTGATAAGGATTAGTTGATCTTGTGATGCAATGACTTTTCCCCAAAATATTTTTTATGACGACACATGAGATGCACCTAGTTCATCTTTGTCTTGTGATAATCAGGAGCTTACCATTGGGGTTGTGACAGGTGTATTAAGGGACCCTACCCCAGGTTTGTCATAGAATTACTTTTATCTACATTATGGACTTAGTATTTAGATACGCTATGTTGACGCATCATGGATTTATATTCTATTGAACAGAGATTTAACCACATTGTTTTGTGATGAACCTATTTTCATGTTGCTTTTGTACTCATGTCAATGATTCTAGGATGCACTATCTTTGCATAAGGGCTAATCGAATTCAACTAATTTTCTTATGACAAAGAAATTAAGTGCATGTTTTGTGGGAATTGTTCAGGTTTAGAATTGTTACCCTAACTTAGGCATTAAGGCTATACAACAATTATATCCTGATAATGGAAACCTCCTCTAGCTGTGGGTAGACTATGAATGAGGAGGAATCTCCAGATTCTAGGCTGGTTCCTATTAAGTATGAATTATCACCACCTGACTGAAAATTTGATAAGGAAAGGGATAGAGAGAACTTTTAAAACTGAAATGAAAGTGGGGTGATACACCAAAATAAGTTTATACTTTGTTGGAATGGTAAAACAATAGCTCAAAACCACAGACCAAAAGTTTGACTCTTCATATCTCTATTCAACATATAGGCTAATAGACTTTACTATTAGGGTTACACCACAAATAGCTAAACTGTTAACAACATACTTTTCCCATACAAGGTTTAAGCATAAAATGATCACCTTAAGAAGGAATAAACAAGCATTCACTTCTTTTTTATTACAATTGAAAGCAACACTTGTGCAAAAAGAAGAAATTAGGATCTTTGAATCTCACCACAAAAACATATGAGCCAATGAGCATCTGCTTTATTTCTCACAAAACTGATAATCAGATTACAAAAATGGCTTCAAAGCAAAATAGGAACAATATGTTCACTACTGGCCTCTCTCCCAAAACTCTCAACCCCTAAAATGATTATGAAAAATCATCCTTATAGTAGGCCTTGGCCTCAAATCCAAAAATACAAGCCCCTCAAAGATGCCCCAATTTTGGCCAAAAATCCAGCCTATGTTAACTCCATTCTAAATGCCCAAAATTTTGGCTTATAATAAGGATTTAAAGAAAATCCTTTTACAAAAATAATTGCCAAAATTCTAAAATATTTTAATATTAGATTAAAACCTAATATCAAACAAATAGCCTAACCTTAAAAAAAAATACTAAGTGTTGACAAAATGTAAAGTGGGGAATAACAAATTTGACCCACTTGCACATGACTCATAAAAAGAGGGATGAGGTGGCATATGAGCATTTTTTGAAAAACTACAGGAACTGACCTTTGCAATGAAGGCATTCAATGCCTTATGCTTGGCAGACTCCAAAACTCTTATGCATATTTCATTTTTGAGACATGTGCAATCTCAATCTTTGCCAAGAAGAATTAGGGAAAAATTGAAACCCTAACTGAAGGAAAACTGTAGCAAAAACTTGCTGATGAAGCTCGGCTTCTTGAAGGTGAAGCTCTCTGTCAAACTCGGCCTTCATTGCCATGGAACTTGAGTTCACTGTTATAACCAATCAACTGGTATTTGCTTGTTTATTTTCCCACTGTATCTTCATCTTACTCAGCTTGTGACTACGTGCTTTTGAGTTTTGATTGGCGTTGACTGATGTTTTGACTGTGAGTAATATATGGCCAAAGCTGGTAAGCAATCATGTCTATTTTGAAACTCAAGTTCTCTCCATTCATGATCTCTTGATTGTATCTCGTGACTTAAAGTCCCTCTCGATTTCTTTTTTTTTTTGGTAGTGAATGAGTATCATGAAACCATGAGTGTACAAATAATTTCTTGTGAATAGAGGATCAAACTCAGCATCATTTTTTGTATACCATAAGTCACGGCTTGACTTCTATTTTCGAGCTCTTTTGTTCTTGTTCTGAAAATTGTGAGTATACAAATCATTTTAGGACTGTGGGTTATGAATATGAGTCACGGTTGTGACTGGTTCTTAACTTTTGTTTATAACATACATGAACTTGGCTCTGCTGGGTATTACCCTCCATTTATGGGTCAAACTATGAGCTCAAACTATTTCTATTGTAACAGTTATGACCTCGTGACTGGTGTTCTTTTATTTCTCGATGTATACACAGCCACATAACTATGTCTTCATTCTTGTTGGGTTTGATGTTTTATAAAAACTTGATGAACATAATACCATCAGTCACAGCTTGCTTACAGCCAGTTCACTGATGGAAAATGACTCGGTTTCCACTTGGCAAGTTACCCATTCATTCATTGCTCAACACCAAGTATAAAGCTTTTGATTTTTTTCTATATACCATTCTTACTGACATGGATTCTTTGGTCAGTAGTATCATAACCACAACTTGGCCCTTTGTCTTCAACATGTGGCTGTGATAGAATATTGTGAAACTGTGAGTCTCTAGACTTGGCTCCATGCTTAGTTTGGAACCCGAGTTCTTAAACCACTATGACTGTGAGTTTAGCAATGACAGACAGCCTCTCTTCTCTAGTTGCTTTACTAAAGTTGCGAGGTTATGACTGAAAGATATTAAAAGATGTATTCAATTTCATTTAAAAACTATAACATCTTTCAGTCATAACATTCGCAAACTTTAGAAGGTAATTGAAAAGATGGCTGAAAGATGTTAAAAAATAACAGTCACTTTTGTTCAAAATAGATAAGTACATTTCTTATGTCTAATGTTCATTTAATTTCCAACTTATGTACATTTTCATCTTGCTTCCGCTGTCAACAAATGCACACACATTTCACCAGGAACTATCAGATTATAAAATACACTGTCAACTTTGCTTTGAAAAGCATACCATACACTTTGCCTGTGATCATGAACCATGTTGAAGACTCATGCTTTTTGTTTATAAAAATACCTTTATAGTTTGTACTCTATTTGATTTGTAACTATAATATTTCAATTGTAGGTATAATATACTATGCACATTTGTTTAATAGCATAAATTTTTATTTTGAAAGAATTCAAAACACAGCTCATTATACCAAAGCTCCAGTAGCATGACCACCGTTATCAACTCATTTGACTGCATTTTTGAGCATTTTAATTATTCCTTCATATTGCATAGCCACTTAGCACATTTTAATTCAACTTTTCAGCTGATACATGCAAATAGTCATTCAAAATCTTGAATCCAATATTAAATAGAGAACATCCTTGAACTCACTGATACATATTAACATGTTTGAACAGACTCCTTTTTCTATTTTGATGCTGAATCTAAACTTTCAATGTAAGAAATGCAACAAGATAAAAGTGTTTGTTTATTATTAATGAAGTTCAAGCATGGGCTCGTGACACTCACTAACAACAAACTAAAAACATTTCATAACTTTATGGCCCAATCTTGAAGCATTCTTTTTGTAATCAGCAACAACAAATATATTACTTGAAATTGTACCTTTGAAACAACAAGGACATATTGTACCAGTATTTATGCAGTTGCATTCTGTGACATTTGATCATGACTGTTGGCGACATTGGCACTTCCTGTAGCACTTTATCTTGAGTTTCAGCTTGATATGCATCTTTTCCTTATGACTGAATGTGAAAACCAGTCATCTCTTTTTTGCAAAATAATCTGGTTAAGCTTTCAAACGACATCATTTAAACATGATTAGATTAGTGAACATAATAAAGAACTTTGTCACTCAATTTTCAGACCATTATGTTCACTAATCTATCAAAACTCTGCACCATCTAAAGAAGGTTTCTCAGCTTGAACATACTAAGTCCCTTTAATTTAGATAATTGGTTAATAAAAAGAACAACATACACCAGAATGATCATAAATAGTAAAAGGTTTCATGTTTATAGAAACAAGTCCATTTAATACTACCTTGCAGTGAGTGTTAGTGTACATTTCTTTATTACATTTAGTTTTTTCTAGATTGATGTGCAGATTTGAAAACTTGATTGTTATAGCATGTTATTTGTTTCTTATGCATTGCTTAGATCCAACAGGATCTAATTACATTTTCTCTTTCTTATGAAGATATGAACCCTAAAGACCTAAATGTAGATGAAGACACAAATTTTGAAGACCTTTGGATTTAAGACCTAGCAAACAACTAGCTAACAACAAACAACACAAAGGCAATGCATGTGACCCCTATTCCATACTTCAATCTTTTCTTTCAATTCTTTAAATGTACTCTACTTATTGATATGAAATATGAACCTAGAAAGACATTTGTACATTACATTCAGTTTGAATGCACAATGTAATGATCATTTATGAATTTTGAAATTTTTGTAACAATGATCAATACTTAGAGTACAATAATGACATTTAGAATGAATGCAATGACGAAATGTAAACTAACAAAACCTACAAGGCAGTGTTAATTTGACAAACAAATGTGCAACCTTTTCCTATTTATGCTTATTGTATTGTAAGCTATAATTTTAAGTAACAATTTTGGCGACTTCTACTGGATGTCTTCTTGCTAGACATGACCTATATAATTGTCATAGGGCCACAAAGTTAGGAGATCTAAAACTATGAATGCAACCATTTATTAAAATGAAAATGCACCTAAACTAGACTCAATGCAACCTAGAGACCTAGTGCTTGGACAACACTTATTAAACTGAAAACTAAACCTAGCCTAACTCTCAAAGAAAAGCTTGAGGTGTATTCCATTAACTAGAATTTGCAAATCTTTTGCTTTAGTTGTGGACAACTGAAAAGCATTATTCTCCTTACAGGCTGTTATAACAAAAGGGGCTGACCAAAAAATATCAAACTTGTCATGCTGCCCTGGCCTGCTCTTTAGTACATCCCATTTGAGTACTAGATCACCTTCTTTGAACTCTCTGTACTTAGCTTTCTTTTCAAATGACCTCTTAGTGTGTTCTTGCTTTAGCTCCATATTTTCCAATGCCTTCCTCCTTTCTTCCTCAAGCTATAACAAATCAACATGTACCTTAACCTAAGAGGATCTTCCTCTTCAAACAACAACATCTGATCAGCTAGTTGTAAGGCTGGAAATTTAGTAGAAACTAGCAATCTGGCCTCTTTACCATAAACTAGGACATAATTGGAATTCCCTATTACCTATTTAGGTGTAATCCTATCCAACCATAAGACTGCCTTTAATTTAGAATGTCAATCTCTCTTATTCTATTGCAAAGTCTTTTTGATAATTATGATCAGATTTTTATTAATAGACTTTGCAAGACCATTACCCTGAGGATAATAGTTAGAAGAATTATTTAAATAGATCCCATTTTTCAAAGCCCACTCTGTAATAGCTAAACCAATAAAATCCATAGCATTATCAGAGATAATTGATTGAGGAACTTCAAATCTGGTTACAATGTCTTCATAAAACTTTAGCACAACAAGTCCAGTGGCCTCTTTTAATGCAATAGCTTCAGTCCATCTCATAAAATAATCAATAGAAGTTAAAATCCATTTATGACCAGCACTAGAATTAGGATTTATAGGACCTATAGAGTCTATTCCCCACTTATTGAATGACTGATCAACCATAATTGGCTTTAATGGAAATGCTGCTAGCTTTTGTTTACCTGCAAACATAGCACATTTCTGACATCTTCTGGCCCAAGAATAAGCATCCTTAAATAAATTAGGCCAATAATAGCTAGCCCTTAGTATTTTCTAGACTATAGTTTTAGGACTGCAATGTCCTCCACAAGATCCATCATGAAATTCAGATAAAATTCTGCCTTGATCTAGTGAATCAATACATTTAAGAAACATTCCAGAATAGTCCTTCCTATAAAGTATACCATCAATAAGAACGTAGGGAATAGATTGTAACTTGTAATATCTTCTCTTTTCCTTATTAAGATTATTTGGGCATTGTCCAGTTTTCAAGAATCTGGTCATATCTTATAACCAAGTTGTACGATCATTAAACAATACAACATCACCTTGAAAATTTTTAGATTCTTGAGTAGTTTCAACTTGTTCTTCCTCTTCTGCCATCTGAGCACAAATGCTTTTGCCTCTAACCAGCTTAGTCACATGAATATGTACATCATACTCCATAACTCTCATTATCCAACCAGCCCTCTTTTCATTAACATCTTTGTTCAACAAAAACTCTTTAATACTAGGATGTGCAACCATTAAATGTACTTCATTCCTGGCTATCAAATGCTTAAACTTATTCAAAGCTTTAATAACAGCTAGCACATTCTTTTCAACAAAATTGTACCTTTTCTCATAGTCATCCATACCTTTGCTGAAAAAAGCAACTGGTTGTTCTTGTTTTTCTTCATTCTTTTGAACTAGCATTGTTGAAATAGTATCAGAACCACCATAAGCATATAGAATAAAGTCTTTAGTAAAATCAGGATTAACAAGAGTAGGGGCTGAAGACAAAGCCTATTTTATCAATTCAAAATTCTTCTTTCGCCCATTAGTCCAGCTGAAAGGGACATCCTTCTTAAGCATAACAATTAGTGGTTTCAACAGGTTTTCAATATTAGGGATAAACCTTCTCACAAAATTTATTCTCCCAATGAAACTCTGCAACCCTTTCTTGTGTTTAGACAATGTAAGTTCTAGAATTGCATGAATTCTCTTAGGATCTATTATTGTACCTTCCTTAGACACCTGGTATCCTAGGAGTTTTCCCTCATGAACTGCAAATACAAATTTCTTTGGGTTTAAAGAAATCCCAAATTCTCTACATCTCTGCAAAATCTATCTCAAATGATCTATGTACTGGTTTGCAACCTTTCTGTAAATTGTCACATCATCTAGATATACTAGAACAAACTTTTACATTGAGTTTTTGAAAGCCATGTCCATTTCTTTCTGAAAAGTGGCCCCAGCATTTGATAACCCAAATGACATTCTTCTATATGCCATTGTACCCCATTTATTTGTAAAAGCTATTTTAAATTGATCAGATTCTTTGACTAAAATATGGTTATAACCAGAATACCCATCTAAGAGTGAGAATCTCTCAGAACCAAAAACATATTGTAAAATTTGTTCCATGGAAGGAAGAGGGTGTCTATCTTTCAGAGATTCCCTATTAAGGTCTCTAAAGTCTACACAAAGTCTTATCTCTCCATTCTTCTTCCTTACTAGAACTAAGTTAGAAACCCAGGATGTGTGCTTAATAGGAAATATAATACCACCATCTAGGAGTTTTCTCAGCTCTTTCAACATTAATGGTTCTAACTTGGGGTTTATAGGCCTTTGCCTTTGTCTAATTGGCCTAGCATTAGGCTCCAATTCTATAGTATGTTGGGTTAATTGAGGATCAAATCCTTTCAGATCAAAATAATCCCATGCAAAAACATCACTATATTCTATGAAAAGATCAATAAACAACTCTTTTTCTTTAGGAGAATTGATTTTACCAACCTTCAATCGCTTATCTCTAAATATTTCCACTTCCTCATAATGATCTTCTTTGATTAGTAGGCTGGTTTTGCCCTTCCTAAACTGATCATCAAAGTTAGAAGTTGATTTCAGGTTGACCAAACCTTTTGGAAGCTTGTTGGCTTTCAACTAAATAATCTAGTCTTCCATTTGCTGATTAATTTTGTTATTCCTAGATGCTGAAAAACCATCTGTTTCTATTAGAAAACTCAAAATATGTTCATCAGTATTAAAAACTTGCCAATAAGTGTCATTATCTAGAATAGATGGCCTAACAATAATTTTAACATGTGACCAGTCTGAAATCTGTCCTTTATTTTCTATTATTGAAACATGAGCACCAATACCAACCAGCCTATTAGCATGCAAATTTTCCCTTCTAGGAATTGATATCAAGTTAAAAGCATCAAATTCATCTAGAATGTCAAAAACTCTAGATTTATACATCTTAAGAAGATCATTTTTAACAGTATTAATACCTCTCACCTACTTTATTATCAGCTCGCTATCACCAAATGCCCTCAAACACTTAATACCTCTCAATCTTGCCCACTCTAATCCCTGAATTAAACTTTCATATTCAGCCACATTATTAGAACAAGGAAAAGATAACTTGAATGCATCATAAAATATATCACCATTAGGTGACACCAACATAACCCTTGCACCAATTCCATCCTTATTCCTTGATCCATCAAAATACAAATCTCAAAGTTGGTTAGACAAATCAGATTCAGATTCTAGATCTTTAATCAAATTAGGCACTACTGAATCAAATTCTAAAATCATATAATTCCCAAATCCAACGTCAAACATATCATCATTTTGTTCATTCTTAGTAGCCCATTCATTTAAAACAATGTCTGGATAAGCTCCAGTCTGTGTGTTATAGGCTGAATAATCTGGTATTTCATCCTGATCCATGATCACACAACATGCATTAATGGGATTGGGATTGTAAGGCTCTATGTGGTCTTTGGCCAACAATTCTGACTTTATGGTCACCTTAGTACCATACCTAGTTCTAAAGTATAGATGTGACCAATCTAATGAAAAAATAACCATCTATCTTGGTTGCAAGTCTCTGGACAGGCACATAGCAAAATATGTTGGCAAATCAATGACATATATATCCCGAGGTATTGAAAAATTTGGGCAAGAGTGTGAGATCAGACTTGCACTTTTAATGACTCCTAAGGTCTTAACTAAAGTTCCATCAAGCTGGACTACACCCTTCTCAAGAGGTTCATATTTTAAATTTAGCAAATCTACTATTTTCCTAGGCATGACAGTGCTGGTTGCACCACTATCTACCATACAATTGTGAACTAATTTATTTCCAATAATCAATGAGACATAAAAAGGAGGAGGCTTATCATTTGTAGGTTTCTTACCTTCCTTTTCATATGTCCTTTTTACACTTGATGGTTTCTTGTCCATACTTACTGATGGTTTTTTCACATTTGCATCCTTCTTGACTTCTGATATTGCTGGTTACTGAACTTTAGCAGGCTTTTTCTCTTCTTTTGATAACTTCTCTTGAACCTTAGAAGGCTCAGAATTAGTCATAACCACCCTAGGTGGTTGTTGGACTGTCTATTGTGAATTAACTGCTAGCTTAGACAACTCTTCTTTTAAAATCTCAATCTGCCCTGGAATAGATAAAGTCTCCCATGCAGATAAGGTAACATTTGTTTTTTTCATAGTATCAACAATATTGAATGGAACAGCAAATTGTACCTTATGTGAAGATCTAGGAGAACTTTGATCAGCACTTTTCTGATTTTGATCCTTATTTGATGAAATTGATGGATTCTTTAAAATAGAAACTAGTGAAGAAGGCATATTACCAGTAGATTGATCTACTTCAAGAGCTCTCTTTTTTGCTCTAGTATTTGTTGCAATTGATGAATCTTCATTAAGACCACAAAACTCTCCCTCTTGCTAGTTTAGGAACCCAGTTTCCGTAGAAGTCTGATTTGATTGCTATTGCACTTCCTCAACAAACACATTCTACTATGAATTCATTGTATTTTGTATCATAAGAGCTTGGTTAAGAATTCTATTTGAACATGTGGACTGGTCATGTGGTTCATTGCATGGAAAACACCAGTCAGTAGCAATATTATTCTGAGTAGGAACAATATCCCTAACAGTATTAAGAGGTGTTGGATTGTACTATCTATTTGGCCTCACATTCCAATTCTACCTATTTGCATTAGTATTACCTCGGAATTACTGCCTATTGGCTTGAAAATTAGGCTGATTGGGATATTGAGAAGAAGAACCAGCAAACTGATTTTGAATAGCAGGGTTTGTCTGGGATTGATTCCTCTTAAGAGTGACTAAATCATTTCCAAATGATTGCAACAAACTTTCTATTTTTTGCTGGCTATCCTTAATACTCTGTAGTTCATTTAGAGGAGCTACAAGAACTATCTCTGTAGATTTAAATGATGGGACAACAAATAGTGGTGGGACAACTAATGGCATATTGGACTAGATATTAGGAAAGAAAGGCATAGGAGGTCTAGGAGCTATCTTCCCTACCTGGATAAGACTATTTTCTACCCTAATAATAGTATCAAAAGCTTGGGGTAAAGACACTCCTCCCATAGATTGAATCATTACAGAGATATCACTATTTAAGATCTTCAAATAATACAAGAAAGCATATTCATCTAAAGGTCTTACCATAACAAGAATTCTATTCCAAGTCTTCTGAAAATGAAGATTGAAATCACTCATCTCTTCCTGTGGGGCCCTCTTGATAGTAGTTAGTTTCTCCACCCAGGACAGGTTATCAGATTTGTCCTCAAAAAATTTAGACAACCTTTCTCCTAGGACATCCCAAGTAGCAATAGAGTCCACCGGGAGAGTTTTGAACCAGTCAAGAGCTTTACCCTTAAGGGATGCAGCCAATAGCTTCAAAGCTACATCTTCAGCTATGATATGATGAACATTGCAAAGAGTTGCAATATCTCGGATATGCTCAATAGCTGTCACATGTGTTTCTCCAGTAAAAGCTGGAAAACTTTTCAAAGCAGCCAATGGAATATCATTATGGTTTGCAATCCTCAAAGGACTACCTTGATCAAATAGAACAAAAGGAAGATTTCTTGCCATTGCTTGATGTGGAGGAGCTTGCTGCTAGATGATAGATGTAATAGAAGGCCGGGTAGGCTGAACTACCTTCCTTTGATATGTCTTCAAATTCTGGGGAGTCATTGCAGTACCACTTGTAGAAGCTCCAAGAACAGAATTATCTATAAATAATTTTTCAACACTTGGAAATTCTAATATGGAATGATTAGGAACACCTAAATCCTTAGGAAGACTAATTTCTTCAATAATAACCTCAAGCTCCTCTGGATTTGCAGCTTGATCTTCAAAAATGGGGGTATCAAATGATGAAAAATTTGAATTCAATAAAGTACCTCTTGGATCTTGTGATGTTCTTCCACCTCTGGATGATCTTCCTCCCCTTCTTCCTAGCTGTAATTCCTAATACACAAATCCCTCCTTGTTTGATCTTGTTCAAGTTCTACTCATTAAAATAAACACTCAAAGCTGCAACTAAATTAGGAACAATCACAAAACTTGTAACTCAAAACTGAGAAGCAGTTTGGGTCCCACCGAGCATGCCAAAATCTGTTCAGGTTTAGAATTGTTACCCTACCTCAAGCATTAAGGCTATACAACAATTCTATCCTGACAATGGAAACCTCCTCTAGTTGTGGGTAGACTATGAATGAGGAGGAATCTCCAGATTCTAGGCCAGTTCCTATTAAGTATGAATTATCACCACCTGATTGAAAATTTGATAAGGAAAGGGATAGAAAGAACTTTTAAAACTGAAATGAAAGTGGGGTGATACACCAAAATAAGTTCAGAATTTTTTGGAATGGTAAAACAATAGCTCAAAACCATAGACCAAAAGTTTGACTCTTCAAATCTCTATTCAACATATAGGCTAACAGACTTGACTATTAGGGTTACACCACAAATAGCTAAACTGTTAACAACATACTTTTCCCATACAAGGTTTAAGCATAAACTGATCACCTTAAGAAGGAATAAACAAGCATTCACCTCTTTTGGATTACAATTGAAAGCAACACTTGTGCAAAAAGAAGAAATCAGGATCTTTGAATCTCACCACAAAAATATATGAGGCAATGAGCATCTGCTTTATTTCTCACAAAGCTGATAATTAGATTACAAAAATAGCTTCAAAGCAAAACAGGAGCAATACATTCACTATTGGCCTCTCTCCCAAAACTCGCAACCCCTAAAATGATTATGAAAAATCATCCTTATAGTATGTCCTAGCCTCAAATCTGAAAATACAAGCCCCTCAAAGATGCCCCAATTTTGGCTAAAAATCCAGCCTATGTTAACTCATTCTAAATGCCCAAAATTTTGGCTTATAATAAGGATTTTAAAAAAATCCTTTTACAAAAATAATTGCCAAAATTCTAAAATATTTTAATATTAGATAAAAACCTAATACCAAACAAATAGCCTAACCTCCAAAAAAAATACTAAGTGTCGACAAAATGCAAAGTGGGGAATAACAAATTCAACCCACTTGCACATGACTCAAAAAAAGAGGGATGAGGTGGCATATGAGCATTTTTTGAAAAATTGTAGGAATTGACCTCTGCAGTGAAGGCATTCAATGCCTTATGCTTGGCAGACTCCAAAACTCTTATGCTTATTTCATTTTCGAGACAAGTGCAATCTCAATCTTTTCCAAGAAGAATTAGGGAAAACTGAAACCCTAACTGAAGGAAAACTGTAGCAAAAACTTGCTGATGAAGCCCGGCTTCCTGAAGATGAAGCTCTCTGTCAAACTCGGCCTTCATTGCCATGGAACTTGAGTTCACTGTTATACCCAATCGACTAGTATTTGCTTGTTTATTTTCCCACTGTATCTTCATCTTGCTCAGCTTGTGACTACATGCTTTTGAGTTTGGATTGGGGTCGACTGATGCTTTGAATGTGAGTAATATATGGCCAAAACTGGTAAGTGATCATGTCTATTTTGAAACTCAAGTTCTCTCCATTCATGATCTCTTGATTGTATCTCGTGACTGAAAGTCCCTCTCGGTTTCTCTTTGTTTTTGGTAGTGAATGAGTATCATGAAACCGTAAGTATATAAATCATTGCTTGCGAATAGAGGACCGGACTTGGTATCATTTTTTGTATACCATAAGTCATGACTTGACTTCTATTTTCGAGCTCTTTTGTTCTTGTTCTGAAAATTGTGAGTATACAAATCATTTTGGGACTATGGGTTATGAATATGAGTCACGTTTGTGACTAGTTCTTACCTTTTATTTATAACATACATGAACTCGGCTCTGCTGGGTATTACCCTCCATTTATGGGTCAAACCGTGAGCTCAAACTATTTCTATTGTAATAGTTATGACCTCGTGACTGGTGTTCTTTTATTTCTCACTGTATACACAGCCACATAATCGTGTCTTCATTCTTGCTAGGTTTGATTTTTTATAAAAACTTGATGAACATAATACCATGAGTCACAGCTTGCTTACATCCAATTCACTGATGGAAAATGACTCGGTTTCCACTTGGTAAGTTACCCATTCATTCACTGCATGACACCAAGTATGAAGCTTTTGATTTTTTTCTATATACCATTCTTACTGACATGGATTCTTTGGTCGGCAGTATCATAACCACAACTTGGCCCTTTGTCTTCAACATGTGGCTGTGACAAAATATTGTGAAACCGTGAGTCCATAGACTCGGCTCCATGCTTAGTTTGGAATCCAAGCTCTTAAACCACTATGACTGTGAGTTTAGCAATGATAGGCAGCCTCTCTTCTCTAGTTTCTTTACTAAAGTCACGAGGTTATGACTGAAAGATATTAAAAGATGTATTCAGTTTCATTTAAAAACTATAACATCTTTCAGTCATAACTTTCACAAACTTTAGAAGGTAACTAAAAACATGATTGAAAGATGTTAAAAAATAACAATCACTTTTGTTCAAAACAGATAAGTACATTTCTTCTGTATGTTGTTTATTTAATTTCCAGCTTATGTACATTTTCATCTTGCTTCAGTTGTCAACAAATGCACACACATTTCACCAGGAACTATCAAATTATAAAATACACTGTCAACTTTGCTTTGAAAAACATACCATACACTCTGCCTATGATCATGAACCATGTTGAAGATTCATGCTTTCTATTTATAAAAAATACCTTTACAGTTTGCACTCTATTTGATTTGTAACTTTAATATTTCAACTATAGGTATAATATACTATGCACATTTGTTTAATAGCATAATTTTTTATTTTGAAAGAATTCAAAACACATCTCATTGTACCAAAGCTACAGCACCATGACCACTGTTATCAACTCATTTGACTGCATTTTTGAGCAATTTAAATTATTCCTTCATATTGCACAGCCACTTAGCACATTTTAATTCAAATTTTCAGCTGATACATGCAAATAGTCATTTGGAATCTTGAATCCAATGTTAAATAGAGAACATCCTTGAACTCACTAATACATATTAGCATGTTTGAACAGAGTCCTTTTTCTTTTTTGATGTTGAATCTGAACTTTCAATGTAAGAAATGCAACAAGATAAAAGTGTTTGTTTATTATTAATGAAGTTCGAGCACGGGCTCGTGACACTCACTAACAACAAACTAAAAACATTTCATAACTTTATGGCCCAATCTTGAAGCATTCTTTCTATAATCAGCAACAACAAAGATATTACTTGAAATTGTACCTTTGAAACAACAAGGACAGATTGTACCAGTATTTATGCAGCTTCATTCTATGACATTTGATCATGACTGTTGGCAACATTGGCACTTCCTGTAGCACTTTATCTTGAATTTCAGCTTGATTTGCATCTTTTCCTTATGATTGAATGTGAAAACCAGTCATCTCTTTTCTGCAAAATAATATGTTTAAGCTTTTAAATGACATCATTTAAACATGATTAGATTAGTGAACATAATAAAGAACTTTGTCACTCAATTTTCAAACCATTATGTTCACTAATCTATCAAAACTCTGCACCATCTAAAGAAGGTTTCTTAGCTTGAACATACTAAGTCCCTTTAATTTAGATACCTAGTTAATAAAAAGAACAACATACACCAGAATGATCATAAATAGTAAAAGGTTTCATGTTTATAGAAACAAGTCCCTTTAATACTACCTTGCATTGAGTGTTAGTGTACATTTATTTATTACATTTAGTTTTTTCTAGATTGATGTGCAGATTTGAAAACTTGATTGTTACAGTATGTTATTTGTTTCTTATGCATTTCTTAGATCCAACGGGATCTAACTACATTTTCTCTTTCTTATGCAGATATGAACCCTAAAGACCTAAATGCACATGAAGACAAAGATTTTGAAGACCTTGATACTTAAGACCTAGCAGACAACCAGTTGACAACAAACAACACAAAGGCAATGCATGTGACCCCTATTCCATACTTCAATCTTTTCTTTCAATTCTGCAAATGTACTCTACTTATTGATATGAAATATGAACCTGGAAAGACAATTTTACATTACATTCAGTTTGAATGCACAATGTAATGATCATTTATGAATTTTGAAATTTTTGGAACAATGATCAATACTTAGAGTACAATAATGACATCTAGAATGAATGCAATAACGAAATGTAAACTAACAAAACCTACAAGGCAATTTTAATTTGACAAACAAATGTGCAACCTTTTCCTATTTATGCTTATTGTATTGAATGTTGTAATTTTAAGTAACAGGAATTGAAATGGAACAAGGAAATTTAAATAATAATGAGATGAGATGTAAATTCTAATGAAGTTAACTATTGTTTTCCTTGTGTATGTAATTTCAAATAGAAAATGCAATAGGAAAGGTGTGTAGAGTCATGAATTGAGTAGGTAGAAATGTACACTTAAAGAATATTGAAATGTTACTATTGAATATGTATGCTTATATAAATGACCGTTTGAATTTATATTATGTGGAGATGTGAATTGAATGAAATTTGGTTGTTAGATATTGTTGTTAAGAGGGAAATTCTACGTGTTATGCTTTAATTGTATACTGATTCAGGAGATGTAATTCGAAGTAGATATGATAATCGGTAGAAAATGTTCTATGTGTCTTGAACCATGTAAATTATTTAGGATATTTGAGATAAATGTGCTTCTAGGAATTTCATGATGTTGAAATTTAATAAATATTAAGTAAATTCATTCCTTGAATTAAATGAATTTTATTTGATGTTGTGAAAATGCAAGTGAATTATATAATGTATTTTATGTGGCCATCAATGTTGCATTTTTATATATATGTTATGGCTTCTTTCTTAATCTACTGATATTTTGATCTAATGTGCAAGAAATTGACCATGGAATTAAAATAAGAGGAAATCAAAGATGGATGTATGTGAAAACCCTGTTAAAGAAAATGTTCTATGTGTCTTGAACCATGTAAATGATTTAGGATATTTGAGATAAATGTGCTTCTAGGAATTTCATGATGTTGAAATTTTATAAATATTAAGTAAATTCATTCCTTGAGTTAAATGAATTTTATTTGATGTTGTGAAAATGCAAGTGAATTATATAATGTATTTTATGTGGCCAGAAATGTTGCATTTATATATATATATATATATATATATATATATATATATATATATATATATATATATATATATATATATATATATATATATGTTATGGCTTCTTTCTTAATCTACTGATATTTTGATCTAATGTGCAAGAAATTGACCATGGAATTAAAATAAGGGGAAATCAAAGATGGATGTATGTGAAAACCATGTTAAGCCAAAATTGTATTTAGCATCCATGTTCTCTGCTATTTTGAAGTGCATACCAGCGTTAGTAGTGTGGGCAATATGGTGGGAGAGAAACAAAAGAATTTTCTGTAGAACTTCGACAATTCAGGCAGTCACATTAGAGCTGGAAAGATCTATATCTGAAGTAGTAAATGCTAGCCATAGTAAACTCAGACATAACCTAGTCATGAGATCTTGGGATGCTACTATTTGAAGAGAATGGAAAAAAATATTCTTACCTTTTGGTTGGTGCCAGCAATCAACATCTAATAAGGTGCATAATAGAGCTTCAGTCAAATGGATACCACCATCTATAGGGGTAGTTAAAATAAACTTTGATGGCTCTTCAAGAGGTAATCCGGGGACCTCAGGGGCTAGAGTTTGCATTTGAGATCACCAAGGCTCATTGATAGCATTTAAATGTTGTCCACTCCCATATGGAACAAATAATATGGCAGAGGCCAAGGCACTTCTTGCGGGTTTATTACTAGCTAAAATAGGGGGATTCTGGCAGATCCATGTAGAAGGTGATTCAATGATTGTAATTACAGCATGTATTAATCAGGTGTCACACAATTGGAGGCTCACATACATTCTCCAACAGATTTGGCAACTATTAGACTCATTTCAAGAAGTTCACATTTCTCATACTCTGTGGGAAGGGAATGAGTTAGCAAATCATCTAGAAAATAAAGGATGTGACAGACATGAGGAGATGTCACTTAATCCGGATGACATCATAAAACGGGTTGCCAAGATGCATAACATTCTCAGCTCAGACAAGATGGCATTTGTTGGAGCTTGCTTAAGTGTGCGGATTTGAGATTTCTCAATGTACAAACTAGCAAAAGGGTTTATTACATGGTGGAGGTAAGTGCCAAATCATCATCGGTCCACATGGTTTAAGTACTGCACATGTGTGGATGTGCGAATTGCTGATACAAAAATCAATGCGCAATCTATTTGAATTATATGCTTGCATTCGTATGCCATCAATACTTATTTACAGTTCACCCAAAGTACTTTGCATAAGTAGTTTTGTAAGCCAATGCATTGAGGATTTGTGTGGTTTTCCTAACATGCACTCTATTTTATTATGAGCCATGTACTTCCCCTACTTTGAACATAAATTTTGGGAGATTTGACATTTAAGGCTCATAATCTAATTGCTCGCCCACTACCTTCAAATACCTTGGTCCCTAGTATGGTTCTGTGACTTCTTTGAGCTTCTTGCAGAGCAAGTGGTTTGGCTTTATACCCAAATTAAAATCTTCAAATGGAGTTCCCCTGCTGTGTTTCATGTGGTAGTGTCCACGCCGAACTCTTGCCCAAGAATTATAGGGTTTACATATCCCCGTGTGCCACTGAGCTCCCATTCCCAAAAAGAATTGATGGCCCAAAAATTGAACAAGTTTTTATCTGCAATTCCATGCTTTATTATAGGGCAATTCATTGGGTTATCAGTGAGAACGTGTTGTTGCCAAGAACGAAAATAGTGGTATTCTCTTCACAGCTAGTGTCGATCTTCCTTTCCAATTTAATGGACCTGCTGTAATTGATTGACTTAGTGGTTTATGTTGCCAATAAGATTGTTCGACCTCAGTATATCACAGGTACTCGGCTCATGGAGGCAATTCAAAAGTATGAGCTATGGTCAAGAAAAGCATTGATTAGCAATTTATTTTTGCACTATGACCTTATGGTAAGCCATGATCATCTAATGGCATTTGACTGCTTCAAATGGACCATGGAGAAAAAGAGTTTCAGAGTTGTTAGCAACAATTTGCAGATTGTAAGTCCGATTCTTGGGAAGGAGCTTGCAGACAAAATTAGAAGACTTGCACACACGGTTTTGGACCTGCTGATCTTGTCGCTTCCTCCGGTTCTGCCTCCACCATTGAACACACCTGGCAATGTGCTTCTCCCAAGTTCTTCAAAATAGGTGCCAGATTTGAATGTCCCACTCTCACCTATTCAGTCTTCTATCGTTCCACCAGCACCATTGATCTCACTTGATGGTTGGGATGCTATGAACGTGTCGGCACCGCCAGTTGGCTGGGAGAAGGCATGGGAATATGTGCAGAGATCATCCTCTCCCATGGATGTATGCTATTTTTTAGTAGCTATAGATATAAGTTGTATTTCAAAGGTGTATATGTTAAATTTTTTGGAGTGTTTTGAATTTAGCTCCCCTCTGTTATGTCTCTACCCAATTATTGGGTTTTTTGGAGCTAGTGTAAAATCCTTCTTGGATTTGTGGTTTGCAAGAGCAAAACCAATTGTAAATAGCATTATATTTTCCTTGTATGTATTTGACTATGATTCTGGGGTTTCTTCCTAATTCTTCCACGGATGAGTCCTTGAATCAGTTTATTATAATATAAATATGGTGGCTAGTCCACTTTGGCTTAAAAAAAAAAAACTCCAAAGGGAGAAATAGCCTTGTTATTATGTGTTATTGTTGTAAATGTAATGCTTGAATGTATTAATATTGTCGTGTTTATTTTATTTATGCATATGTCCACTTGGCATGTCATGTGTGTAGTAATGTGATGTGATTTTATGTGGTGTCAATTGACACTTGTACATGTGAGTTGGCATGGTCAAGTAATTTGTTATTGATTAGTTGTTCACCTATGTGTCACCTTAGAGTGTCCCTAGGTTAGGTATCTTGGTTGTAGAGCCATGAGAGGGAATCTTATTTTGAAATTTCATAGGTCAACTCTTGGTGGACTTCTGAAATGTTAAATGAAGCCCTAGAGATTAGTTAGGGTTAAAATATGATTACCCCATAGGTGCACTTTGGGTTGGGGGTCAAATTTTGATCAATAGAGTGATCATATCTCATTTTTTTCTCTTCTAAAAATGTCTTTTTAGAAAGTGATGAATTTTGGATGTGTGCCATGTCTTCCTCTCTTTTAAATTTGAAAATTCTTCTCGTTGGAGAGAGAGAACACTTGGAAAGTGCGTCCAATTATTTTTGAGATTAGGTAGAGTGTTAGGTAGGGGTTTCCTTTTAGTGGAGATGGAGAAGAATTTGGTAGGTTGATTTCTCACTCTCCAAAGTTGGAGACTTCTGGTGGACTTGGTTGGATTTGGAGGACTTAGCCAAAGGAAGGAAAAGCTAGTAGGAAGGGAGCTCATCTCAAGTTTTCATTTTTCCATAGCTTGGAGAAAGGTTGGTGCTCCTATCATGGAATGCCTTGTTTTCTTTTCATATATTGTATGAGCAAAATTTTGTGATGTTGTAGATATTATTTTGTGTTGTGTTTCAAACTTGTTTCATGGATTCATGTAGTTTTCTTCTTATTGTTTTGTTTTTTCTTGTCTTTATTGGGGTGTGCAAGGCTAGACTCACCCTTGGGAGGGAAGAGAGCCTTGAGGATAAAGGGAAAATTGGGAATGCCCAAATAGTGTCTTCCTCATGGAGGAAGTGGGTATGGCATGGATGTATGGGCTCTATGTTTCCATCATATTCTACTACACATTTGGGGGCCATAAGGGGATTTTATTTTGTATGAGAAATTAAAGGAAGGGTGGTTGTTGTTTAGCCTTGTGAAGGCATTGTTAGTATGGTATTGAGCCTTTTTGAAGGCATTGTACACTTGTTTATGGCTTCTCCTATTTTGGGTTTATTTCCACCTTCACCCCTTTTCATGGGTCCAAGGTGATCCATTGTGAAACCATGGAAGATGGAAATTTTATGTGTTTAAAAGTTGCTAGTTTTGTATGTATGATGTGTGTTTGTATCCCCGTTCATCTTTGTTTTGCCAAACTCGGGGGTGGCTATGAAATGGCCTAGGTTGGGAGGTGAGTTGCATGGTCAAAAGCATGATTTTATTACAGGTTATGTGTGGTAGAAAGGAGCTTGCTAACTTGAAGAAATGGGGAATGTTTGACTTGTTTTCAAAAAGGCAAGTTGCATATTTTTGTTTATTTATGGCATGATGTCTTGTAAATGTATTGTAAATGAAAGCTTAAGGCTATGAAATTTGCCTATATTGTATTTTCATGTTTTTGAAAGAAAATGTAAAAGAATGGTAGCATTCTCCTTTGTATTTTATGTTCTAAAGAATAAGAAAAGAGAAGAGAATTTATTGTTGTCAAACTTTTGTCTCTCGTTATTCTCTTGTGTGATTGTCTTAAAAAAAAGAGAGAAAGATTTGTATGTTTTAAGACTAGATAGAAAGGCATGTTGCAACTATAGTTAGTAAAGGAAAATAATTTCATTATTTTCATAAAAGTAAAGAAATGTTGTTGTTTTCCTACTTGTCATTGTAAAATAAAAATAAATTCAATTTCCACTTGCAAAATTTCAAAAAAAAAAACTATAGCTAGTATTTATGCTCCCTTGTATTTTTTGTTTTAAATAAGAGAATTAGAAATACTACATTTGCTTTTATATTTGAGTCATGAGGTGAGGATGTATATATACCCTTGTAAATGTGTGTGTGTGTGTGTGTATGTCTATATATATATATATATATATATATATATATATATATATATATATATATATATATATATATATATATATATATATATATATATATATATATATATATATATATATATATATATATATATATATATATATATATATATATATATATATATATATATATATATATATATATACCACCATAATAAATTTATATGCATCTAACCCTATTTTAACACATGCTTCATAGTAATCCTTATATATTTGTATATATATACATTTGTATATAAAAAATTTTATTTAAAACAATATGTTAAAAACTAACTTTAAAAAAAATTAATAAAATTAATTTTTTTAAAAAAGTGGGACTGTTGCAACCCTATGAGGGGCGCGAGTGGCTCAGCCATCGCAGTCCCTTGGGGCTACGAGTGGCATTGCCACCACAGTCCCAATGGGCTATGGGTGGCATTGCCACTGGAGTCCCTTGGCCTGTGGGTGGCCATAGCCACTACAGTCCCAGGGGCCGCGGTTGGGCCATTAGCCACTGACCCCAAAACCCTACGGGGTTAAAATAGGATTTTTAAAAAAGATGTTTATTTTCTTAAACAAAAAAAATAGTATATTAAAAAAATCAATACAACTTAAACTATCAAGATTGAATATTATTTTCAATCACAACTATATATTGTGGTTACAGAGAGATGAAATCTGCAAGCATAGTTTCGAGATAAAAGAAGACGGGGAAAAGTTTATTTGTATACCCTCTTGTAGATTTGATCTTCTTTTGGCCATTTCTGCAGCATGCATATATACAAAACTATATATATGTATATATACACACTATTGGTGTATATATATACACATGTATACTCATGTGTATGCTTTTCTTTCTTCCATTTCTTCCTCCATGCTAGACCTACACACACACAAAATGAGAAATTAGGGTTTTGATAATGGTTTTATCATCTAGCCCAACCCTAATTTTGAATAGGGTTAGGGCTGGCTTTTTGGACTTGAAATTTTAAATTGGTTTTTATGAGTTGGTAATTTTAAACTTCCATTTATTTTAAATTAAGTGGCTAAGTTGACTTTTTGTCAGATAACTTTTTATTGGTTATTTTATTTATTAGTTTTATCTCTTTAATTTTCTTTTTGAAAATTGGTATTTATTAATTTTAATGTGGGAATTTAATATTATTGTTAGGCTTAATTTGTTTTAATTTAAAAGTGGACGAAAACATTTATTTGAAATATAAAGCTTTTTAAGGTTAATTCAGAAATTTGGTTATTTTGAAATAAAAATTTAATGGCTAGCCTAGAGGGAAATATTAAAAATGTATAATGTTAATGTTTTATTAAATAAAAGATTTACAAATTAATTTAATGATTTTTATAATTGGAATACTCTAGTGGCATTAGTTATCTCACCTTAGAATGGGTCTTATGTTTCCCCTTAGTCAGAATTTAATATTTTATAATTAATTCTTTTTATACGATAATTTAAAACTTTTAAATTAATTAATTAAATTAACTGAGGTATTATTTTAATTAAAATTATTAGAAAAACTTAGTTTTAAAAGGGGGGTTAATATTTGTTAACCAAGGTTATCGCTTAGGGTTATTTTAGGCCTTATTTTATTATTTTAATGTACCCTTGTGAAACCTACCTTAAACTTGCAACCTAGCACTTGTTTACGCGCCTCTATGGTTGTAATCACTTTAAGTATAATTAATTAAATAATTAAACCCCTTTTGGGTAAGTCAACCCAACATTTGAGCTTAATTTAATAAGCTAATTAAATTTACACTCTTATCACTTATTTTATTTAAAAGAAATTAATCTAACCCTCTTTAGGTTATTTTGGAGACCTAGTGGGGTACCCTAGTTATCTAATGCAGTTTTCAATCAAGGGACATTGACAAGCCAACATTTGTCATGATACCTCTTGAGTGTAAACTTGTGTTTGTTTAAAACATGGAACTAAAAGTTGCTAATGCAACTTTTTACAACCTTACATTATTGCTCACACCTTTTTCTTTATGGACCCATTATGACTCAAACTTGCCTAAATAAGAACAATTTAACCTTATTACATCATGGGAGGCCATAGAAGGCCTTTTGACAACTCTTACCTTATATGACAACATTGACACTTTATAGACAACTTTGCAATTATGAACTCTATGGACTCAAAAATGACTTCCAATCACATGGATGAGTTACAAAACATTTCAAAGTAGTCCTTAAGACCTTATTTATGCTAAAAACAACCTTTTTCAACATAAAACAAAGAACAACTTAGGAAATTTTCCTTTGGAGGCCACAATGGCCTAGGGTGCTCCTACACCAATTTGGTGGAGGATTAATGTTTGCAGAAAATATTGAGGTCGGGCCTATTGATATCGCTTAAAATATTTGGAGTAATGTCGTGAAAAGATTAAGGTGTCTCTAAAATAATTCTTACAAGGAAAAAGTTCAATGTGTTGGGAACAATATATAATAGTGTTAAAAACAAATATTTGGGATGTTATCCTAAAGTTTCCACAAAGTGATTTAAGAACCAAGATTTCCCATTGGTGGAGATTGATTGAGATAAAATATCATAGAAAATTATTGAGAATACATATTTCATTGGAACTATATTTAATTTGGTGGCATTGGTTTTATGTATCATTTGATCTAGGCATTGCAAGTGCAACTTCTTTACGGGGCCAAAAGATTTTTTCAGAATAGACTTATTTTGTATGCTTGTTATCAATTGATTCAAGGGAGTATCAAGTATCCAATTGAGTGTTCCATGATACCAGTGAAATCTTGGGATATTGCAAAATTATTTATGACTTTCTAGATATCATAAAGCATTCTAAATCTTTCCAGTGAAGTTTCAAATCTGAGTTCTAAGGTGGAACAATTGAACATTAAGAGCTTTTATAGAAGAGCCAAGTCTTAGCGTACTTCTCTAAAGTTGCACCATTACACCTTCTTAGTTGTTTTCTATTCTACAATTCATATCTAGATGATTACATTATGGCTCAAATGTATGGGGGGAGATGACTTGTGTGAAAAATGATCTCATTGCATTTACCAAATGTGAGTTGGGTAAATTGGCTAAGTAGATACTGACTTGGATGACTTTAATGTATAATCATTTGAACCAACTTCATCCATCTGCATATTCAAAAAAAATTATTATGCTTGCAATACAAATTATTCCAGTCCTTGCATAGCAGACACATTGGCTCTTGTTGATGTTGCTCGTGCCCTAAGTACATGTGTGTTAGGCATTGCATGTGATATTTGTGCAATATCAAGGTTAGTCTTATCTATAAATATTTCCTAGTATAGGTTCTATTTTATCTACATTTTAATGTAAACTTTGTGTTATGGAAACTTAACTTGGAGATTTCACTATTTAGTTGTATATTCAATTTATATCTCATGAAACTAAATATCAAACCTTGACAATCCAACTATAGAAAAACTATTTGACAAAATTTCTCTCAACAAAGTGCACATATTTTTGGGTAAAATATGGTTGGGGTTCTTATGAAGACAATGAAGGATAAAAAAAAGTGACCTTTTCTCAAAAGAATTTAGTGATACATTTAACGGTGATTAGATAAGGGATTTACAAAAAAGAAAAGGAAATAGACAAATTGGCTCTATGTAATTGGATTACAATTAGACTCCATGAATTTATGGATGGTGTTCTTTCAAATTTGGAAGAATTAGATTCATATTTGTCCAAAGTAAATCAATCATATTGGAGGCTTCTAAATTGGCTTTGTAGCCCTCAATGCTTGCTTTGGTTTAGCACAGGTTATTGGAACATCCTAGTGAAGAGGTGAGACTTGCAGTTGCTTCTTGTCACAGTAAGATCATAAGAATAATAGCTCATCTAGCATCATATAATAATGACATATTGAAAAAGGTTCTATAGCTAATTGTTGAGAGTCTACATGGGTTACATGATGTCAAAGCCCCTACTTTTGACAAGAGGGCTAAGATTTTAAAAACTATGGAAAGAACTGGATTCTTTATCATTATGTTGGATCTCAAATGTGAAAGGATGGTTCTTCAAATGTTTCAATGCTTCTTAACTGAAATCAAGAAGCATCATCTAGACAATGTGAGGGCTTGTATGCAAACTATTATGTCCTTAATATTAGATAAGGATGATGATATGTGTAAGAAGTTGCAATCAGATTTGTTGGAAGTTTGGAGAAAGGAGCATAAACTATTTCCAATGGCTTATACTCTCAAAGTGGTTGATTGAGCATAAAATTGAAATGTTTAAGGAGAACATGACTGGGAATGAATTAATATCAATGGACTTATAGGTTGCAGGATCTTCCAAAAAGCGTAAGAACCAAATGAGAAGAGATCAAATTTATTTCACATGCTAGCAAATTTGGATACTTGATCACAATTGTGGGGATAACAAGGAAAATAAGTCAGATAAAGAAGTTTGGGCCAGTGTTGAAGAAGATAGAAATCTAATAGTTTGGTTCCAACAAAATAACACAAAATCTTGTAAGGAGATGGACAATTGTGGTTAAAGGTAAGGGATATATGAGCCTCTTATTTGGTAACTTGGAAGTTTTTATTGACAAACATTTTGATGAGGATATTTTTATTCAAAGAGAGAACATGTTGGCCTTTCAAGATGTTTCCAAGGAAGAAAATGAAACTTCTTACGATTATGAGTTATTTGAAAATGATGATATAATAGTAGATGTGGTCATGCATTTAGAGATGGGGAAAATTTTATTTAATAAATCTGAAAGTAGTGTAGCAGAACATGAAATTTATTTCAACCAAAGGGTTGTCCAAACTTGTATGCATGAGCTAGGCCAAGATGATGACACTTAAAAGGCTGATTTGAAAAACTAATTAGAAAATATATTTGTAGTTGAGGATTTTGGAGAATATAATTTGAAAGATAAGATAAAAGTCACATAGGATATGGTTGCTGCAGCCTTGGTGCATTTTGATGACACCCATAAAAACATTAAAAATCTTATTTGGAGAGTTCAAATTGAGGAAAGGGAACAGGGACTAGCGAGTGGAATCAATAGGAGACACCTTCAGACAATTAGAAAGGAATTGGAAAAGATGAAATTAGATTATTTGAAATTGCTCAAAGATAGGGATATTGCAGTCAAGTTTGCAAATGATAAGGATAAGGAGGTAGATGAACTTTGTCTACAACTAAGCATAACTCATTATTCATTATACAAGGCTGAAAATCAGACTTCTATTGCAACCACTCTCAAGGAAGATAGAATTAATTTTAAGACCAAGGAGATCATACAAATTGTTGAAGGAATAAATACCCTTTGTGAGAATGTAAGTGACAATAATGTTTCCACCAATCACTATTAAAATGAGGCAAATTATATTAATGAAGATAAAAAGGACCAACAAGGAGACAAACTCAAGAATTTTGATGACCAATTTTTCTATGATGATTCAATTTGCAACAATGAAATAGTTTCTATGCCAGACTCTAAAGGCAAATTTCTAAGTAGTTTAGGTCTTGGGACAACAAGGATTAATGATCTTTCAGTGTTAGAAAGAGTTGAGATTCTCAAACAAGACAAAGATAATGAGAACAACATCAATTCAAATAGTAGTATGCTGATTGGTTTTGATGAACATGAGGAGATTGATATGCTCTATGCCAGTAATGTTGGAATGAAGCACCACTTGTTTCAAGAATTTGTTGCTATGTATGGAGTTGTAAGTATGAATCCATTTCCTTCACTAGTTTTTCTGGTGCACTTAAGAGTTGATGAAATGATGGTGAGAGTTTCATATGGTCATTTTTTAATTTGGGAAGTGTACATTGAAAAGTTCTTATCGGGGGTTGACATGAAAATCATTCTTGAAGAGGTCAAAAATCAAAATTTCAGCTTTACTAATGTTGATACCATTTGTTGTGCCAGGGTTTCAAACTTGTTTTTATGTGATAACAAGCCTCCTGACTGTAGTTTTAATAGAGTAGAGCAGTAAAAGCATGATGGGTATGATTCCAATAGATATGAACATCAATCATTACACAAAGAAGGTGGTACTTATCAACTTGATTTCATTTTGAGGAGTGCATATCATTTCTCTTTCAGCCCAAAAGTTGATGAGTTGAATATGCTTATGATAACAAATAAGAAGAAGTTGAATGATTGGTATATAGAGTGTTATACTTCATCATGGAATGAGATGTACTCTCATTTGGGATGAGGATTTGCAATTTCAAAGATTTTTAAATTGCATTTTTCGGATGATAGCTATGATGGGTTACAAAGATGTAAAACCAAGAATGAGCTGAAGATTTTAGGTGATGGGAGAGATAGTTCTTCAAATTGGCCTTTGGATCCAGGTTTCTTATTGATGAATGAGTTGCATCTAAACATGTTACTTCACAATGTGACAGGTTTTAATTTCAGTTGTCCCAGAGCTGCAAGTAGATTTATATGGGATCCTAGTATTGGTATACATATTCATGATTGCTTGAGGACAAGCAATATCTGAGGGAGGATTGTAATGTCCCTTTTTGTGGACATAGGAAATTAAATGACAACTTAATAAAGTATTAAAATGACTTTAATGGAACTTAATGAATATTAATAAAGTTATTTTAATTTAAAGGAAGGGGTTAATAAAGAGACAAAGAAAAGGAATTCCAAGAGACGGACATAGGGAAAATGAAGGGTCATACATATGTGCTATTAAAGAATAGGGAGAAGCTCATTTTGATTATTCTTGATATATGCTTGGTTTTTGTTTTTGTTGGAGAATTTTGGGAAGCTTTGGTTTTTAGTTTAGAAACTTAAGGATGAAAACCTTCAAGATTTCTCAGTAGATTGGACAGAACCCCAATTCATCTTCGAGGTGGATTCATGATAGAGTTCATAGTTGGACAAATTTGTGACATAGGTATTTCATATCTGTTTGTAGATATTTCATATCTTTTTGGAGAAATGAGGTTGTAATGATTTATCATCATATTGAATTCTAGATCTCTATTTCAGCCTAGTTTTTATATGATTTCCAATTTAAATATGTTAGATTAAATGGAATCAATTGCATGCAAAATGTTTGTTTAAAATCTACAGTACATTTGAAAAATATGGAGTAAATATCTTACAGTGATATTACACCACACTTTTGAATCTAATATAGAGTGACAAGTGATAAATCTAAAAAAATAGAGTAAGTCTATAGAGGTTAGAGAGAAAGAGGTAATATATCATATCATAAGCTAAACTAATATAAAACATGTCACTTATAAGATAATTATTACATTTAAAACACTTCAATCAAAATAGATCAAAAATTTGAACTTTGTAAGCCTGTGTTTCATTGATAAAACAAATAGATACAAAATATAAAAGAAAGAAACCTGACCATACACTTTTTATCATTACAATCCTATGGATATCAAGAGCTTTCTGAATTTTTTTTAATAGTTTCACTTCTAATCAAAATAATTATTTGATATTTATTGCCAATTTTGCCCCAAATTGACATGATAAATTTTTATCTTATACTTTTACTAATAAATGTATAATTTTTATTTCCTCCACCCTAATATCATTTGTGGATGCTAGCATCCATAGTTTTAAAAAATACAATTATAATTTTTCTTCTATAAATCAGGTGGAAAAAATGAACAAACAAATAGGAGGGAAAAATCAGGGTGGAGAGTGTTAAGGATATCAAAAACCCTTCACAAAGGTGCACAAGAAATTGTTGATGGACATTTTTTTATGTTTAATTTGAATATGCAAATATCTTCCATTGTCCTAAAAACTTAAACAAAGTTCCCACCTTCATCTAAAAAAATATATGTGGGTTAGAATTTACCTACTAAAAATAACATTTAAAATCCAAAACAAAATTACAAAGAAGTTATTTTAGAACATTGGGTGATTCAACCCTTTTAAAAACAAAGATATTGTATTAATAGAACAACAAAAGTAATTAAATACAGAGAAAAGAATATCTTACAACTTGTTGTTCATCATAGGAAAATACAAACATATAAGTTCAACTGAGTTAAACAAGATTATATAATTATGCTAATACAAATGACAACTAGATATAACTAACAACTAACTAGAACTATTTGGCAGTTAACTGGGAATTGTGGAGAACTAACATAACCACATTGAATGCCTAACCCTATTTGATGACAAATACTTATTCATTTATGTTGGAGCATTAATTCCAACATCCCCACTTAATGTGACAGCATCAAACTAACTAACAACATAAGATAAAACAATACATTATGTAGAACTATTCGTTGAAAATAGTTCATAGATCAGTAAGGCTTCTTCAAGTTTCTCTCATATGCTAGTATAGTCATGTAGATATCATCCAAGCTTGCAACACCACTGGACATCATTAGCACATGAAATGACTCATAACCCTCGTAAAGATATGATGCTAAGCTTACATATTTTCTAAATCTCCCTGAAATATTGGACACCAATCCTCACATGTGTGTCTCATAACTTCGATTAGGTATAATTCCTCCAATCCGTTAGTAGCTCAATCTATTGAACATCTATCTAGCCTTTACTACATCCTATTCTATCTTCAATAATATTATCATCACTAACAACATTTGGTGGTTCTGCAAGAAAAAAAATCTACTGATTCTTTAACTTCACCATTGACAAGGTCATTTGCACAAATTTTACAATTGATTGCAGTATGCCCTATTTTTCTGCAATAGTAACATTCAATCTTGTTGGTTAACAGATTGGGTAGTAATATTTAGCTAAATGACTCATGCCCATAAGCTAACCATCATAATAATCAAAATTTGAAAGAGGTAACTCCTATCAAGAAATTAGCCCAATCTCTAAATTTTGGACCAGGTATAGCTCCATGTGTTTAATATACAATGAATATATCCTAATCTGAACGATTTATGCTCTTAACTAGAGATTAGGAGAGGCAGATAAGTAAGCTTATGTAGCCACAAGAAACCTACCGAGATTCAGTGTTTTATCTAGCTTCTTAACTTTGATATACTTCTAACAGGAAATCAATGCACACTCATAGTTGTAACTACACACCAACTTCTCATGCCAACAACTAACTACTGCTACTTTAATTTTGTAGAGATAAACATATAAACTTAATACTAGATTAATTAGAGAGGACTACTCTCAGATAGCCTCAATATTTCCCTTCACTCAATGACCATTTTTGCTTAGGAAAACATTTCTGCAATTAACATAATAGAAATCCATTTGTTCATCAAAAATTAGCTAAAGATAAATAGAACTAAAAATTGAACAACATAAATGAAATACAAAATTACTTCGTGTCTCACTCAGTGGTCTCAGCCATAGGGGGAAACCAAAAATGCACTCCAAAAATGTCGATCCCATAAAATATTCAACAGAGATATAGATAGTCTATTCGCCTACCCAGGTGGTTACTTAACAATTCTTGAAAAATATTCTAAAAAGAAATGCCATTAAACAGATGTCATAAAAGGAACTAAAACTAAAAAGGAATCTTCAACAAATGTCACGTGGCCTTTTCATTTCCTTCCTCGTCGATTGCAACATCTATGAGTACCTCTTTTCAAAATTTCATAAATCGCACCTCGTTGCTACAATTCCTGATAGTCAGAAATCACACCTCTCAGCTACAATTCCAGATAGTTGAAAATCACACCTCGCAACTACAATTCTCGACAGTCGGAAATCACACCTCACAACTACAATTTTTGACAGTCAGAAATCGCACCTCATTGCTACAATTCCCGACAGTTAGAAATCACACCTCGTTCCTACAATTCCCTATAGTTGGAAATCACACCTCATTGCTACAATTTTCGATAGTCAAAAATCACACCTCATTGCTACAATTCTTGACTTTCAAAAATCACAACTCTTTTTGGTAGCTTTTTGTCCTTATCTCTTCAAATGTAACATGAGACAAAGTAACATAAATTTTGACATGCTAAATCACAAACATGAGGTTAGCGATAGGCATATGATAAAGATTTTGAAAATTTTTAATGGGGTGTGAATCTTGGGCAACAATTGGCTTTGATTGGGGATGACTTTTTCTTGCAAAGGAAAACCTGAGAACTCTAGAATCTTTGGCAAAGACTAGTTCTAAAATTCATTGGGCAATAGAGTCAGAGAGCATGAGTACAGGGAGTTTCTTTGCAAGTGGGTGGTGGGGAACAGAGCAAAGCCAAAAATGGGCAAGCCAAAACTTTCTACATCCTACAACAAGACAAAATTTTATTTACAAAAGGGACAAACCAAGAAGCCCCTTACCTCAAGAAGAGCCCCATACAGGTTATGCAAAACCATTTACAGGTTGGGAGAAATATAACCCACTGCAAAAAAGGAATGTGCGCGCATGAAGTATCTATAAACTTAATAGCAACACACAACTCCAATGAAGGATCGACTTGTATGAAAAACCTTTTGTATATCCATATGTGACCAAAGAGCCATTCTTCATCATATACTTCTTGATCCTGGCTGGCGACAACTTCATGTTTTGTTCCAAACAAAAAGGAGCCATCTACCTGGAAGAAAGTTGATTGTGTACCCGGATACAAATCACCCTCCATTTGACAAAAGTCTAGAAAATTAACCTTGTCAATCATGAAATCACTGCCTAGTAGAGACAACAAACTTACAATAGTTATTTTTGCCCGCGTATTTTCTTCGAGCACTATTTCAATCTTTTATTTTATTAGCTATAAGATCTAACAATTCATCTGTAAATAATCATCATTCAAGAAAGCCTTTGGATCTTGATTTGAGGAATCAATTGCATGGATATATATTCTTTTTGTTTGTTCTGGTTTTGTATGATCTCCTTCTTCATGTGATATAGATTTTGAATAATTATCAAATTCAAAATTCTTCCCAAAGTTGCCCTTTTCTAACAATTTTTCATCCTCAAATCCAGAATATAATTCAAAAAGAGGGTTATCTCTAACCTTTGATCCTTCACAAAATTTAAATGGCAGGAATAATGCATTATGGCTCCAATTAATTTCATTCTTTAACTATACCAATTGTTCCTTTGTTCTTCCCACTATTGTAGCATCTTTTCGCATTTCATCATTAACCATAACTTCTTTTGAGCATCTCACAAATTTCTCAAAAATAAATTCTTTATTTTCCAAATCATGAAATGAATTAAGATTTGTATTTATTGACTCTTGAGCACCATATTCTATGATCATAGGATCAAATTTAACAAGAGGGGCTTCATCTTCCTTTCTTATAACCAAAAACTTCATTGGAAGGAGGTGAAGACTAAAAATATAAATCATCTATACCTTGACTAGCATCAATTGGAGCATCCTTTTGTGCAAATATCTATTCCTCGTGTAAAACCTTTTCTTCAGTCTTTATTCCAGTAGTTCAAATGATGGTACATATGTATCTCTTTGTCTGTAACTAGTATCCCAAACAAATGTATCTGCTTCAACTTCAGTGATGTTGCCATTTTCATTTATAATCCCACATCGAAATTCTTCACTTGAGTCCATTAAAGACCATCTTGGAATGAAAGCAACTTTGTCTTTATCTTGCAGTTCTTTATTGGGAGGAGCAAATGGTTGTTCTTTAAATTTTGCCCGTGTATTGGTAGAAAAAGACTTAGTCTCTTCATCTTCCGCATGCTGAAAGCATTCTTTTTGTTGCTGGTTTTGGCTCCAAGGAATTGATGATTCTATTAATGTTGGTGTCAAATCTTGATCTCTAAAAATGGAAAAGTTATAAGATGTTGGCTCGTTATTTCCAGAAATTTTTTTAATCTTTGTGCTGCATCCCAATGATCTTGTTCCATGCTTTTGAGATTATAATCACCCATGCACCCTTTTTAACAATAGTGCAGATTGATGATCTTTGGTAGGACACAAATTATTCATTACAGCCTCGCTGATGCTTCTTTATAAGCACTCCAAAGATGTTGAAGCATATGATCATCTTCAACAATGATTTCTTCAATTGATTGCACAAATATTTTCTTTAACTTGTCAAGATTTCTTTGTTGAGTCTAGTCTTGATTCATTTTTATGAGGTCTTCAACTGAACAAAGTCGCCATCCTCTAATTCATAGTATCTCTAATGTACCATTTTCAACAATAGTGCAGATTGGTGATCTTTGATAGGGCACAAATTATTTCTTCCGGTTTCACAGATACTTTCTTTAAGACCATCCCACAAAGATGAGGTATGGGGTCTTTTATGGAAAGAATTTCTTCGATTGTTGGTACAAGTCTTTTTCTAGAGCAGACTTTTTATTGGGTCTGGCTTTGAATCATTTTATGAGATCTTCACTAAAATAGAGTCACCAATAGGGATTTTTTTAGTGGCGAATGTTCACCAATTGGCGAATATGTCATGATCGGGTGATAGAAATTGGCGAATAAAACAATCAAATACAGGTCGGATCATTCACCCAGATTTTATAAAATGGTCATATAGTGGTCGGAATGTTCACCACTATTATTACATAATTTCAGTTTGGTAGTCGGGTCCTTTGCCCATATTTCTCTTTACGGTTTACTCTTATTCGCCACGGATTAAATTGAGTGTCTCTTTCGAGGATCATCATTCGCCAAATTCCCATTTTCCTATGTGAAATTTGTATTTGTCCTAGGACCCAATTTGCCATGCATCACACGCAATGGGGTCCCAAGTTCCCACCCTATTCGCCCACTCGATTACTTGAAATTACGCGGGGTTCACCAAATATTAGTTCTTATCATATGTAACGGTCGGCCCATTCGCCAAAATGGATGATGCCGATTATGAGGCAAAATCTGATGGCTGATATGAAAACGGTTTATTTGTAGTTGTCTATTTAAGATATATGAGTTTCATTATTGAAACATGCCGGAAAGAAGGAGCCTTCGAGAGATTTTCATTTAGTACTTAGTAGCATAATAATTCAGTTGATTCTGAGCTTAGAGCTCACAATTGCGATCGGTAGCGAACCGGAACGACTACGACTATGAGTTCGTAGTATTTTATTGTAGCCTTAATTTGATGGAGATGTCACAGTCAAATTTAAACAGGAAGAGGACTAATGAAGGTGGAGATGTCCAAGAGAGGCCAACGAAATGCAGAAATATATCTTCATACTTTGGCAGGGGTAGATGCAACAATGTTGGTCAAAGTGAGGAAGGTACATCATCAGAGGAACCCGTACAATCTCAACCTACACAGGAGTCTATTCAACAAATTGGGGAGCCTAATAAATCTGGTGACGAAGTTGCAGAACCTGATATCTCTAATGAAGATGACCTTGACAAAGAAAATCCAATAAATAACCAGTACCAGGATGAATCAATCAACTTCGGTGATGATGATGGTGCAATTAATAGTAACACTAAAGGGAGAGGAAAATTGAAAGAAAAAATTGATCGTCAATGGGAGATGGCCAGGAGATTTAAATTTGATTGGGCAGAAAAGTATCCATTCATTGAGCCCATGGACAATCCAATTGTAGGTGAGCCGCCAGTAGAATGCAGATGTACGATTTGTATTTGGAAGTATAAAAAGGAAAAGCGGTTGCAGCTTAAACTAGACACCATAGAGAAACATGTTGGTAAGATTTACGAAACCTCAACTGTAGATGGAAGGGAAATAAAAGTGGTAAGATATAAAACAAAGGAGCAATGTCAACATAAAAGGAATGCTGAGGAATATTATTTGTTTTAGAAATTTAAGACGAAGCCTGGTGAAGTTCAAGGTTCTATTAATGTTGTTTTTGCAAAAGCAAGTGAAGTAGAAGAACGCGGAAAAGTTGTTCAATTAAGTAATGTTTTCCATATTTTGAGCAGAGGGCATCCAATGACAGACTATCCAGAAATGAGTGGTTTGTTACACTTTCTGAAAGTTCCTAACTATCCTGTCAGTCATTGGTCGATAAACAGTGGATGGGAATGGGCAAGTTGTATTGCGCAGGTTGAAATAGAGGATGTACAAAGAAAAATAAAAGAGTCAACCTTTATTGCATTGTCCTTAGAAGAAGTTACGGCAATAGATAATATGTCGTGGGTATGCGTGCATGTTTATACTATACAGAATAATGTTTGCCAACCACATCTACTAACTGTTGCTAAATTGAGAAACAATGCGACAGCAAAAACTTTATTTCAGTTAGTAAAGAGCCATTTAATTGAATATGGAGCTATGGATGAATTGACAATAGCGAAGAAGTTGATCTGCGTTGGAGCGGATGGAGCTTCAGTAATGCAAGGTCAAAGGAATGGTCTTTGCACAAAGATGCAAGCTTCTTGTTCACCATATGTTGTTGGCATTCACTGTATGGCCCACAGGATGAATCTTGCTTTTAGAGTTGTGAAGAAGTTTCCTTCAGTAAACAAGGTTGAAGATTTAGTAAGAGAGTTGTACGCATATTTTTGTCGAAGTCCCAAATGTTTTAGGGAATTTCAGCACTTTGCTGATGGAATTACCGATGGAAACAAGCTTCTTAAAGATGTTGATACCAGATGGATCTCTTTAGATGGACCAGCGCATCGAGTATTTTTCGAATATCAATCTTTGATTGGACTGATGTACGAAAATCGGGACAATGCATAAAATCAAAGATGTGGCGACCTGCTTCGGAGGTTGAGCAATTTAGAGACATTTTTTACTTCGGCATCTCTTCTTCCCATGCTAGAAGAAATGACGTTAATTATGAAAAAAGCCCAGTAAAGAGCCATGTATATTGCAGAATATGCTCACTTGTGTAAAATGTCATGCCAAGCCCACGATAGTCTCTATCGTATTGACCTAAATTTATCCAAGGATAGATTTAATCACTGGCAGAAACTAATAGATTTGGATGATCCTGATAATTATTTAAAGATCGTTAAAAATGGAGATTTATGTGTTTGTGTAAGGGGGTTTCAGATACCAATGTACTACAGTGCCCCAAAGAAGCGAGCTACAAGAGTTACAAGGGAAGAGTTTACCAAGATCGTCGAGTCTATAACAGCTAATGCAAGGGACATAGCCTATAGAGTTTCCTCTAAAATAAGATCATGATTCCCATATGATCAACTGCTTGAGGCCATGGCAATTGTGTTTCCTCAATATTGGTCCTTCAACTGTAAGGAAGATAATTATCATAAAAGGCTGTTGACTTTGATAAAGGAATTTTGCAAATCTGTAGAATTCAATGGAGTGACTATCAAAGGAATATTAGATGAGGGTCTTCTTAGACAGCAATCAGGCACCTTTGCAAGGACTATGAAGCATCAATATCAATTAATGCATAACCCACATGAAGAGGGCTCGGCAACAAAGCTTTGGACAGAACTAAAATAGAGCACAATGTTGCGTGAAGAAATTTTAGAGTACTTCAAGCTTGCTGATCTATGTCAAACCATGATATTGGGTTTAGTGGAGGATGAGAGAGTTTTCAATGCTTTGGGCTTCCTAAAATCAAAGCTAAGAAACAAACTAGACAAGAATTTGAAATCATGCTTGAGGGTATACACATCTAGGTATGATGTCAATACTTTTCCTTATCAAAAAGCAATGGAAATTTGGAAGAAAAGATGCAAAAGAAGAGGGGTGGGCAACACCATTAGCCAATCTCCTACAGCGACTCCAAGTGGGACAAGTACAGTTGGCAGTGGCACTGGCAATGGGATTGGGAGTCATAGAAGCGGAGGTCCGAGTGAACTTGAAGAAGACACAAACGAAAATGAAGAGAACAATGAAGCAACTGCAATACCAGAATTGGATGATGATGACGACACAGAGATGAATTGGCAAATTTAGGAAATTTTTGTTAAATTAGCAGTGGCAACCAATAGGTATTTTTTGAACTTCTTAACTACTATATGATATCCTATCATTCAATGTTCATTTTAGAAAAGCAAGAATGTATTATGTTTCATCATTAAAATTTGAGAACAAAGAGTATTATTACTGTAGAGTGTAGTTTATATCATGTCATCAATGATCATTCATATTTGAATTTGAAATTCCTGAATGAAATTTTGTATTCCAATAGCATATAACAGAGTAATTTTGTATTCTTAGTTAAACTCAACTAAGAATAAATGAATAAAATAGAGTAACTCAACATACATTGAATTGGAAAACATGAAAATTAGATAGAATCATATAGCACAATTTGTTTTGTATTCATTTGCAATATATTACAATTTAAAGTAGTTCAAAATTCAGAGCAATCTTTGTAGGCCACTCCAAACATCCTCTGATGGCAGAACAATTTGGTTCATAGTATAGTCACACTCCTGCAACTTCATTAGCAATTCATATTTGGAAGTGTGACTTGACAGCACTGTTGATTCTAAAAGTCCATTCAAAGTTCTCACTAGTTTGATGAAATCCAAGAATGCATCACAAGATATGTCTGCAGGGAGAAAGTGTACATCAATATTTATTTTGTCTTGCAACCTTGTTTTGTAATTTTCTCATCCAATGAATTGATTTGCTTCAAATCCCTTAGGCAAACCAAGACTTTCCATTTTCGCTTTCCTTTGTTCCATCTTTGTGATCTTCTGCTTAGCTTTGTCATCCAATTCATGTGCTTCCCGTAGCTTCTCACATTTGCGAATGATACTTGATACCTTTATTGATGCATCAAGGCAGTTGCTAATTCCCTTGTTTGATAGACAACTATCACTCTTACTGTAGAGTTGTTGCATAATATCTTTTGCTGTCTTTTCTTTGTTGACAACATCCATGTTCTGTTGAATGTTGTTTTGGAGCTTCAAGTAACATACTCTCATACTTTGAAGCATTTCAAACCAGTCATACAAGCTATTAGACATCGCCAATATTTGGCCCCAAATGTGTTCTTTTGTAATCTTCACTAAATTATGACTAGTATCTGTTAAAATCTTAATTGTACAATTGGCCTTCTTTAGTTCTTCTGCCATTTTTTCACAATTGTTTTTCTCTTCTATTGCTTTTTGTTCCCAATGATTGGCTTTATCCGCCTGAGAGGCAGCATTACTCTCTAGATTTTTAAATAACTTTTCTGAACTGGCTCTTTCTTCGTCAAGTTTTTTTATCATTTCTGCCAATTTTCCCCTCAGTTCCTGTTCCTTCACCTGCTCCTGTGCCAATTTTCCCCTCAGTTCCTTCAGCTCCTGTTCCTTCAGTTTCACCTGCTCCTGCTCCTGTTCCTTCACTACTGCCTCAGCATGTCCTTGCTCTGTATCTGCTGATTTTTTAATCTTTTTTTGCAATTCTTTCAAACTGTTCTCTGAAGCTTTCCTCTTTGCTTTTTCATTGCCAATGTCTTCCTGTAACTTTTCTATATTTTTCTCGAGCTTGCTTTTCTCTCTTTCCACATTTAGCAATGCACTATAGACCACTTGGTTTGTAGACTTTGAGACATTGATTTTGTCCACATTTTTTACTTTGGAAAAATCCATTTGGAGAGTGCTAACTTCAAATTCAGAGTGATCTATCTGACTCTCTGGTGGGTTTCCATCTTTGTTTGGTGGAATAACAACCATGAACTCCATCATGTCTCTCTTTGGGTCATATGTTGGAAAAACCATGTTGGATGCAGGTTGTTCCTGTGCAGTTGCAGTAAGGGCACCAGACTCCAATGCCTTCTTTGATTCCTTATTCTTTGTTTTGGTTTCTGCAAAATTATTATAGAAATCCTTGTAATGAAAATCTGGTGTTGCAAAAGGATTTGAATGTTTGAAAGGTGAAGAAGAGACAAAACTTGCAATGGTTGTTGATCTAACTAATGCTCTTTGAGGATTTGAACTTCTAGAGGGTTTTGCTGAACCTAAAATTGGCAACACTTCTTTATGATCTAATGTCATTGTTCTAGAACTGGAAATGGAAATGGAAAACTTTTGCTTCTTGACACTATCTTCTTGTATAGGATTCTGTGTAGATTCTAGTGGCCTCTTTAGAGAGGGAACTTGTTCGATAAGGTGCCCACTCCTACCAATGCCAGTCCCACGAATGCCACTAGTACTACCACTAGGTCCACTATCAGAGCCAAGTCCTGCACCACGATCATAAGTAGTTTTTTCTGTCTAAATTGTATTCCAGACGCCTTCTCCTGTGGGACCCAAACCACCACCTTTATAACCCATTTTTTCAAGAATGACTGCCCCTTTTCTATATACATTTTTCTGGTCCTCGGAGATTGCACAGTGACTCCCAGTTTGTGGAGTACATGCATTATCAATATCATGATCATCTGGATCATTGTTGTCAGTGTCGTATGTGGAGTTAGGATGCTCCATATTCCACAATTTGCTAAACTCTATATCCTCGTCTATGTCATCTAGATCTGCATTGGTCTTTGGTTCACCAAGAGCCTTTCTCATACTCCAAAAATCATCCATTTTCATTCTAGTCCATTTTCTATCCTTACAAGCTTCTGATATTCTCTTTGTTATTTTTATGTTTGATGGCTGAGCAGCTTTGTCGTAGAAATTGAAGGACATCCTAGGCTGTACAATGCCCTGATTTATTGTTGTCATAATTTGTGATGACAACTGTTCAACTGAAATGTTTTCCTCAACAGAAACTTTCTCCATCTCTTTTCTAACGTCATCCCAGCTATCCTTGTTTTTGAACTTCTCTAGCAATGGTTTACTTTCATGTTGAAATAAGTTTGCAGAGTTCTTATTAGCAACAAGCCTTTCTTGAATGACGTTGAGTGGATCATACTTCCAGTACCACTCTAAATCAAATTGAAAAATATCTATAAAAAATTGTGCCACTTGGAAAGCCTTTCTCTCAAATGTTAACCCTCCAATTGAGAAAGGTAAGGAAGGGAATATGCTCTTCTTTGATTGGCCAGAGAAGAGTCTATCTATGCTCTTTAGTTGTACTACATATTCTACTGCAAACACCCTGTCTGTCACATGCATTGGAAGTTTGTGGGGTTGCAGTTCTGATCTGTAAAACCTTAGCACAGTGTAATCTTCCATTAAGTACTAGTCAGCCAATTGATTTGTGCTTCCAAGTTGGATGCAATCCCTACGTGAAGCAGACAATCTGGGCATTGGAGTGCTTGTTATTTCTTTGTACAATGGGGCCAAAAAGAAGTCTACAAAATTACTTTAATTCCTTCTGTTATCATACAATCTTATCTAAGGTGTCTAGTTATATATTGGATTTGGAGTACCTGTCCCCCTCTAAATTTCAAGCTTGTTGTCGTTGCTCATTAATATTACAGCATTCTTGGCTAGCAAAAGATAGCACAAGTAGGTTGTGAACCTAAATGTCTTAGAATTGCCTCTTTTAATCAATGCTAATTGCTCTTGCATCGATTCAACCACGTGTCCAACAAAATGATATCTTACTGGTTCATTCAGACAATGGATATCCCAAATGAATTGAAGAATGCTGGCACTCACTTCCCTATTGTTTTCCAGTCCCAAGCAAAATGATAGCGAGGATATAGTATCCTGAACCCATGGCACAAAAACCTTAAAATCATAAGGAGGCTTATGGTTCTCACCCAATGAAGCCTTTGCCTCTGCAACTATTAGACCCTTTACAAATGAATTTTTTCCGTTTTGCGGGACTGCCTCATATTGCTCTGCCAGCACTCCCAAGTCAATTTTGGCATTACAGTTTTGTGGGTCAAACCCTAGGTCTAGCAAACTGACAAATTCTTCCTGGGTTATTGTTAAAATTTCTTCCTGAGTTTGTTTATTCACAATTGATTTTTTTTCTTCATCATAATTTTTTGCACAAATCTTGACAATTTCTGGGCAAGGGAAAACTTTGGGTAACAGCATGTTACCCAGACCAACATCCCAGGAAGCAACTTTATTGGTTATTGCACCTACCGCTGCGTTAAATTTTATAAATTCAGACCTCCTTGGCCCAGTTGCCTTACTACACAATGTATGTTTAATTGCTATAACTCTCTTTTCACCTTCGATAACAGGAACATAAACATCGTGATACTCATCGGTGAAACCAAGGATTTGTACTAGTTTTCTGAAGTCCATTACAGTTTTCCCTTCTGCTTGCCCTAGGCCTTGAGTTTTCGCTTTTCCCATTGTTCTTCGAAAAAATTAAAAAATAAAGATTCACAGATATTTACTAATAGTAATAATATCACAGATATTAACTAACTAATTAAGAAAACCTCAATTTAAGAAAACCCCAATAGAACATGCAAGAATTAAAATTTCAAAATCAAGTTAAACTTAGTACTTACCCGAAATTAAACTTTGAATTTTGAAATCAGGATAGATATAAGTTCGAACGGCTAAGGCTCTCACAAATTACAGTCTCGATTTCCAAATCTCCGGTGACGGTTCCCGTTCAACAGTTCTTTTTAACTCTGCTGCTACGAGTACGAGTCGATAGGTTTTAAAAAAGTAAATGTTAAAAACCTTTCGTTAAATGGTAAAGTAATCTTTCTACATCATACACATGTAACGTAAACGTTCGTAATCTTTCTAAAACATTACACATCAACTTTCAACGTGTCACGTTTTCGGAGCGAGTTTTCAGAAAAGCTTTTTGAAACCCATAGAACTTCCGAAATACAACTTCAGTCGTTCATCTGTCGTAATCTAACGATTGTCATGATTGGCTTGGGCTAGAGATTTTGATTGGCGGGCGGCGTGTGATTGCATGGAATATTCTCTCCCCATGCGATCATGCACCCACCGTCCAATTAGATGTCGTTGGTTTGTATGCAGTGGGACCACGTGATGATTCATCGTTGAGTATGTGCGCTGCTGCGATTGTGAGGGGCCCAATTCTTCATCATGTTAGTCGTCGCTAGGTCAGGGAATGGAGAAAGTCTCCAGCGAATGAGAGTTTGCCTTTATTGCTAAATCTCAATGGTGGGGCCTAGTTTCTGGATGAGTCAGATGGTCTTGTCATGTCAGAGCATCAACGGTGGTCGCTAAAGTGCAAGGGAGTTGCCAGAGATATGCGAAATCACACCGGCCATTGATTCTTCTTTACGGTGTAGGGTTTCAAATTGTGGGCCATGGTGACATGTATGCACAAATGGCGCTCCCCTATTGGCCGAAGGAAATAAAGTGATGGAGTGTGGTCAGCAGGGCTTGGCCTAGAGATTTTGATCGACGGTCGACATGTGATCGCATGGAATATTCTCTCCCCATGCGATCATGTGCCCACCATCCGATTAGATGTCGTTGGTTTGTATGCAGTGGGACCACGTGATGATTCATCGTTGAGTATGTGCGCTGCTGCGATTGTGAGAGGCCCAATTCTTCATCATGTTAGTCGTCACTAGGTCAGGGAATGGAGAAAGTCTCCAGCGAATGGGAGTTTGCCTTTATTGCTAAATCTCAATGGTGGGGCCTGGTTTTCGGATGAGTCAGACGATCTTGTCATGTCAGAGCATCAACGATGGTCACTAAAGCGCAAGGGAGTTGCCAGAGATATGCGAAATCACGCCGGCCGTTGATTCTTCTTTACGGTGTAGGGTTTCAAACTGTGGGCCATGGTGACATGTATGTACAAATGGCGCTCCCCTATTGGCCGAAGGAAATAAAGAGATGGAGTGTGGTCAGTGGAGCTTGGGCTAGAGATTTTGATCGACGGTCGGCGTGTGATCGCATGGAATATTCTCTCCCCATGCGATCACGCGCCCACCGTCCGATTAGATGCCGTTGGTTTGTATGCAGTGGGACCACGTGATGATTCATTGTTGAGTATGTGTGCTGCTGCGATTGTGAGGGGCCCAATTCTTCATCATGTTAGTCGTCGCTAGGTCAGGGAATGGAGAAAGTCTCCAGCAAATGGGAGTTTGCCTTTATTGCTAAATCTCAATGGTGGGGCCTGGTTTCCGAATGAGTTAGACGGTCTTGTCATGTCAGAGCATCAACGGTGGTCGCTAAAGCGCAAGGGAGTTGCCAGAGATATGCAAAATCACACCGGTCGTTGATTCTTCTTTACGGTGTAGGGTTTCAAACTGTGGGCCATGGTGACATGTATGCACAAATGGTGCTCCCCTATTGGTCGAAGGAAATAAAGAGATGGAGTGTGGTCAGTGGGGCTTGGGCTAGAGATTTTGATCGACGGTCGGCGTGTGATCGCATGGAATATTCTCTCCCCGTGAGATCATGCGCCCACCGTCCGATTAGATGCCATTGGTTTGTCTGCAATGGGACCACGTGATGATTCATCGTCAAGGTGTTAGGTTGTGATTGGCTAAGCTAGTAAAATGTTTAGTTGTCGCATGATCGCATGTTAGAAATTTCTGACATGCGACCAAGCGACCGGTTACTTCTTGTGCTGGGTCCATTGGAGGGGAGGGCAATGGTCCCGCTGGCGGTTATGTGGCATCTTGTGGGTGGCTATCGCATGATCGCATATCAGAGTTTTCTAACATGCGATCATGCGACTGGTTGACACCTGTTCCTCAGCCCGGTGGTAGATGGTCAGAGGGGCTTGCGGGTTGGCCAGCGTGTTTCAAGATTTACGGCTGGCGTGACAGTTTGTCGCATGTTCGCATGAACCAATTTCATGCTTTGCGATCATGTGACAAACCCTGTGTTTTGGCGGTGGCGGTCATACGGCAAGGTAGAAGGGTGACGTGGAGGTATATCGCATGTTCGCATAGCCCATTTCCTGGCTATGCGATCATGCGACAATTGTTCAAGCCTTAACTCTAAGATGAGATGACGTTTTACTTTTCATTCAAGCCTTAACTCTAACCAATTATTCTATCGAGGTAATGAATAGATTACACGTATATGTCAGTACATTGCTTTAATTCTACAATTAATTCAAATTTCAAATCGATATGATAATAAATATACTTAGTACATTGCTTTAATTCTACACATCGCCTATGGTAAATGGTAATATACTCAATACATTACTTAAAACTTTACTTTATTTCTATCTAATAAATGTCAAATTAAGAATGATACTTTTCGGGCATATTGCTGGTCCTTATAACATTTACTGAAAACTATCGGCGGAAACATGACACGTGTCATGTTTCCGCCGATAGTTTTCAGTAAATGTTATAAGGACCAACAATATGCCCGAAATTCATCTTTGGCCGTTGATACGTATTAAATCCAACAGACGTTTGTCGTTTGAGTCTGACATCATTATCATAGTCATGGGTGATGGGACAGGGACTATGGGACCTGATGCAACATGCCAGTATTCAAATTTTCAATAACAAATAAATTAATTCAACTATTTGGAAAATAATTTCGCCATTTTTTTATAAAAATGGTATCGGTTATTAAAATATTCGCCAACCAATACCCATATTTCAAAACATAATTCGCCATCAATATTAATAAATTTATTTTTTTTTTAAAATTTAATCACCATTTTTTTATAAAAATTGTGTAAACTATTAAAAAATTCGCCACCAAATATCCATAAATTGACGCATAATTCACCAACACTTAAATTTTTTTCACCCAAATCACATGTGATTCGCCACAATTTTATACTTTTCGGGAGGGGGGGGTTCCTTAAAGTTATCCCTGGTCACCAACCTTCGATCTAGGGAAGGCACTTTCAAATTTTTGAGAATGAAAACCAAAGCACCAATGCTTCGATTCTCTCCCCAGCAAAGTTGCCAAAAATCTGTTGGTTAACAGATTGGGTAGTAATATTTAGCTAAATGACTTAAGCCCATAAGCTACCCATCATAATAATCAAAAGTTGAAAGGGGTAACTCCTATCAAGAAATTAGCCCAGTCTCTAAATTTTGGACTAGGGATAGCTCTGTGTGTTTAATATACAATGAATATCTCCTAATCTGAATGGGGTATGCTCTTAACTAGAGAGCAGGAGAGGTAGATAAGTAAGCTTCTGTAGCCATAGGGAACCTACCAAGATTCAGTGTTTTATTTGACTTCTTAACTTTGATCTACTCCTAACAGGAAATCAATGCACAATCACAACTGTAACTACACGCCAACTTCTCATGCTAACAATTAACTACTGCTACTTTAATTCTATAGAGATAAACAGATCAACTTAATACTAGATTAATTATAGAGGACTACTCTCAAATAGCCTCAATATTTCCCTTCACTCAACGACCGTTTTTGCTTAGGAAAACATCTCTACAATTAACAGAATAGAAAGCCATTTGCTGATCGAAAATTAGCTAAAGATAAATGGAACTAAATTGAACAACATAAATGAAATACAAGATTACTTTGTGTCTCACTCAGTGATCTCAGCCACATGGGGAAGCAAAAAAATGCACTCCAAAAATGTTGATCCCATAAAATGTTCAACAGAGATATAAATAGTCTATTTGCCTACCCAGGTGGTTACATAACAGTTCTTGAAAAATATTCTGAAAATAAATGACATTAAAAAGATGTCATAAAAGGAACTAAAATTGAAAAGGAATCTTCAACAAACGTCACGTGGCCTTTTCATTTCCTTCCTTATCAATTGCAGCATCTATGAGTACCTCTTTTCAGAATTTCATAAATCGCACCTCGTTGCTACAATTCTTGAAAGTTGGAAATCACACCTCTCCACTACAATTCACTACAATTAGAAATTGCACCTCGTAACTACAATTCCTGATAGTCGAAAATCGCACCTCGCAGCTACAATTCCCGACAGTCAGAAATCGCACCTCGTTGCTACAATTACCAACAATTGGAAATTGCACCTCGTTGCTACAATTCCCAATAGTCAAAAATTGCACCTCATTGCTACAATTCCTGACTTTCAGAAATTGCAACTTTTTTTGGTAGCTTTTTGTCCTTATCTCTTCATATGTAACATGAGACAAACTAACATAAATTTTGACATGATAAATCACGAACATGAGGTTAGGGATAAGCATATAATAAAGATTTTAAAAAATTTAAATGAGGGCCGAATCTTGGGCAACAAATCTAATTCTTACCTTACATTCTCTTTCCCATCTTTTTCTTTGGGTATAATGCAAGATCAAGCTAAGTACCTTCTCTTGAATATCTTGTAATTGCTCTCTTCTGTTCAACTAAGAGCACATAAATCACATCTTCTAATGTTAGTGAAGACATCTAACTAAGAGCAAAAATAACATTGATATATTTTGAAGGCAAACTATTGAGCAAGATAGCTTTAGCATCATCTTTATCAACCACGACACCAACTTTTGCTAGTTGTTTGATTACAGATCTCAGATTACTAAGGTGGTTAGACGTGTTAATTTCATCAGACATTTTAAAACTAAATAACTATAGCTTTAAAAAAACTTTGCATTTATTGTTTTTGCTCCAAACAACTTATGTAGTTTATCCCAAATTTCTTTTAATGATTTTTCTAAATCAACATGATGTAATTCTAAATCTGTAAGAGAAAAACCAATAATAGACTTGGCTTTCTCATCTATGCCTTCCCAATCAATCTTTCTTTTAGCATCTGTAGGTGCCACTTTAGTGTCATTAACTATACCCCATAAACTTTTATTCATCAATTGCATTTGCATTTTCACCTTCCATGTGTAAAAATTATGACCATTATATTTTTCTAGAGGCACATCCATTTCCAGAATTTCTATAATTAAAGATAAAGAAATACCTTTCATTATTGCACAACAACAAGAATTGTAGTAGCAACAGACTTACACCCTCACAGCAACAACTTCTTTTGAAATGGAGGTGGCTCTAATACCACATTAAAAACAAAGAAATTGTACTAATAGAACAACAGAAGTAAATGCAGAGAAAAGAACTTGTAGCTTGTTATTCATCATAGGAAAATACAAATATGTAAGTTCAACTGAGTTAAACAAGATTCTAGAATTATGCTAATACAAATGACAACAAACTAGATATAACTGACAACTAACTAGAACTATAGCTAACTCAAACACATTGGACACCTAACCTTATTTGATGTCACATACTTATGACTTGTTCATTTATGTTAGAGCATTAATTCCAACAAACCCCACTTTCCAACAACTTTTTAAATTTTTAGTTTTTCACAACCTGTCAACCTGAATGCTCCTGCATCACTAATCAGGACAAGGAGACATGCAAACTACAAAGGCAGGAGCAAAGAACAATCAAGGATGTTCTCCTCGCATTTATCCGAGTATTAGATGTGAACCTCTCTCTCTCTCACATTCCCTGATGCCTGCATAGCTTTCTGTTTCCTTCAAGCATCCCTCTCTTTCCCCTTCATTCGGGGTTCCTGAAAAAAGATTCAATGCTATTACTCCTCCATGATTTCATACGTGTAGGCACTAAGGGATACCCTTTTGCATATCTAGGAAGCACTAATACAATATAAAATGATTCGATCAAATCAGCAGCATGTTCTAGTTATCAAAGGTTCATAACAAAAAAAGCATATACAATTTCTGAAAATGAGAAGCAAAACTTCTTTCCTTCTTACCACTGCAAACTAACACCGTGCCCCTTGTGTTCAAGTCATTTTTTTCTAGTTTCATTCAGTTAGAATCACCAATAATCTCCACAAGAACATTGTCCATGTTTAAAATGATGGAACTGGCTTGCATCTCGCACAATAATTTCTCTTGCAACAATCTTTGAGATAAACTTGGTTGCAGTGTGGCAGCCATAACATACTCAAGGTTCTTGACAACTCTAATAGTTGTTCCAGGGCGCATGTTTAACAATCCAAATGCAATTTCCAACTTCTCACTCTGACGGCAAAGTAGTAGTTCCTTCTCATCCTCCTGCACATCACTGAGTACAGGTTTTGTATCAGGAATGTACCCTGCCACCTTCATTTCCAAGATAATTTCTCCAACACTTAATACATCTCCTGTGTTTGAGGCTGTAATTTGTCTCCAATGGAAAACGAATGTATCATTTTATGGACTTCAATCCAACTACATCCACGTATCTTAATAGCTCCTCTATTTGTCAACAATTTCCTTATCTTCTCAACCTCACTCCACCTGCCCACTTCTGCATAAATGTTCGATAAAAGAACATAAGATGAGGAACTTGTAGGTTCCAACTGAAAAAGGACTGTTGCTGCAAATTCTCCTAGCAATATATCTTTATGTGACCTACAAGCACCAAGTAAACTCATCCATACAAATACATCGGGTTTTATTGCCATTTTGATAATAAAGTTCAGGGCTTCCTTTAGATAGCCACCACGGCCAAGAAGGTCAACCATGCATACATAATGATCCAATGTAGGCATAATGCGATGAGCGACTCTCATCTGGTTAAAGTATTTACAGCCCTCATCCACTAGACCTGCATGGCTGCATGCATGTAAAACACAAATAAAGCTTATATGGTCAGGATCGGTTCCAGAATTGTTCATTAGCTCAAAGAGTTTCACGGCATCACTTGCATAGCCATGCATTGCGTATCCCGCAATAATCGCAGTCCATGAGATAAGGTTTGCATTATTCAACTTTTTAAACAATTTGTGTGCTTTCTGTATGCTTCCACATTTTCCATACATGTCTATCAGGGTATTTGCAACCACAATATCTGATGAAAAACCACTTTCAATTACTTTTTGATGAATGCTCATTCCCTGTTCCAAAGCTCCAAGTTTGGCACAAGCTGGGAGTATGCTCGTAAAGGATGCTGAGCTAAACATTACGTCTGCCAATTGCATTTGCTTAAAAATCTCCAGGGCCATTTCAGCAATCCCATTTTGTGCTTGTCCGCCAATTATTGCATTCCACGAGACAGTATCTCGATGAAGCAAATTGTCAAACAGTTTTTGTGCCTTCTGTATGTTTCCATTTTTAGAATACAAATCTATCAGAGCATTTGCAACGGACACATCTGATAAAAGTTCACTTTCAATTACTGTTAGATGGATCTCCATACCCTGTTTCAAACATCCCAACTTGGCACAAGCTGAGAGAATGCTAGCTAAGGTTCCCGAATTTGGCTTAACTCCTTCCAAATGCATTTCCCTAAATGTTTCCAAGGCCTCTTCAGCAAGCCCATTTTTTGCATATCCAGCAGCTATTGTATTCCAAGATACTACATCTCGCTGAGCCATCTTGTGAAACAATTTGAGTGCCTTCTGTATGCTTCCACATTTTGCATACATATCTATTAGAGCAGTCACAAGTACGACATGTGAAAAATATTTGCTTTCAATTATTCTTTGATGAATCTCCATACCTTGTTCCAAAGCTCCTTGTTTAGCAAAAGCTGGAAGGATGCTGGCGAAGGTGGCGAAGTTTGGCTTCGCATCTGTCAGCTGCATTTGCTTAAAAAGCTGTAAAGCCTTTTCAAAAAGCCCATTTTGCACATATCCAGCAATTATTGCAGTCCATAATACCACATCTCGTTGAGATATTGTTTCAAACATTTTATATGCCTTCTGTATGCTTCCAAATTTTGCATACATATCTATCAGGGAAGTAACAACTACATCATCTGATAAAAATCCGCCTTCCATGATTCTTTGATGAATCTCCATACCCTGTTCCAAAGCTTCTATTTTGGAGCAAACTGGGAGGATGACAACAAAAGTTGTTGAGTCCGCCTTCACACTTGCCGACTGCATTTGACTAAAAATCTCCAAGGACTTATCAACAAGTCCATTATGCGCATATCCAGTAATGATTGCATTCCATGACACTGTATCTCGATGAGGCATTTTGTCAAATAGTTCACTTGCTTTCTGTATTTTGCCACATTTTGCATACATGTCTATCAAGGCATTCGTAACTACAACATTTGACAGAGATCCGCTTTCAATTATTGATTGGTGGACCTCCATACCCTGTTCTATATCTCCTATTTTGGTACACGCGGGGACAATTGTTTCAAACGTAAACTTACCTGGTTGGTAACCTGTTCGTTGCATTTGGCGAAATAATGCCAATGACTCCTGAGGAATCCCATGTTTTCTGTAAGATGAAATTATCACATTCCATGAGAAGACATTTCGTTTAGTCATTTGGTCAAACACATTGCGAGCATCTACTAAACTTCCGCACTTGTCATACATGCGTATAAGGATATTTTGTACAAGTTTGTTTGTGGCAAATTCAAATTCTCTCTCCTTTATGTGGGAGTGGATTTTCCTACCATCTGAAAGGGATTTCTTGGAAATACAGGTTTGCAACAATTCAACATATGTAAAAGAGTCTACAGAATAATCGGGTGTAGTAAGAAGAATGTGTATCGCAACCTTCAAGCAACCCTCCTTACAAAGTGCTCTGAGATTGAGATTGAAATTGAGATGGGTATCGGTTGACATTGTATGATTGAAGCGTGGTTTATGTTTGTTGTCGATCATTTCAGCACAGTAAAACGCTAACAACTTCTTCCTGAAATTCTGATTTCCCAGAAGTGGTCTTATGGCCATCTATTTGTTTATGTAATGTTGAAAGAGTCTACCATAAAATAATTTTTGTAAGTGTAATGGATCAACACTGTAAAATGCGAAGCTGGATTTGAGTTCTGGAAAAATTGGTGGAAGAGGAATGGTTTCCATCTTCCAACCACAAAACCCCATATGCAATTTTCCAGTTTTAAATGAAATCACCACGGTATTTGGTTGCCATTCATATTCATCTTCTCTGCATTGGGTACAGAAATCTTGGGAAAGATTTCCCTTGTAAATTGCCTCTCCATTCCGTGCTGAAACAATTTTCCCAAGACAGAGACAGTACAGGCGTCCACCAAACCAGACAGTGGATAGGATCAGCGAATAGCTTCACTGAATATTTAGGACGAGGGATATCAACTTCTTTGTACAGGTGGGATCTAAATTCTGACTCTTTTTCCTCTTCTGCGGAGCTTGGTTTTTTATATGAATGAATGAATGATTTTAATGATGTTCACGAGGCTAAACAGTCTAAGAGACTACCGGATTACAGTTGTCAACTAACTTTAGATTCTTCTCTAAGTCGACCTCCTGTTGTGAATCTTGACAATCAAACTGGCCTATAATGATCTATATGAATTTGCTATTCAGATGGGATAATTTTTTAAAAATTCTATAAATAAGATACTATATTGATATTTTTCAATAATTTTTGTAGAGATATATCTGAAATATCTTTGGCCCTACGGCTATGTGTTGTAGATACTATGTGTGGAGTTCAAATCTTTTAGCTTTCATACAATTTAAAAAATTTATTATATTTGAAGACCAAATTTATATAAAAAAATAGAGCTCTTGGATGAAAAAGAGTCAAATTTAGATAAAGGCTTGTTTAATTAGAGATTTTAACTCTACACAGTATTTACAACTTATGGTCAAAGACCAACTATCTTTTAAATAATATTTATACAAGAAATATTAGAAAATATCAATATGGTATCTTATTTATTATATAAATTTAAATATCAATATGGTATCTTATTTATATATAAATTTAAATATAAATATTATTATATATTAAACTAATATTATTGATTTATTTTGAGGGTAAATATTTTTTATTACACTTATGAACATGTAAGTTTAGAGGGGGAGGACTTCATTTCCAACATAAACATGTCACAATAACATCTGGGTAGGGATTTGAACCTTAGTACAAAGATTACAACACTATAATTTAACTATCATATTATGACATTATTGGCTAAATTACTATCATTTATGATTAATATATAATATTATATTTTAATTATATCTTTTACGTTATATTTTATTTTAATTATGTGTAATATTTTGTATATGAACATTAGATTTAATTATTAACTTGACATATAAATGGTAGTTAAATATTTAAATTTTCTCACCCCAAGACCGATTGAAATGTCAAGGGAGAAACTAACCCTTGCACCACCTCACTTCTACTAGCGCTTTGGTGCGCTAGGGTGATTAAGACAACTTAATGATAAAGAAGAGTTCTAAGGTTTAAGAAAAAATGAAATGTGGATATGAAAGAACTAAAATAACTATGCTATACTAACTAAAAATATATATTCTAACCTGCAAGTAGAAAAGCTAACTACTAGGATTAATTGTCGAGCCCTGCAAGCTTACTACCTCAAACACATGTGCAAGTCTATGATGATAGCGCAGATGCAGGATGTTAGTGCAACACATGTTCGTTTAGTACAGACAACATACAAAGGATAGGCAAAAAATCAAGGACTAACAAAAATAGCATAAAGCAACTAAACTAATTATAGAAAGCAGAAAAGAACAATTATACTATGAGAGGAAAGGTGATATGGATGAATAAAAGACAAGGAGGGGTCACAATCAGAGAAAGTTGACAAAACTGATAAGTTGCTCCACTTCCTCCAACAAAACTTGCATGCACGTAAATAATAAAAGTGTTGGGTGGTTATTTTGAGACTTGCCTTAGTCAATTCCTTACTTTGGTGTTTCCACCTAAACAATAGTCAGATAGACAAGATAAATAGTAATAGATAATAGTAAAGATAATAGATAAATGATAAAGACAATAATATTAAAAGATTAAGATATACAAATTATGATATGCTATCAAAATGCAAAATGCAAATGGTGTGAGTGACTCTCCTTCAAAGCCACGTAGCCTAAGCCATATGGAGTGAAAGTAAGGTGACAAAGACAATGCAGTTGAGATTCTATAACAAATAAGAGATATGTACACTAACTGCCCCAATACAATAGTGAGCCCAAGAGAGTGCAAGAATTATGATAAGAAGGAAGTGAAAATGTAGCCCAGAGAACAAGATTATGAGTAAGAAGACCAAATGAAAGCAAAAGATGAAATTTTAAGTTTGTTGGACGATTCTTGATGTCAATGGGAAATGGTAGGAAGTGTTAGACTGCAAGGGTGGCAATTGTAACATCTCTCACTACACGTCTACAAACTCGTAGGATGAATGTGTGTCGCATGGATGTCTCTACAAAACACACACACACATTATGTGCCGACTAGGCAACATAGTCAAGAATACAAGCGAAAAAAGATAAGGGATATGTAGTAACATGGAGGCTTACACAGAATTTTTTCTGACTAAAGTAGGAGCATCACATAATGGTAAATTATGTTAGGTGTAATTTGATGACACTACATCATTGTTATCATTGTAGGTATTCTTTTCGTCATAATTTAAGTGGTAATTCTCAATAAGGGTGACAAAGTGGAAGATGTGTAAAAGGAGACTATGCCTACATTAATTAGGGTTGAATAGGAAGTTAAACAAGCAGAAATGAAGAAAACATAAACCAATGTGTCTAGATGTAAAATGTGATATGCCAAAGAATTAGAAGGGAGTTCCTAGTTGTTTACCCTCAAGAGGAATATTTAAGCATACAATGTTGATATCACCTTGAATAGTGTGTAGAAGCTAGTTGTGTTAGTCACATTAGCTTGGAAATTCATGTGGCAACTTTCATTATTTTGTAAGGCAATATTATGGGCTATTGCATGAGCATCCTTTGTTACAATAATGAATTACTTAATAGAGCACCAGATTACAACACCAAGGATTTTGAGAATGAATTAGGTATTAACTTTTGAACTATAGGTATTGTGTATGTTTTCTCATAGGGTGGTCCCATAATAATGGGTTACAAACCCAAGACACCTGAAAAATCCAAGCAACCCCAAAAATATTTTTACAACCGCCTTCAAACAAATGTTTACCTTCAATTAAAGGTACTTTTTTATCTTGTGTTTAAAGGTATGTCTTTCTTCAAGGTAGTATACATACAACCTTTGAGCAAAAGTCAAAATCAAAATATTTTATTGAAAAAATAATACCTGACTGGTCTTCTCTATACACAATTGGTTGGTACATATAGCTCAATGCACTCTCCTAATAAGGCAACCAATCCTCAATTATGTGACCTTTTGTTTCTAGGAAGGCTCATTTAATTATCGACTAGGGGCATGTATACTTGGATGATTTTGGAATTGTATGTGTAGTAAAGGAGTTCCTAAGCCACCTATTAGCTTTTGCATGAAACCTAATCTAAAAATTGTTGGACTAACCGCCAACGTCTCCCTTCGGGATTCGTGACATGGTTTAACAGCCTCCTATGTTCTATAAGTCTAGTGGTTGTATCAGGCATTAAGAGGTCGATCTTTTGGTGCAACGGCAACCGCTACTTGTAACAAAAATAACAACTGCTTAAAAGAGAAATAATGTTGAAACATAGATCTTGTTTGCACAATAGTGATAGACTTGGTTATCTAACTGTAACAATAAAACCTTACTCCCAACCAATAACCATGTAAATCAATTGCCTATCTTAAGAATATAATCTAATGAAAGAAGCATAAAAATTACTTTAAACGTTCAACAAATTAATGGCTATTATAAAAAGTTACTAAACATTAACATTTTAATTGTCACTCTAATAAATGAAGCTAAATTAATTAGTTTACAAGGAGGATTACTTAACCTCAAGTGACCCTTGCTTAAGGAGATGTAACCTCAAATAGACAATGATTCAACTCATCATCCAATCATTCACCTTTATTTATCCGGTAACAATATGTGATGACAAAAACTAACTCTTAACTACTTTGTAATCGAGGAAGAATCTATCATAAGCATATGGTCAACCTCATCTCTTTGATAGAACTAGAATTTATAGCTTTCCCAAGAGAGTGGCAATAATTACACACAAGTTCTTGTGAAAGAAAATGTCACTCCAACTAAATTGAGGGTGACTTATTCTCTCACTAGTCTAGGAATTGACAAACTTCTAACTAATAATAGTGTTAGAGTCCTACTGAAACTCCAACTTATCATCATGCAACAATGTGAGATCACACAAGAATTAATAAATATAGTAATGGACCATGATGGTAGTTCCACAAGTTCTTCAACTCACTCATACATTAGGATCTCCAAGACAAATCCAATACATGTTTTAGTAACCATGTTAGTTGGTATCTTTGACTTTTTCCATACAACTACAATAGAGACACCTTCTAGCTTGGTTGTGGGTCAATTGGTATTCTTGAGGTTGCATATAAGTTTCATTAAGCATATGTCCATACACATTATTCTTATTCTTAAAACTATGTTATCATAAATAATCATCAATATCACATAACATAATATTTATCATAAATCACATTATAGTTTCAAGCACATAAATTCTGATAAAACTCAAGTCAAAGCAACTAAATAGACATTGTTTTCAAACTCACCACACCCTCAACTTATATGTCTTCTTGTCCTCGAGCATCTAAGGCCTGTAATTAAAATATAACACATCAGACCTATAATCTATGGATTTAATGATACTTAAGCCTCATGTCATGTAGAAGTTATTTTTTCTTGTGATCTTGTCCCAAGGTTCTATATTTTTCGCAATATCCACCATCCTTCTCTTAGTCCAGTGTGATACTAGATATATAAGAAGTTAAGAACCTCAACAATAGCCATGTAACTTTAGTTTCTAGGGAATCCTTCATGTACCTTATCACCCTGAACTCTATTGCTAAGTAATTGTAAGTTGAATGAGGCTCTTTCTTTTTAACCTCTAGAGAGAGTTAATTCCATTTGCTCTATAAATGCTATGTTATCTCTTTTTTACTTTGAGCCATTAATTCCTTGATCCTATTGTGATCTCCTAACTTGCATTGAGTGATCTTTTTCTCTATGTCCCTTCTATTAATCAAGTCAATCCATTCATCCACAATCTTGTGAAGCCCATCCAATTTTGCTCTGATGTATAGGTGATGTGATTTTTCTCTTTCTTGGTAGGCATAAAACAAATCTCCACTTTCTTGTTCATTCCTAAAAATATGAGATGAGAGCACTAATCTATAAATTCCCAACATAAATCCAAGTAGCCTTATAGGGTAGCATCAAGTTGTGGAGACACAATTCACACAAATTGGTTTTGCATCTCCTAAGGTATGTTAGAAAAAGAAATTAAAAAGGAACTAGGAGTAACTAGGAAAATAGGTAAGTTACTAACCAATTGACTTATTTGAAAACCTAATAATTTCTCTTGAAGGTACAAGGCATACACCCAAGCAGGTGGTTTGCAACTTCTCAACTAATTTGCCAAGTCATCCATCTCTTTGAGACTGACTATTGACCTTTTTATCTTTGAATACTTTTCATCTAGCCTTGCTTCATAGGTGGCCTTAATTAGTTGTTTGCCCTCTTCCCACTACTATTTGTACCATTCAAATTTAAGATGATCTCACCACTGAGAAATTCCAAGGGTTGGAGTTGTTAGTGGGAGTACAAGAACATCCACTTCTTTAGAAGGGTGTTCTTTTCAATGTAATTCTACTATAGATAGCTTTTTTAGTCGTATCATCAAGAAAAAACAAGGACAAATTGGTCAAGGTAGGTGTAAAACTCTCTATTCATTAAAATGATGAGCACTAATGTAGTATTTGTCAATCCAAAAGGACAACCATTAACTCATAATGTCATAGTGGGTACGAAATATTGTCAGATGAACGTCGACCTTATGAATGCAATGTTAATGATACCCTGACTTGAGGTCTATATTGAAGAATACTTTGGCTCCTTACATTTGGTTTAGTTGGTCATTAATCCTTGACAAGGGATATTGGTTCTTCATAATTACCTTAATCAACTAGCAATACTCAATGCAAAAATGAAGAGATTTTTCCTTAATGAAGATGACTAATGCTTCCCAAGGGAAGTAACTAGGATGAATATTCTCCTTCACTATTAACTCCTCCAACTACAAACAAAGCTCACTCAAATCCTCAATGGTCATGTGATACGATACCTACAAATGGGCTCTACTTCATAAATGAGATCAATGTGAGAGCCTATATCACACTTAGGTGACATGCCTAAATCTCACCTGGAATTAAATCCACAAAATCAAAAAGGAGTGGATGATCATCAAGATATATCTCTTGAATCTCACCCTCGTCAAGTTCACTCATTGAGGTTGCAAACAACTAACATCCCTTCCACATACACTGCTTCAATTGTATAGATGAGATCATGTGAGGGGGATCTATCTCTAGATCCATAGCAACTAAACTCTCTCACCCAAATCATTTATACATTGAACCAAATTGCACTGGAAATAAAAAATGTGTGGAAATTTTCTAATCAATCTATACCCAAAAGAACTCCATAGGATCCCAAGGGCACGATATGAATATCTATGGTGATAGTGAAGGTGCCCAATTCCAACACACAACCATGAACTATGAAGTCTGCGATCACCTTAGAACTAGTAGCCAGCTCTGCCAACTATCATCCTACCTTTCCACCACTATTTCACAACTCTCCATAACGAAGATAGATATAAAGGAAAATGAAGCACTAGAATAAAAAAATACAGGTAGAAATCCCACATTATAAATCTAAAAACTCTCAACAACTTTTCCCTAATGCTCTACCAAATGGTTATCAACTATTGCAAATAACTTGTGAGATCTAGACATACATCTCCAACTGTAGGCTCAGAAGTAGGCCTCCTCTAACTAGGTCTTGAAGTTGATCTTTGAGGGCACTGAGCTACTACACAGGCATGTTGGTCACAAGTAAAACATCCTCTACTACCATAGCCATGCCTTGTAGAAGGTGCACTAGATTGATGGAAAGCACCCTTGCTAGAACTCTATTGCAGAATCTAAGAAGGTTGATTGTGATGGGACCATTTGTTATGATGCCAATTGTGGTCTCTAATGATTGGATGTCTTGCACTGTGTCCACTTTGATGGCCTTGAGAAGACCTTTTTCTTTTCTACTACTACTAGCCTAACCTAGAGGGTGTAGAATGTTCCCTAAAGATCATGCAAGCTATGATTGAACACCTTGTGCACCTGATCTTGATGAAGATGTATCACCAACTTGTACTCATGTATGTTATCCATAACTCTTAGCCAAGTTCTCCTCTATCAATATTGGCTTCTCCACGGTGACCTTGAATGTCTTAGGCTCAAAGACTCAAACATCACTAATAATGTGGGCATTAAGGCCCCAAAGAAAGTGTTGTATACGAATAGGCTCATCATTAGTGATACTGACATACTTCTTATGCTCAAAGAGCCTATGCTCATACTAGTTAACTAACATAGCCATGTAACACAACTCATGAAACTCATCGGCACACGTCTAACAATAGTGCTCAAAAAGGAAATGTCCTTGATATCACTTTGAAGAGATTTTCGAAAAAACTAAAGTGATATCAAGATGGAGCTTCTTCTCCTCCATGTGCCATCAAGTAGATGCAAAACCCCTAAGATACATAATGACCCATCAAGCCTTGGTATTATTCCCACAAGGATGCATGGAAAAGCAATGGTCAAGGTCAATCAATTACGTCTCACCCCTTGTACCATCACAAAACCCATCAAAAGTGGGAGGATGTGACTTGAGAAGGTATCTCGCGTGTCTTTCTAGAATAGTTTCCTAATGCACCATTATACGATCTATCTTGCAAAGGGACTCTTTACTTCTCCCGTGATCATTCCTAGATCCACTTGGGATATGGGACTGCTCAGACAATCTTTTTCTATCCTGATGTCCATGATATGATGAGTGATAATCCTCATGTTATGATACCTCTCATCAAGGACCCAACCATGCAATGATCTCCTCAAGTAAATTGAGCACTTGAGGACCCCCAAACCCACCATCATGACTACCTAATCTCTAATCCTGGGCACATTGATCCTGTTGATGGTCATCTTGGTGGTCTACATGATCATCCCTATCATTAGGGTTGAGTCAAGCACTTTGTTGAGAACCAATAACTTTTTCCCCTTTCACTACCTTTTGGAGGCATCTTGCATTATATAAGTACAAATGGATTGAGAAACATAAACAAGTCTATATGTCATACTAAGGCATGATTCATAGTGATGGGCAACATGGAATATAGTATAATAATCACACACCACTCATGTTGATCATAACAAGAACACATACACCAGAGCTTCTAGTTTATGAACATGGGCTCTCATATTAGATATAATGCCTTGCTAAGGAACCCTCAAGGATATGAACTAAATATACACAATAATACATGGAATTACTATTTTAAAAAAAATTACATCAAACATGAGCAACATACAAACAACTAGAGCTCAAACCTCAAGATTATGTCAAATGGTCGCTATGTGATGCTACACAAGTGGAATTCTAAAAGCCATTAAACTCAACTAAGAATTAGTAAAATTTCTCCTAACAAATAATACATGATACGTGGGGTCTTTAGAGTCAACCGAGATCATGCCTAAAGTTTTGAAACTTAACTCAAAAAATTAAACCTGTTCCTAGGTCCTAGGTTTCACATATAAGCTCTATCAAGTATTGAATTGCACTCACTTGACATAGACACCCTCCAAAATCAATCTAAATTTATTCAAATCATTTTTGAGGTTTTTGTGACTCTACTATCTTTGCAACACAACTAGAATAGGGCTAGATGGATGCTTTAAGCTCCTGAAATCCCCTATGGGTTGACTTGCTAGGATAGGACATCTGTAGTGGACACAGGTACCCAAAATGGGCATTAGCATGAAATAAGGACACTGACATGCTATAAATTAGTCCTCCACTCACACACATGTCATATACTTGTTCAAATGTCTTGTTTTAATGTTGGCATCCTCTGGAACGACAAACTCACTGCTCATCCTCTCGAGTTGTGCAAATGTCTAAGCTTGTAAGTTCTTGACTTCATTGTAGGACCTCTCAAAAATCCTAGACACATTAGTGAACAAAAAATATGAAGCTAATGTATAGATTCGAAGAAATCATCATAAATACTTTGGGACAATGTGTGCAAAGTGTCCTTGGATCACTAGGTGGCACCTACAAACATGGGTGAATTCAAGTGGTCCCTATAGTTATCCAATTCACCATAAACCTTCCAATTTAACACATAGAAAACTCATCTACATCTCAGTTGGTTGGAAACCACATTGTGATACTTAATAAGGGTTGTTGGGTTGTTTGAAATGGACTTAAATTGACTCAAGTGGTCATTAACACTACCCGAACTCACTTGAACTCATCCAAATTCACATGATAACAGTGAGAAGGAATAAATGAATCTCATATAATAAACTTTTCTACATAACATATACATTCCTTTATGCACTAGAAGAAGTTTTTCTATGATAACCTTAGAGTTACAATATGAGCTTATAATGAAATATTGCATAACTGCGTACCTAGTACCAACACTGATGCACATAAACTATTACTAATATGTATCATAATAATAAAGAGTTACATATACCTCTAAATGGAGTGTTGAATATACATATATACAATTAACTGCCACTTCTTCAAATTATATTGCTTATAGTTTTGCAAGAATGAAGGAAATGAAATGTATAAGTGTGGAAGATGAACAAAGACCTCTCCATGTTGATCAAAAACCATGTCCATTTGTCCCCAATAGTGATTTGCAATGCCACCTAACCATGTGGAACCTGTAGTTCCACCCTACTGTGCTTGTGGAGATAGTCACGTGACCCATACAGTCACACAACACACACAAGGGGGAAAATATGGCTTATACTAATGCAATACCTAAAGAATACACATTAAGCATGATCAACATAACAATCGATTATAACATTTACAATCCATCTATAGGGTCAGTACTCAAATCTAAACAAGGGATTGGATATTAGAGCTTATGAATATGAGAGCAACATTGATAGCTTGAAGTGATGGCTCATGTGTGAGTAGTCCTCTCATCCAAGTGAGAGACTTGATTGCACCAGATCAATGATTGGAGTGAGGCCTTCCCAAAACGTCATCACTCTATACAAACACGATACATACATTAGTATCTTATTAGTATGTTTCCCCCAAGTTTTAATTTATATTTTCACCTATTTACCCTCACTCTCCCATGAGTTACCCTTGCGACCCCTTTGTGCCCTGACCCCTCTAGAGAGTCACTCTCCTATCCATCTCTAATAACCACACCCTAAGATCATCTCATTTCCAAGAATGAGGAACCAAATAAAATAAATCAAAATCACAAAACGAACTATATTGCATTATCTTTATCATTGCCATTCGCATGTTACAAAATATTTAATTGGCCCAAACACCATGAGAATGAATTTGATTTTATCCCAAATATAAAATAACATATAGAATTCTATCATTTCACATTGGAATATCACTTTAAAATCATCAAAATCCACTTTTATATCAATTCACAAATTTGGACTAAAACCATTACCATGGCCATCCACCAATAGAGTACTTGCTAGAATCTCAAATTTTCAAAATGCAAAAACTAAAAAATGTAAGAATATCCTTTTGATCCCCATAACTCCAACATCATAAAAACACACTCAAATTGACAATCGATTCATTCTACACAAAATTGGGAGCATAGCATTTTGTAAACCATGATTTCAATATTTATTTCAATCTAAATTAGGAATCACTAAAATGTAGAGGTTTAAATTGAGAAAGTGTTTGAAATCGATCAATAAATCATTTGCAACAAATTTGAAAAAACAAAAGAGAAATTGAATCACCACCTCCAATTTGGCTCAAAACTTCAAAATGGAAATTAATTGCCGACAAAATGAAAGAGAGTGATTCCTTTGAACAACTAGTAGCATTCACCAATACAAATATATCAATCTTTTACCTACAAAATCTCTCCTAGAAAAGCCCTCACAATAAGCATTCCAAATTTCAATGTAGTAGGGTTGGAGAGCACAAATGAGAAAAATAGACTAGTATCAAAATAAGCTTTAATTCAACAATATAAACTCACTTTTTATAGTGAGAATAAAACAATAATAAGTTAAAACATGTTTAAATAAATATATAAAGTCCTAAATAACTCCACAAGCTAAATCAAACATTTTCCTTTAATTTAAATACACAAGGCATAAAAAAACATTAAATAAACTAAATTTCCACATTTGATATTTAAACACATTAATACATTAAAATACAACAATTTAAAATTAAGCTAAAACACTCAAACACTCTTTACAAGTTTAACACGGAGGTGTAATTGGGTATCCCATACATTACCAATGCGGTAACTAAGGTGTAAACACAAACAATGAGAAAATAATCCAAATTAGGGATGATGGTTATGGCTAGGTAACAAAGTGGCATGTGTGTTGTCTCCTATTAATCATCATTGGGGATGGGGCCACTTAGACCTGTGGAGCTAGCCAGAGTCGATGCCCGGTACCCACATCACTCAACAAACATTACAAGAACCGGTACATGCATAAAGTAGTTAAAGTGCACATATATATCAAAATTCCTCAATCGAGGCGAACATTGTAATTGTAATATCCCTTGAAAATAATTTATATCACATTCGAGTCCTCTATAAACCCCTTAGGTTAAAATTTATCAAAGTTTGAAATTGCATAAAAATTTGACAAAGAAAATGATTGATAAATCACACCTAGAATGCAAATAGCTTAATACAAACTAATATATGAATGTTTGCTCAAATTTGTAAAATGGAAAAATACTCATTTACTACAATAAAATGATTTAATGTTCACAATAAACAAACTTATGCAACATTATTTCAAAATTGGAAACAAAATATGGTTCCAGTGAGCACTATTGAACAATATTGTGTCATGAAACTTCACTCAATGTATAAAATATCTACCAAATGATAAAATATCAGTCTAGGGCATGAAATAATAGAAAATACATGGCCTCTAATCTTCCAATACACTTCTACATATTAGGTTACAAAGATACCCAAAGTACTTCCAAAAGGGGTACCAATAGGCACTACATAACTACACTATTTATTATGAAACTCAACCAAACTCTCAATATATGATATTGATGATAAAAGATGGGTTTTGGTGATGTAAATATAGTGAAATATAGTCTTTGACATCTCACAAAAGCTAAAACAATACGAGAATGATAACCTAAAACTACACTCACAATTTACTAGGAAACTCTCACCAAAATGCATAGGATAAAAACTATGAAATTTGAGCCTTCAACACAATGGTAATTGTGTGCAAGGAAAGTGTGGTTATAAAGAATGTAATAATAAAATTAAAACACTCAAACTACACAAACTAAGCAACATGCATGATTGGACTAAAGAAGACAATCAAAACATAAAATAGATGCAAACCTCAATAATCACCCAACTAGCCTCCTTGTTGCAACGATTTGTCCAAGTTGATCAATGATATGTGTGCTCACTATGATAAAAGGGTGCTCCAATATTGTTCAAGCTTCAATGATGAATAATGATTTTGGCATTATAACAATAGCATGAATATGTGGGAAATGATTTTGGCATGGTAAGTTTAGCATGAAAGTGGATGACAAAAATGAGATAAGAGGCATCAATTTATAGGCTTGAGAGGGGAAATGGATGGTTACGATTGAAATCTCAACAAGAGCTAAGATTCAATGTGAGGATAAGGCATGAATTATGCTTCTCACACTCTATGGAGAGTTGACAAGTGTCAACTTGTGAGAGCATGAGAGGACATTGGGGGTTTGAAAAGATTTGCCATAAAGGCATTTCTTGTCTCAACACTCAAAAGGAATGTTGGAGAATGGGATAAGAAATTAAAAATTCCTTGTAAAAGACCCATGTGGATCCCTACATATATGGTTGGAGCATTTAAGGATGAGGTGGACAAAGGTTGCCTTTGTTACCTAATCTATATGATTAAGAATGTGCAAATGATTAAGGGGGGATTAGGCTTAATGGAAGAGTGATTAGTGGGCAAGTGGGAAGGTTAAGAGGATGTGATGGGCAGAGAGATGAGTGGAGGTTAATTAATTAAATGATGTAATTTACTCAATTAAATGGAAACTTAGTGATGCAAGTGGTAAAGTTAGGAGCCAAGTGCTCAATTGGAATTAAATTGATTTATTTAATTCCAAGTAAAGAAATTTTGGGAACAATGAATTAATTTTATAAAAAAAAGTTTATTTGTTTAAATTAATAGGAGGGGAGAATAATAAATTAAATGGGTATGAGTTCTAATTAATTAATTGGAATATAGTTAATTAATTAAATTAATTTAGCTAGAAGTTTAACATTAACGAGTTAAATAACACGTAATTATTTAATTAATAATAAGATTGAGATGACTAAATTCAATTAATACCATTAAACAAATTTAGTTTTGTGCAATAAGCTAGGCCAGATAACACCATAACGGATCTCTAACTCTCATCCTTAATTCAACTAGAAACCCCTTAAACATCTTATCCTCAAGTCTCCTCCATAGGCGACAACTTTTGAAGAAACAACAAAACAAATAGCAAAATATCAAGTGAATGAATGAGGAAAATGGTATTAAACCTTCCAAGTAACATGTATAATCAAAACTTACAAACAAGAGGGTAGAATATTTTCATTTCCATGAATATAACTCCACATTCCACTTGTCTACCACTGTCTAACTTTCCTAATTATCACCTACCACTTGCCCATGTTGTCAATTGCCATTTAACATTCCAAAATGTGCTTTCCAATTTCCCACTCCATATTTTGTCTCTAATATATTTATAATGTTATTAATTATTTCAATATTAAATCTTATTTGACCATTTAACCACAAAAGGCAATATTCCCTAATTTATCTGTAAGTCCTAATTTACTATTCCTAAATAACCAAAATTACTATAAATAGTAAGTGCTATTTTTTGAGAAAGGGACATGACAATAATACATGTAATTACATGATCAATAACTATCATATACCATGATATCAACACAACATCATCCAATATCGCCAAAATATCAACATATATAAACATGTCATCAAGATGTAACAAGTATAACCGACACTGATCTACATGTATAATTCTCAGTCCCCACTAGTAATATCAACATAATCTAAAAGAATGATATATAGTATTTGGGATGCACCACAAGGATGCCAATAACAAAGAATAATATGCACACTCCATTTGTAATATAAAAAGTATCAAAATAATAATGGAAGAATGAAAACACATAAGCACTACATTTTCTCACAAAGGTTTTCAGCTCTAATTTATGAGTACATTTTACTTGGACACCTTATTAGGATTTGATGTTAGGACCCCCTCTTTTTCCTCAACTAATCTATTCTTAAAGAGGGGTGTCGGTGTATAATCATACTCGGGTGCTTACGTGGCCTGCCTATATGGTATCTTGCCTAATTGGAAAGTATTTATGGGCATGGTACGATACATTTTCTATAGGACGCGGCTATCCTCCAGACAAAATGCACCATTGACCAAATTTGAAAAATTCGAAAACACAACAGATTTTTGCGAAAATTTCAAGATCTGTTCTTCATGATCTTTATATTCTGAATCAAAAACAACAACAAAAAATTCCAAAACAAATGACTGTTTTCGTAAATCTGGAAAAGAAAAAATTGTCCTATAGTACGTTTTTGTCGGGAGGATAACCAGCGCCTTTTCTATATATGCACCTCTCTCCTAATATACTTATCCTCACAAATACATCAACCTTCATTTACTTTGCATTTCTCTTAATTTTCATTTTCATCTTGCGTAGTGTTCTTGACTAAGTATATCAAAATGAATATTTGAAGATATTGGGTATTGACTTCAAATATACAAACCTTCGTTGAGCGAATGGGAAATCTTCTTCAAACCAAATTGGCTTACTAGGTAAACATGATGATCTTCACAAATTTAAAACTTAATGGAAATTTGTGTGTGGATATAGTAAAGTATTTTATTTTCTTCATAGGTTTACATCCTTCTTTCACCTAAGCTGGCGGTAGTTTTGGAAGGACTGTCTAGAAAACTTGGATCTTAGAAAGGGTTGTCTACACACTTGAAAACTTGTATAAGGCATAGAACTACATATATACTATAGCATGCTCTCATTTGGAAGTATGCAGGCAGTCCAGTGAACAACGAATGTTTTAAGTTCATAGGTTTGAAAGTGCGAGGGTAGGGATTATCTAAAGATGAAAATTTAAGCAAAAGATTTCTTTGTTGATGGAAGCAGGATTTTCAGTGAAGTAAATAATATGTTCCCCAAAGATTTTTAAAAAATGTATTTTATAAAGTTTACTGGATTGCTATAAATCGTGCACCCTCCTCTACGGTGTCACATCTATGTCACGTAGATGTTCTATTGGATAGCTTTCCTCTGTAAAGCCCACAATTGTCTTAGTGTTTCAAAACTTTTATTCCCACTTTTGGGAACAACTCTCGTTTTCTTTCACATCTGAATTTGTTACGACAACGGTCAGTTTGCATGTCTAAGATTGTTTCCTAAGACTCGACTGATGCTCTTTTGAGCACTTGGTATTACTGAATTGGTGGATTAAATTAAGATATCTTATTTATAATTGGCAGTTTCACGTATCAATTCGAGACTACCTTAAATTTGTCTTCTCTACCAACACAAAACATGATATGCTCTGGGTGTTTTAGTCATCCAATCAACAGTGCTTTGGGAATGGACCCCTGAATAGGATAATTGAGTATTGCCGTGCACATTGTGAAAGGAATGAAACGGAATCAACTTAATTATCATTTATTTTATCCTCTTCTATTCTTTAACAGTGAAGTCATGCAGGGAAAAGCATCACTATATCCAATAGAAACAAACACTTTTTGGCATTGTTGCAAAATGGTTCTCACATCTGATTTCCTGTATAACAATTCTCATATTTTCTCACAAACAATATTTATCATATTTGCACGGTCTCACACTCCTTGTACTTTGAGCAAATTCTTATATTTGTTGTGGTCTACAGGTTCCTTTTTTACTTATAATGCATGTTCTTATACATGAACACATAATTCTCAATTTTGTCAGTACAAATAAATTTTCTCTAGGTTTTCTCCAAATTCGATTCTCTTTAGTGTTTTCCAATTTCGTGAGTAGAATTCAATATAGTGCTGCTGGCACAGAAGATTAATGTGACTACACACACATGATTTGCTACTCACATATCTGAATGTTTCCCTTCGAGACCAACTTAAGTAGATCACAGCTTACAAGGAATATATGAAAGACTGACATTTCATATATCTAGTGCAGCTACTCAAGTATTTCCTTTTTCTCGTAAGCATTTGGTACATTTACAAACAAATCCATAATCTGAAAGTGATGCTTCCCTTTCCTCTAACGGCATGTCTTCTTCAATGTAAGAAATAAAGATCTGTAGAACAAACATTCAATATGATCAGAATTGAAATAATCTAATTAAAACAAACCTTCCAGGTGCATAAAAGTGTCCCTATTGACAATATTGGCTTGTAGATATATCTTAAAAAGTCAGACGTTGAATATACATTTAATTTGTACGCCAATAACTGCGAAGTGCCAACCTTAAAGTAAGCTTATTAACTGTAAAGTGCCGACCTTAAAGTAAGTTTATTTACTACATTAAGCTATCTCACCCTAATTGATCCAAATCATCGTAAGTAATTTTTTTGCATAATGAAATCAAGGTAACATGTTATATCGGAACAGCCCTACACTACAAAGTGAAACTGTTAACTGTATTTTCAATCTCAAATTAATGGAAGAAAGCTTATGAGCAGTACAAGACAGAATACACCACTTTGGCAGAGGACATCGTGACATCATCAATGACATCATCGCAACTCGTAATTCACGTATATTCTATGTTATCATCAAAATTCTTATAAAAGTCATCAGGAAAACTACTCTTCTCTGCTGGCAAACATAGCATTACTGTAGTCATCACTCGAAAACCCGAAAATGGCAAAAACACAGCAGCCCAAAATTTTGGGCTTGGAATTCAGCAAACAAAAAATCACATAAATACAAAAACTAAAATAAAATAATGCACGAGACATAAAGAATAAATTTAGAAAACACAAATCTGCTTTGATCACAGTAGCATTACTCAGAATTGGAATTGACTCGGTGAGCCAAAGTCTGAATTGAATTCAATTAATTACGAAAGAAAAAACCACTGAATTTTTCAATAAAATAGGGAAAAATAGTGTCTTTGTTATTTCAAACCAAATAAAGGGAAAAAATTCTGCTTTTGCATCTGGCACCGCACAAAACAATTTGTACGCTTTGCTTTTAAAACTAGAGAGAGGGATCAGGGGGTGGTAGACCACATCAGGGTTGAGGAGCAGCCATTGGGACCTCATGGCACATGCATTTTTATAATTATATCACCTTCAACCCACCATCAATAAATAATTACAATCACTCGACAGTCCACCAAGCTTCTGAGATACTAATCACTGAAGATAAAGATGCTGCATTTTTTGTCAGATATGTTGTGCAAAAAATATGCCAAGCCTTTGCAAGTTTCAGCTAAATTTGCCATTTTATCTAGTAGTATGTACTTGATTATTTGCTTGGCCTGGCCTAGCCCCTCCAATTTTCCAATTTACTTATTGCTTTAGAATGGATGATAAACCGTGGATGTTTCTATTTTCCATAGATTCTTAATATGCTAGGAAGTCCGGTTTGCCTGCCCCGGACCCTAGGACTGGTCTGGTTTGAAACGGGTCCGGGTTTGAGTTTGGTTCACCTGTGGGTTCGGCAAGGGTTCGAACCCAGGCAGACTGTTCGTCTGGGCTGAACCCAGGTCGAACCAGGGCAGGCCCAGGCAGACCAAGTGCGAACCATGTACATTTCCAGTGAGAAACATTCTATAATTTAGTGCAGGAAACAATTATTACATAATTTCTAAGTTACCAGTTTGGGTGCGGGTATGGTAACCCAGTACGTGGGTGTGTGATTTTTTTTAGGGGCTTGAGTGCATATGGGTATGTGTGTGTGTGTGTGTGTGTGTAATAACCCCACAGGTTCTACCTCTGGAGTCTCAGTTTTGACTCCCTTGACATTTCGTCAAACAGTTAACATGCAATCCTCAAATTCTGACTACTGGATGTATATGTGTTGCTTTGTTTGTATTTAAATGGTTTTGCAATTCCGAACATATACCAATGCATGAAATTTGAATTACAACAACAAATTACAATGCAACAATTTATTACAGCAAGTAATTGGTAAAAATACTTGATATATTCACAGAGATCGAATGATCTATATATACAAAAGAATAGACAATGTTTCCTTAGGAAACGATCGTAAAGAATAGAAACTTTCTATTCTAACTACAAAAAACTAAATATTAGAAACATTCTAATATTTACAAGATATTTACAAACAGATAATAGATAACCATTAATAGCATATAAATATTAATTTAATACCCTCCCTTAATGGTTAATCTATCCACTACACCAAGCTGTCCTCGGAATTTGGAAAACTTGTCTGGACCAAGAGGCTTGGTGAGAATGTCCGCAGTCTGATCCGTTGTAGGAACATACTGCAAATGTATTGTCCCGTCTTCAACCAATTGCGGAATGTAATGACAGTGAACATCTACATGCTTGGTTCTTTCATGGAAGACTGGATTCCGAGCTAATTTGATAACACCTTCATTATCAACAAACAAAGTGGTCGGGCCTGCTGGTGACATCTGCATATCCCCAAGCATTCGACGAAGCCAAACAGCTTTACAACCTGTCTTAACTGTCCCTCTGTATTCGGCCTCTATAGAGGAGAGAGAAATTGCCTGTTGCTTCTTACTAGTCCATGTGATGGCACCAGATCCCAAACTAAACACATATCTAGAGGTTGACTTTTTATCATCAACTGAGCCTGCCCAATCTGAATCTGTGAATCCACTGAGTCTAGGATTAGGACTCTAAGAGTAGAGAATTCCATAATCAGTAGTACCATTCACATAACGAAGCACACGCTTTGTTGCCATCCAATGATCAGCCTTAGGAGCTGTCATAAAGCGTGAGATGTAGCTAACTGCGAAGCTGATATCAGGTCTAGTAGTAGAGAGGTAGATGAGGCTTCCTACTAGTTGCCTGTATGTAGTATCATCAACTGGAGGAGAATCAGACTTGGCTGATAACTTCAAACCTTTCTCCATGGGTGTAGATGCAGGTTTGCAATCTTGCATACGGAATTTGTCCAACAGAGCTCTGGCATATTTGGACTGAGAAATGAATATACCAGTAGATTGTTGCCAAACCTCAACACCTAGGCAATAATGCATGAGCCCAAGGTCAGTCATGTCAAAAGACTGGCATAAACTCTGTTTGATTACTTGAATCAAAGATGCCGAATTGCCAGTGATGATCAGATCATCCACATAAATAACCAGAAGGATGATGTCACTGTCAGTAGTCTTGATGTACAAATTTGAGTTTGATGAACTCCTCTGGAAGCCTTGATCACTGAGGTACTTATCAATTTTCATGTACCATGCCTGAGGGGCCTGCTTCAAACCATAGAGAGCTTTCACCAGTTTGAGAACCTGGTGTTCTTTACCATCAACCTTGAAACTAGGACGCTGCGTCATGTAGACCTCTTCCTATAGGTTGCCATTCAGGAAAGCACTCTTGACGTCCATTTGATGGACCTTCCAGCCAAACTGTGTTGCCATGGCTAGGACTAATCTGATAGTACTCATCTTTGTTGTAGGAGCAAAAGTCTCCTCATAATCAATGCCCTGACACTGAGAAAAGCCCTTCGCAACTAAACGAGCCTTGTACTTATGCAAAGTACCATCAGACTTGTATTTGATTTTATAGACCCATTTGCAGCCAATGGGTTTCTTCCCTAGGGGGAGATCAGAAAGGACCCAGGTGTTACTCTTTAGCAGGCTCTGGTGTTCAAATTGCATTGCTTGTTCCCACTCTGGAATCCCTTTAGCCTCTGAGTATGTTTGTGGTTCAAACACACTGTGAATGTTGGCCATGAGAGCAAAGTTGACTGATTTTGTACGTTTGCTCTTTTTCCGAGCAGTTCTCCCATCGATGAGCTCATCATCTCGAAGATCCGCAAGTGTTTTAACCCACCATTTAGGCTGGAGAGGAGAAGGACCAACATTAGCATCAGGAGATGCTCGACGATCAGGTTCCTCATCAGAAGAATCTGGATCAAACTCAGGTGAAGCGTCTACAAATCAAGGTGATCCTGCAGGAGAAGCTGGAGGTGTCTGTACAGGAATCATTGGTATAACTGGAGCTGCAAAAGCTGCTGGAGCCCTCCCATCAAGTGGACCTAATGGAAGTCGTACTCCCAAATCATGAGCCTTCAAAGGTTGATTTGCTGGATCAAGAATAGGAGAGATAGGCATGAATGGACCTCTCTGCTCATCAAAGACTACATCACAACTATATAGGAGACGAGATGTCGATCAGGCGGGTAGACTTTGTGAAGACTACTATATCCAGCAAGCATGAGTTTTTGACTCTTGGCATCCAACTTGGTGCATGATGCATTAGGGATCCAAACATAGGCAAGAGAGCCAAAAACCTTTAGGTGATTGATTTTGGGCTTGCAACCTAACTAGGCCTCTTTCGGAGTCTTACCTTTGACCACCACGATGGGTGATCGATTCAAAAGATAAACTGCAGTGTTAACTACTTCTGCCCAAAACTTCTTTGGAACATATCTGTGTTCGAGCATGGATCGAGGCATGAACAAGCTGAAGTACTTGAGAAGCGCGCCATGAATCGCCAACAGGAAAAGGTGTGCAATGTTGCTTCCCAACCTAACATGCATCACAAACTCCAAGCTGAGTCTGAATCTCTGGCAATCCGAGAACAAGCTCTTCCCGAGCAAGCTGAGAGAGATAATGCACATTTAAGTGCCCATACCGTTGATGCCAAAGTGAGCTGACAAAAGACCACCGAGCAGCCATAGCTAAGTCTTGAGAATCACCAGAATCAACAAGTCTAAAAAGACTATGATCCTCAAGGCCAACTGCAACAACAAACTGAGTATCCCTATCAGTGATGGTGCACTGATGTGAACTGAAGGTGATATCCAACCGTGGAGAATGTCGCAGCATCTAACTGACTGAGAGTAGATTGAGTTCCATCCCTGGAACATAGTACACATCAAGGAAAATGAGATTCCTCCCAGCAAACTGAATCTGAATGTTGCCTTTGCAACAACAGTGTACTCTTCCTCTCCACCAAAAATAACTAAATCTGAGAAAGGTTGGTAGTTAGTGAACTAGTCTCTGTGGTGGGTGAAATGACGAGAGGCACCCAAATCAATGTACCAGGCAGACGACTTCACATGATCTGCAGGTCTTTTAGCCATGAAGGCATAAAAGGCAGATTCTGTCTGCTCAATGTGCTCTGCACTGTTCTCTTTGGGCTGCTAACCAAATTGCTTAGCTTGGGCAGCTAAATGTTTCCGACATTCAACCTTCATGTGACCATACTTATGGCAGTAGTTGCATTGAATGTTTTTTTCCTGGAGCCTTCTGATGCTAGAGCAGAGGACTTTTGCTAAGAAGATTGTTGTGAATGAGACTTGCCCTTATCCTTCTGAAAGGATTTAGCAGCAAAGGCTTTCTCAGTAGAGGTGGAGCTAGAACTACTACCGAACTGTTGTTTCCACCGATCTTGCTTAAGTATAAGTGTGCAAAGATCTGTGAACTTCAGATCAACACCAGTAGAAGTGATGTTGAGAGTCTCGATAAAATGCTCGTAGGACTTGGGTAAACTTTTGAGGGTTATTACAACAATGTCCTCTTCCTCCATCTTGCGTCCAATGGCAAGCAACTGATCACGGATTTCTTGAATCCTATTCAGGTGTTCCTGGAGCGATTTCCGCTCATCCACGATAATAGAAAATAGAGTGTTCTTGAGAAAGAAGGCTCTGCTTTTATCTGAAGTCTCATGCAGAGTTTTTAGGTGCTCACAGATCTCGGCATTTGTTTTGCCGGATGGAATCTGAGGGAGTTGATCATCAGCCACTGATAACTTGAGAAGCATCACCGCCTCCCGATTATGCTGGTCATATGTAACCAAACTAGGACCAGCTGCAGTCGGACGTTTAGTAGTACCCAGAACCACCGCATCGCTGCCGAGATATTCGAAGATGGTTAGCATCCTCTGCTTCCACGTGCTATAATTTCAACCATTAAATTTTTTATTTCCCTCGAACAGTATGTTCGTTAATGATGCCATTGCACGTTTTCCAAAAAAACACAAATATTTGAGATGACACAAACTTCGAGGCAAAAAACGAATGACCCAAAAAAAACAGAGAAGCACATAGAAGAGAGCTCGAAAAACCTAGAAAGAATATGCTGTCAAAATCTGGATCCGCTGGCTCAAAAATTGAGGCACCCAAAAAAATCGAACGACAACCCAGTTGAGCTCTCAAAAAACCCACCAAGAATCTGTAATTAGAAAAAAAATTCGAGCCCAAAAATTAGGGTTTCGAAAAAAAATGGCCTGCTGCAAAAAACCTCCAAAAAATAATAGCGGATTTGTAGAAAAAACATAGCTGAACATGGCCGAAAATTAGCCAAACTCACAAATCCTAGACGTGAGCAGCAGTAGATCCCACAATGTGGAAATAAACATAAATTAATTCAAAAAATTTGAGCAAATAATTTCGAAAGAAATTATAAATTTTTCGAAAAAATTTAAAGAAATGGCTCTGATACCATATTACAACAAGTAATTGGTAAAAATAGTTGATATATTCACAGAGATCGAATGATCTATATATACAAATGAATAGACGATGTTTCCTTAGGAAACGATCGTAAAGAATAGAAACTTTCTATTCTAACTACAGAAAACTAAATATTAGAAACATTCTAATATTTACAAGATATTTACAAACAGATAATAGATAATTATCCATTAATAGCATGTAAATATTAATTTAATACAATTTCCTTACTAATCATATTTCATTCATTTTTATGAATAAATTGATGACAATTAATATGCAGCTACATTCAATCAATTGTAAAACTATGGAACCTAGAGCTGCAAGCATGCACAATTTGACATCCAATTATCTTTACCACTGCTGCTGGAAAACATTCCACATGATGCTGGGGTTTGGGGATGATGGAAGAAGGCACACAAATGCCAAATCGTGCCTTCCAAACTACTGAATCGCAGCCCACAATTAATATCATTGCTTCCTCAAAAAATGGTCCCAAATGATCTACAGCAGCCCCCAAGTATTCCAACGCAGCCTCTGTATTGTTGCTGCGATCTACTAATCACAATGCTGCCCAGACTTTGCAAGGTTTGCAGATATATGGGATGGATTTACTGCACTAAATCGCAACCTTATTTGCAGTTATGGCACCTTCTTTTGGCAGCGATCTGCATTCATTAATCATTCTCCAACTTGCAAGAAATCTTCCCGAGTTTAATGCTGAAACTCTCTCCCAATTTGATCACAAATTAAACACAATCATAACCTCTGGATGAGGTTATCGCTGGCACAGTTCACTAGCAATTGGGTAACCAATTCAAAGTGCATAAACATCTGAGAATTAACAATTCTTCAGAACTTAGAATCCTGAAACCCTTGGCTCAGTATTCAATTCCCAAATCACAAAATTCACAATTCACAATTCACAAAATTTATAATAGAATGAGGTTCAATTTTCCATCTCCAAGCCTTTATAATTTCTCCCTCATGCAAAACGACCTCCTGGCTTCCTCTTCACACCTCACATGACACCATGTTTGAAAGTTTGAATTATAATAAACAATTATAATTCCCTCCTTAGCTCTTTTCCCATAAAAGCACATTAACAACATTGAAAAGTGTTACTTCATCAAATGTAATGTCCCCGTTTTAGCAGGTTCCTATAGCTGGGCATGGTCAGTTCATCATTGCGACCCTCGTGAGCTGACAGTAAGATTTGAGAGTCTCTATGATAGACTTACTATTTTTAGTAAGTCTATTTTGAGCAGTTGCTATTTTTAGCAATGCAGTAGAGGCAGTTTAGAGTTGTTGAGTAGTAGGAGCATTTATTGAGTGTTTTAATGAGGCTTCATAATTTAAGTTGTTTATTAAGTAAATCTTAATAAATAACTATGCCTTTATGTTTTAATTTAATGGTGTGTGCGAGAAGCCTCTTAAGTGAAAATTGTGTTGAAGAAGCTACACTTTTTTTTATGCTTTTAAAGAGCTATTGAGGAGAAAACCGAAATTCATTCTTGGAGTTGATTAATTTTTATGAAGTTTTTTGTGTGGAGAAGTTTCAACAAGAGTTTGAGGACTGATTCCTCCCTTTCTGCATTTTGAATCACTATTTTTGGTGGTGAATTGTGCAACTAAATTCTGGAAATTTAATTATGATTTTGTGGATGCAAATTTGGTGCTGTTTTATATCAAATTTGAGAAGAATTGAGCATTTACAGCTGATACTGAGATAATTATATTCTGGTTCGATTTCTTCAGAAGCTCACATATCCGTTTAGGAGGTTGTTTTATCTCCTAAACAAGCTGCGTTTTACACCCAAGGAGCTACACATTCATTCTAGAGGGCTGTGTTTCATTCCTTGTGGCCCGTGTTTCATTAATAAGGGGCTGTGTATCAATTTAAGAAGGAAGTGTGCATTGCTTGAAGGTTGTGTTACATCCCCTAGAGGCTGTGTGGATTCTCCATGAGTTACATTTTTACATTCTTCGAGGCTGCTTCGAATTTCCTCAAGGCTGCGCCAATATATGTTGATGGTTGCTTCATTCCTTAAGTATTCCCACCAATTTGTCAGGTGCTTGTTAGCATGAATAAATATTATGATGTATTTGAATATTGGCAATTACTTTTGAATTAATTAATTGGTGATCATTTGGAGATAGTCAATTCCCTATTTGATTTTGTTTAAATCAATTCTGGAAATAATTCAAAAAAGTCAAATACTATCAAAAACAAAAACAAGAATTGCAAACAATTCATAAAGAAAAATTATCTTCAGCATAGAGCCACGCAGGCTCTTTACATCAAACTTAGGAAACCATTTAATATTTCATTAAGTGTGGCATTTAAATTTAATTCCACACCTGGCCCCCTTTTAATGATAACTTGACCCTTAATTATAAAGTTAAGTTATAACTTTATAATAAGCTCTTTTAAATAATTTGGTATCCTTTTGGCCACTTATATATTAATAACTCTCCAACTACTTATTATTTCACTCTATCGTCTAAACTAGGACTCAACATTGCCGAACCCCATGTGATCAAGCACTCTAATAAAAATAGAAAGGGTCCTTCTCGAACAACCCAAGGCTTACTATAAATAGTAAGTTTGAAGAACGGAGCCATGAAACCCATATAAATTACAAAACTACAACCACTGAGCTCTGGAGAAGGCAAAAATTTCATCTACTGACTAGGTCCTTGCAATAAACTGGACCCTCTGAACAACTCCATTAGCCTATGAGGGTTAGGAAATAGGCCAATCCCTCGAACTCTGATGCTCACCCAAAATGGGGACATTACTGTGTGTGTGTGTATTATATATACAAAAAAATAAGAGAAATATATACAATTGTAAAACTAAATCATTTCATAGTATGATACTTGATCTTTGATCAATGCCAAATGCCAATTGATAGTTGAATTTGCTGTTTCAGAAATATATGTAATCCTTGATTTGGAAAAAAAATAATAGATTTTGAGTGGGCCCCTATGCTGATAGTACATAAATATTTGTATTTAATTGCTGCAAACATATCTGAATTTTCTATGATCTAATCTTGATTCAAAGGAATCTAATTACTAAGTATATAAATCCTCGAAGTGAGCATTATAATTAGATATTACACAATATTCCAATCGAGGATGTTACACAACTCACATCAATTCTCTCTCCCCTATGGGGTAATTGCATTTTTGCATGGAAACACTGCATTGCTATATTGTTAATTTAGATTCACATGAGTGAATGCTGCATTGAGCTCTCTCTAAATAGAATATTGTCACCTTTAACTAGTCGCATCATCCACTGAGGTAAATGCCAATCAATCTCCTTTAAATACAATCACCTCCCTTCAAAATGCCAAGATGGAGAGAAAATATTGTGAGAGAAAAATGAGAGATAAATATGAAATGTATGTGTTTGAAGGCCACATATTGGGTCATTTTAGGGTTAGGAAGAAAAAAAAAAAAAAAAAGTTTTTTAATTAAGTTTGGGCCCATTTTTTTAAGGCTGGCCCGTGGGTCCGCACGGGTGTGTCTAGATTTGTGCTGAGTGCGCATAGGGTGTGCGCCCAACACTATGAGTGTGTAGGTGTGCGCACCCTAGTGCACCCACAGTGCTAGGCACGCACCCTGTACGCACCCAATAGATACCCACCAACGCACCCATAACCGGTTCGGGGCTTGTGGGTATGAACCAGCATAATTTGAATTAGATCTTTAACATTACAAAACAAAATTTACTGAAGTTCAGATATTTATTACATCAAATTAAACTAGCCCTCAAAATTTCTTCCGGTGAAATTTTTATATCCAATTGTTGATAATGACCCCTGTCCCATTAATTGCAAGCTCTCTATAGTGATAAATTATATTTTAAACATTAACCAATATCTTCAATAGGCGAAGGGAGTTGCAAGCTACTTTTTTAACATTTTTCAAGTAGTATGTTAATTACAAGCAAACAAACTGTCTGTACAATGAAAAAGTAACAAGCATTTGAGGACTTGGAAAGCGAGAATGTTTGTGGTGCAGCTGATCCCATTGGCATTGGCATTGTTTGTGAATCAACTAATGCCTTTGAAGAAGAAAAAGATGATGAAGATTTAGATAATCCATTAGATGATTGAAACTTAGTATAAAGTTCCAATTGTTGAAAGTCAAAACAATGATACTTGAACTCAATATTATTATTTTAATATTTTGATGTTGAAATGATGTTATGATTACAAGTTTATGGTGTTTTTGTTGTTTTTATGATACTATGTGACATTATAATCTTAACCCATGCTTCTAGGCTGCATATATATGTGTGTGTGTGTGTGTGTGTGTATATATATATATATTACATGTTTTTGTACTAACGAACCCAACCCCATTTCAAAGTTTTGCCGTACTTACGAACCGGTTCTTCGAACTTGAACTTGAACCCGAACCCAAACTGGCAACTTAGTTAATATGTTATATCGAATGATATCTTGTTTTTTGCATCCATGTGCATTTTGCAAGTGGTGAACATTCATTGGAATGGAAGATAGATCCTCCTATTTTCAATGATTATTATAGGCAATACTTTAGCATGCCTTATTACTAGTTTCATAAGCTTGCTAAAGTTGGATTAAATGTACATTCGGAATTCAGTAGCTTGTAATTTCCACAATATGTCATGCACTCATAGTAGTATCCTTTCCTATAGTATGTTCTAGGAAACACTTAGATTCTTTATTAGACCTATCACTCTCACCAAGATGCCAAATTAAACCTTCTACCTAACCCATACCCATTGCAGACTTCGAATAAAGTTCTACCCTCTGGGTGCTAATGCAATTTCAATTGTGACCTTGGTCTCTAGACCATCTACATATATTTGGGTGCATGGGTATATTTGGATTTAATGAATAAACCTTGTAAACCTGATCTAAGAAGACACAACCTTCATGATTGGCATATGATGCCAAGATTCTGACAGTCCCAACCGGTGTTGAGAGGGGAGGGGTGAATCAACACCTCTAAAAATTCTCTTAACTCTGGTAAAGTGTACTTATAACTGTGAGCCAAATAGATTCAAACATGTAATAACAGTAAGCAAACAATCACACAGTGACACCAATTTTTATCACGTGGAAACCCGATTAGGGTGAAAACCATGGTGTGAGGAGACCTCACAAATTTTGTACTCTTCTGAAGTACGCCCTGTTAGGAGCCTTGCCGGTTAAAGGATCAAAACGCACTGTTAGCGCGACCCGGTTAAGGGATTTGTTACAATAAGGCCGGTTAGTGCCTGCCTAGTTAGAGGACTTTGAACTCCTTGAAAGATGTCACCCGGTTAGGGGATTTGATACAAGGGACCTGTTAGAGTCCACCCAAATACTGGGATTTTAACTATTGTAATTGCTAGGAAACAATATATGGATTGACCTTTTACAGATGGCTATGCATAGCCTGATAAGATCTCCATTTGTGCTCAACTGAGAAGCATCACTGGTCACCGCAAGTGTGTTCTCCTCTACTGTTGTGCTTCTCTGCACAATCTTCTTTCTCTTTTTTTAAACTTCTTCTTACCCTGGCTTCTACAGCTTACAGGTTCACTCTTTTTCTCGGCAGAATGAAGGCAACTTCTATTCGCCTCAGGCAAAAGAATATATAAAGTCCTAGCCCTAATTGTGCTCATCATACATGACCTAATTACAAATCCTTCTCGGATTCATTACTTAGTGGAGTACCAGTTCACTAAGGAAACATTCGATGCATGCCCTTGATTTATCTCTTGTAAAAAGAAAACAATAGATGCATGTCAAGCATCTTTCCTTTACAAGAGATAATGCCTTGTTTTAAAGCCACAGATTTCGGCTTTAAAACCTCTAGATGCGCCCCAAACCGATCACCAGTTTAACTCAAAGACCTCCAAATTTGATGCAGAAAATCTCAATCAAGGAGTTGGTTGGAACAGATAGTTGACTATGACTTCCTCGGTTCATACCGGAGTCATTACTAGATTGGTAGAGATCCTCACGCTGAACAGGTAAGGGTCTTTAACCTGTTGCTGTCTCTTCCTTGGCTTACCAGTTGTACCTTCCTCGGTTGTGTTGTTGACATGGGTTAGTTGTTGCTTTCTCTGTACTTGACTACACCAGTTGTAGCCAGATCCTCAGTTGAAGGTGGAATCTTCCGTTACTTGACTATTTACTTTACCCGGTTGTTGATGCTTTGTCTAGTGACCGGCTCTTATATGTTGGCACCATCTGCCAAACCATCCTTCCTTCATACAAATCTCCTTGGATCTTTAAATTTAATAGAGATGACAAAACTCTATCTTCTTTTGCCAATCAATAACAATACTTGTACTTGTACCGGTAGAAGGCTTACCGGTTACCATCACTCAATGCCATCAATCTCCCCCTTTGGCATTGATGGCAAAACCTTGATGGGCAGTCACAATATTGTGTCACTGCTTCTGCTACAGTCTGTTCACCGGTTATTGCCAAACTCTCCCCCTTTTTAACAATAATGCCAAAGGCTAGTCAAAAAGACTATCTTTTTCTAATCTACTCCCCCTATGAGCAGCAGCCCTTTTCATCAGTCCAGAAAAGATGAAGTGTATCTCTTTGCTAAAGCATAATGAACTGATGATCACCTCGACAGTTTTACTGAATATCTTGAAGGGGTATCACCCCTAGTTTACCTCTGAGATACTCAAAAGTACTCTTTGGTAATGGCTTTGTAAAGATATCAGCAATTTGTTCCTTGGTGGGAACATACTCCAATCTCACCTCTTTGTCTTGTACCAACTCTCTCAAGTAGTGATACTTGATGGAAATGTGTTTTGTCTTGGAGCGCATAACAAGGTTCTTGGATATGTTAATTGCACTGGTGCTATCACAATAGATAGCTATCGGTTCAGGTATTTGTTCTTTGATTCCTTCCAACAGTTGTTTGATCCAGATTACCTGTGTGCAATTGATTGTTGCAGCAACATATTCAGCCTCTGCAGTAGATTGTGAAATGCAATTCTGTTTCTTACTTGTCCAAGAAAAATTTTTCCACTGAGAAAGAATGCACCACCACTTGTACTCTTTATGTCATCAATGTTGCCTGTCCAGTCTACATCAGTGTATACTTTAAACTCAAATCCTCCCTTATGTGGAAACCATAAACCAAATTCCTCGGTTCCCTTTAAATACCTGAAGATTTTTTTTACTACTATCAGATGTGTCTCTTTGGGATTAGCAGAGAATCTTGCCACTATGCCAACCGCATGTGCAATGTCCAGTCTACTGTGAATAGCATACTGCAGTTTTCCTATCATGGACCGATACATTGTTTCATTCACTTCTTTTGCATCATCCTCCTTTGATAACTTGAGGTTAGTTATCATTGGGGTTCCAACCGGTTTAGAATCTTCAAGTCCAAAAGTCTTAAGAATTTCTTTTATATACTTGGATTGAGATATAAAAATACCTTCTTTTAGCTGATGGACCTGTAGTCCAATGAAGAATTTTATGGTGCCTATCATAGACATCTCAAATTCTTTCTTCATCTCTTCAGCAAAGGCTTTGCTCATCCTGTCATCTCCTCCAAAGATGATGTCATCCACAAAGATCTTAGCAATCAGATTTCCATCTTTGCCGGTCTTGAGATACATATTGTTGTTGTCCCCGATTATTGTCAATCCTATGGTCAGAAGGTATGAATGCAACCTCTCATACCAAGCCCTTGGAGCTTGCTTAAGCCCATAAAGAGCATTTTTCAGCTTACAGACCATACCACTATCTTGTGCAAATGTGAAGCCTTCCGGTTGTTCAATGTAGACCTCTTCTTCCAGTATTCCATTCAGGAATGCAAACTTGACATCCATTTGATATACTTTGAATCTTTTGTGAGCAGCATAGGCGAGAAGAATTCTCACTCCTTCCGCTATGGCCACCGGTGCAAAAGTTTCTCCATAGTCCAGTCCAGCTTCCTGGGCATAACCTTTGCATACCAGTCTTGCCTTATTTCTTATTACTTTCCCATCCTCATTCAACTTGTTCCTGTAGACCCACTTGGTCCCTATGACATTCTTGTCCTTTGGTCTTGGCACAAGCTCCCATGTATCATTTTTTTCAATTTGCTCAATTTCTTCCTCCATGGCCTTGACTCAATTGTCGTCTTCTAGAGCTTCCCTGGTGGATTTGGGCTCTATACAGGAAAGTAAACAGATATTCTCTCTGGCCTTTTTCCTGGTTAAGATATTTGCATGTTTGTCACCAATTATATTGTCGGTGGAATGATGTGACATACCTTGGAAGAACCGGTCTCTGTTCCCGGTCTAGTTCTTCTGGTTGAGCATTTTCTTCATCATGGTTTTGAGCATCATCTTGTTCACCATCTTGCGTTAACCTATTGGCTTCAGGTACAGTCTCCCACTCTAGATGTCTGTCCATGTGTATTTCTCCTTCATCTTCAGTTGTTGCTTCATTGAACTCAAAGGCATTTCTTTCATTTAGACCTTCAAGACTGTCATGATCATCATGACTAGTCTTCTTATTCGGTTTTGAAGATTCATCAACTTTTACATTGATGCTTTCAATTATCTTGCTTGTTCTCTTGTTCAGATACCAATAGGCCTTACTTTTGGTAGAGTAACCCAAAAATGTTCCTTCATCGCTCTTGGGATCAAACTTCCTAGAGTACATATCTCTTTTGATGTAACATTTACTACCAAAGATTTTGAAGTAACCTAGACTAGGAGTATGCTTGAACCATAGTTCATAAGGAGTCTTACCGGTTCCCTTTTTGACTTGAACTCGGTTCAGTGTGTAGACAGTAGTACTAACGGCTTCTCTCCAGAAGTGATGAGGGAGATCCTTCTGAATCAACAGAGTTCTTGCACAGTCAATCAACGTCCTGTTTCTTCTTTCTGCTACTCCATTTTGCTGAGGAGTCCTTGGTACAGAAATATGTCTCTTTATTCCATGTTCCTCACAGTAATGAGTGAACTCCTGAGAGGTGTACTCACCTCCTCTGTCTGACCTTAGGCACTTCAAGCTTTTACCAGTTTCCTTTTCCACTCTAGCCTTGTAGATTTTGAACATGTGGAAAGCCTCTGATTTCTCTCTAAGAAAGAGTGTCCACATCATTCTTGAGAAGTCATCTACAAATATCATGAAGTATCGGTCTCCATAATAGCTCTTTGTCTTCATTGGTCCACACAGATCTGTGTGCACAAGGTCTAGAACATTTTCAGTAGTAAACGTCTTACTGTTGAAACTTGTTCCTGTCAGTTTTCCTAACTGACAGTCTTTACAAACCCCACTAATGGGTTTTGTAATCTCAAGGAGTCCTCTAACCAATTTCATTTTGCTCACTTTGACAATACTGTCAAAGTTTATGTGGCAGAGTCTCTTGTGCCATAGCCAGCTATTGTCTTCTTTGGAGACAAGACAGATTTTACTTGATTCTCCTCTGACTGAAGCTATCAAACAAGCTCCTTCCATTGAGTCTAGGTAGAACAGATTGTCTTTTCTCTGTTTACCGGTTGCAACATGGGTTCCACACTAATTTTTGACTATACAAGAACCTTGTCCGAATTCCAACTGGAATCCTTTGTTGTTCAGCTGTGCAACTCATTAAATTGTACTTGAGTCCTTCAACCCAGTACACATCTTCACAGATAGCATTGTGCAGAGAGCAATAGAACCTTTACCTTTGATGGCACAGGGGGCATTGTTTCCAAAGGTAACTGATCCGTTGTCATTGAGCTCCAAGTTGATAAACTTGTTCCTGTCACCAGTCATGTGGTGAGTGCAGCCGTTGTCAATAATCCAATCATCAAGCTGATGAGATCTAGATATGAGTGCTACTTCATTTACAATTGGGCTCTCCTCCTTTATTGCAACAAATGCAATTTCAAGATCCTCAGAGTCTTCAGACTCATTGTCTGTAACTCCTTCCTCTGCAAGATAGCATTCCTTCTTTGCTTTGCTCTTGAACCGGTCTCTTTTATCTTTGTGTTCATTATCAGAACACCTTGCAGCAATATGTCCTATCTTGTTGCAAAAGAAGCATTTCAAGGGAAGTTTTCCTTTGTACTTCCCTGTCCCTCTGGGGAATCTTCTAGCGATGAGTGCTTCAAACTCATCTTGCTCCATTTCTTCTGAGATAGCAATTACCGGTTTCTCTTCCCTTTTTGGTGGAAAAGATGTTGACAAAAGGCTTAAATGTTGCTTCCTGAATGGGTAAGCTATTATCAAAATTGCTTAATTCAAAAGCAGCCAGCTTACCAATTAGGGAGTCTAGGGTGACTTGATCTTTGGTCACCGATCTGAGCTCTTGAATAGCAGAGATCTTAATGGCATATTGAGGTCTGAGAGTTCTCAATATTTTGCTAACCACCTCCTCTTCACTGAGCTTTCCTCCAATGCTTCTTATGGAGTTGATCACCTCTTTGATCCAATTGCTATATTGCTCAATGTCTTCTCCTTCATTCATCCTCATGTCATCATACTTTCCTCTGAGGCTTTCGACCTTGGCTCTTTCAACATTTGGGTCTCCTCCATAAACCGTTTGCAACTTGCCCCACATCTTGAAGGCAAAATCAAGATGTTCAATCTCAACATAGACATGATCAAGTAGCCTACTAGCTATCATATCCATAGCAGTCGTGTGCTCGGTTTTGATCTTCAGTTGATCGGGTGTCAGGCTGTCAGCGGGTTCACTATAATCAGTGGTAACATGATAGTTGACTATGACTTCCTCGGTTCATACCAGAGTCATTACTAGATCGGTAGAGATCCTCATGTTGAACAGGTAAGGGTCTTTGACCTGTTGTTGTCTCTTCCTTGGCTTACCGGTTGCACCTTCCTCGATTGTGTTGTTAACACCGGTTAGCTGTTGCTTTCTCTGTACTTGACTACACCGGTTGTAGCCAGATCCTCGGTTGAAGGTGGAATCCTCTGTTACTTGACTGTTTGCTTTACCCAGTTGCTGATGCTTTGTCTAGTGACCAGTTCTTATATGCTGGTACCATCTGCCAAACCATCCTTCCTTCATACAGATCTCCTTGGATCTTTAGATTTAATAGAGATGACAAAACTCTATCTTCTTTTGCCAATCAAAGACAATACTTGTACTTGTACCGGTAGAAGGCTTACCGGTTACCATCACTCAATGCCAACAGATTCCACCATAATAAGACTATGGTTATGCTCGCTATTGTCCTCAAATTTGAATTCTCAAAATTGAGGCAACCCATATGAAGTGAATCTTGCCAAGTCGCAGCTTATAATGAATTGTGACGGGCTTTAAAATTCACAAAACATGCCCTATAATGACATTTGTTAATAAAAACAAGATTTTGAGACCAATATACATATATTACAAGCTTTAGAAGGCCATAAACACCTTACGCAAACCATGTAACTGCTTCAAAAATCGCCACTTTTATTTGGAGAAGAAAAGATGTAGGTAAAAATGCCCTATATGGGCTTTAGGAGTTACGGTACATGTATTTAAGAAGTCTTAACGGGTTTTAAACATGACTTTGCATGTATTTTTTATATATAACATGCAACTCATACTTAAAAAGGTGTCCAAACTCTTTAAGACTACCGACACGTTCTAAAAGAGGTTTTACACATGCAAAGTTTAATAAAAGAGCCATTAACATATGATAACAGGATTTTAAAAATTCAACGCATGTGATCATATGCACTTTGCAATATGCAAGAGACAATAAAATCGCCAGTTATAGTCATGACGGGCTGTTTGGAGCTTATTGCATGATTAAAACTTATATTTTAAAACACATGTAATGCCTTCAAAAATTGCCACTCTTGAACTTAGAAGATGAAATGCATATCCAAGTTTGAATTAAGACATGCAATCACTTGAAAATTCGCCACCCTTTGCACATAGTTTAAGTTACAACGCATATGGGCTTCTCATGTGTCATTACAAATAAAGTTTAAAAGAGAAAATATGCAATAAGATTCTAAAAACCCACCATTACATTAAAAACTCATTAAAACTTCATATATTCAATGTGAATATATAAAAATGGAGCTCTATTTCCATTTTACATGTAAATACGCCCAACGTGTTATGCAACAGTCAACGAAAAGTCCAATTAGGCGAGATTTCATTTAAAGAATAATGATATGCAGTCATGCCAAAAAAGCCCACCTGCTGAACACTTAATTCTTTAATATCTTTTGATAGACAACTCCAATTGAGGCCTACTATAGCTCAAACGAGTGGAATTGAAAATGTCATCAATCTAGGACAAAAACAAACAAGACAACTAAGAAAATGCCTTAGAGAGTTTTATCCTACGAAATTTTCCATAGGGTTGCCCTAATTTTGCGAATACAAAATTGAGGACAACACTATGTTCAACATCCTGCAAAGAGTGGTGGCTGCCTTGAATATGTTGAAGACAGAGCTTGGCTTGACGGGCCAATAACTTGGCTTGTCTTGCCCTTTCTAACCAATCCTCATCAAGTTTTTGAGACTGTTTTATGTCAGCTGCTACAAAGTGTTTAAAATCAGTCCTAGAATGAGATGCATCAAATAATTTACCATGCCTAATGCTTGCATCATGTGTGCTAATAACAGCAGAGCCTATATTACTCACTTCCATGTGACTAGAGGTTGCAATGTCAATAAAAATTAAGGATTTATTATTCTTTGATGGAAGGCTGGCCATTTGTGAATTCTTGCTTGATGTCCGTGAGCTTGACCTTGCCACCATCTTTTGTTCTCCAAGCTTCTCCTCCAACAATTATCTTGCGCAAGAGAGGAAATTTTTTTAAGCTCACAATGTGATAAGTATAAACGATGTTTAGGAAATCTGAAAGCTTACATGATATGAAATTACATCTAGATTTGCTTTAAATCAACCTCTCTTCAAGACAAGGTGGCTTCACCATTTCAATTTTCTCAAGATTTTCATCAGCATATCATACAAAACTTTACATTGCTAGCTGATGTCCAAAATCTGAATGCTTAGTTTTGATTTCAAAGTGGATTCTACTTGAATTCGAACTCTCTAGGGTCTGATTCTTTCTTGTTTCTGCCCAGATTTTTCTTTTTTGCAAGTTCTAATTCTAATTTTTCTTTGTTCTTTAGCCCAGATTTTGCAATCTCCAAATTCTGATTAACAAAAATTAGAGATTTATCTTCCAATCTCCACAAAAATTGGTGCTTACTATTAATAATTTTCTGCCTCTTGATAAGTAGTTTGCTGCCTTTATGATGAAGTCGATCTGCATTTGGTATGATGAAAAATTGAAATGGATATCTTCCCTTATATAGGCGCTTTGGTTGAAAAGAGGTGGCCATTGGTCTAGGCAGAGTTGTCCCTGTTTGGCCAATTGAATTGATTTTATTTGAACATTTGAATTCTTCTAATGAGGCCGACTTGTCTATTTAGTGAAAATTTAATTCAAAATTATCCAATTTAGCAATCCAGGATGATCATATTGGTGCGGAATTGACTTTCTCTTCATTGCTTTTGATTTTCCTTCAACTTCCATTGGCCTTCATCCTCAAACACTTCTCATATCATCCTTGGGCGCAAGTTTTGTAGAGTCGAGATTGTCCTTTCACACTTCCAAGCTATGACAAATTTTGAATTTTTGAGATTAAAAATCTTAGGCTTGAAGCTAAGTTACCACTTTGGGTTTGGGGACGAGTGCAGGTATGAGAACCCGGTACATGGGTACGTGGGCACATGAAATGTTTTTAAGGGTTTGGGTACGTAAGGGTACACGTGTGTATATATATAAATATGTATATGCATTATATATACAAAAAAATAAGAGAAATATACATAATTCTAAACCTAAATCATTTCATAGTATGATACTTGATCATTGATCAATGCCAAAGATAAATATTAAATGCCAATTGATAGTGGAAAAATATTTGAATAAGCATATACATACCTAGCAGGTACCCTATGTGCACTCGGTAGATACCCACAGACATACCCGTACAGGGTGCACACTTGAACCCGATACGGGGCTTGTGGATACCATAGTTACAAGACTCAGATTCGGAAAGCTGATTTTTAACTCGGACTCCGTGTCCAGACTCTACAAGGACTCGACAAATTGAAAAACCCAAGAAATTCAAAGATTTTTAAGGATTTAAAACTTTTTTCATGCATCATTTAATAAATTAACATCAAAGACACAATAATTTAGATAAATAGAAGCTACTTTGCACACATACACAAGTTTACATTGATTACATAAGTATAAATGTGAATTTTTGAAGGAAACAAGTTATAATAAATAACACATTACAAATATAAATAGTGTCATTGTCAAATGTCTACAATATTCATGGAATATGAAATCCATGGAATCAAAAGTTCAAAACATATATCAAAATAGAAGCTAGAGCCTAGAAGGGCTCAAAGTAGCATATATCAGTGACTAGACAACCCCGCAACCTTCCTACATGTACACCTAAGATAGGCCATGGAAGATTTTGCAGCTATCTTCTCTCCCAATGTCTAAAGCTCAACCTCAATGGCATCCACATCCTCATCCTCATCATCCTCATATTCCTCACTCTCAGCCTCAGGGTCCAATGGGTTTCCTCGCGCTCTAGCCTCCTCTGCCATCGCTACTGCCTCTGCCTCTTGATCCACCTAATCAACCCATTCAAAGTCTTCATCATTGAAGACAAAATCATCAACCTCAGTGTTCCACTCTACCTGTGGATCAACCTCCCCTAAAATGATAAGAGATGTGTTAATGCCCAAGATTTGTCTATGACGGAGGCGAAGGTTGTAATGAACAAACACGAGATCATTCACCCTTTTGACTGCCAACTTGTTGCCCTTTTTTGAGTGTATATGCTTGAACATACTCGAGTTGCGCTCGCATCCTAAAGCATTACATGGCTGGCACAAGATACAAATTGCAATCCTCTGTAGATTTGGCACCTAAGTACCAAACATCTCCCACCATGCATCTGAAACAAGAAAAATTAAAAATCAATTCTATAATTTTGACTTTATCAACGTAAAATGGTAATAGAATTAGAATCATAGATAGAAACGTTTAAGGTTTAAATTTTAAACTATACCCTGAATAGATTTTTACTTGGCATCAGTAGTGTCCAATTTTTCTTGCATAAGTCTCCTAAGAATAAGTCTCCTTGTGAATTCCAATACATTTCTATCTCATGGACTACATTTGCTCCAATTGTTGAATTAGATGACATTCTCTCTACAACATCATAGAACTCACTCCACACCTCATCATCGGCCTTGAGATTGGGCGAAATTGGAATGTCGGATTAAGGTAGTGGGCAGCTGCATGCATAGTCCTGTGAAGCAGATTGTGCCATCGTTGATCAATAACATCTCATGTGTGATCATATTTAGCCCAATTTCTTGTGTAAAAAGATGTAATGGCCTCTTTCACTATGTCCATGCCCTCATAAATGTATCCCATTGTGGGCTTCTCTCCATCAGCAATTCGTAGGAGAACAATAAGAGCCTCTTTGAATTGCAATTATTGTGAAAGTTGAAACATTAAGCTTTAAGTTTTAAGTTTTACTTTTAAAAATGAACAATGAACATAAACAAGTGTGAACAAAAATGAAGAAATGAAATCGAAATGTGGACAAAAAGGAAAATTTCTTACACAATCTCTTTAGCCGGTTGCCAAAAGTCACTCTCATCAAAAATTTGAATAGTCATCTCAATACCTACATTGCTCTTTGCATATGATGATGTGGTCCACTCCTTACTTACAAACATGTGTTTCAAACCGGCCTTGGACTAAAGCAAGGATTGCAAAATGATTAAATTTGTTGCAAATCAGGTGACCCCTGGACGAGCCAACTCTTTCTTATTTGTGAAATTCCTCATAAGGTTGAGGACCCAAGTATGATTATTATGAATTTACAAATAGTCCTTATGTGCTCTACACATGTTTTTATCTAGGGAAGTTTTCCAAGATCCTCCAGCATGAGGTCAATGCAATAAGCAACACAAGGGGTTAATACCTCCCCCACTATACTTAACACTGCAGTGTCAACATATAACTTCTCCTTTCTTTGATCTGGGGATGACATGTTTCCAAGCCTTGTCCCTTTGGCATCTAACAGGGTATGCATTTGGGTAACACTTAGGCTTAAATGAACTTCTCCCAAGCTCAGACATTATGCTACTGCTGCAATATATCATAAATGAAAAAATAAAGCATCTACAAATTCTACACTTTCTGATTAAATTGAAATAAATAAAATAAAGAAAAACCAAAACTAGGGCTTCTTATTTTTCAAGTTTTTCATCAACATAAAATGAAACAAAACTAAAACAAATGTAAACAAAATGGAAATATGAATGTAAAAAATTTAGAAAACACAAAAATGTAACTTGCCTCTTCAAATTTTCTCCAAAAATGAAGAAATACACTTCAAATTCGTAGAGGCCTCCTCCAAATGCTTCTTCTAGCTCCTCTCAATGTGTGAATGGAAGCTACAAACTTGCACAAACAATCAGCAATCAGTATCTGAGAGCCAATCGAACTGTTGGTCTATTCTCTAAAACTCCAATAGTCTTCTCTTAAGCCTTTTTTCACTCTTGCTTGTATTTGCAAATGAATGAATGCTCCTTTTAGGTTTTAAAGAAGGCAATAAACACTAAAAAGTCAAAGCAAAACTTTGAAAAATTTGTTCTTTTTCACTTTAAGCGGCTGACTGTCGCGGCCGACTCTTGGGCTCAGGACTCAGCGAGTCAGCCGACTCTAGCTGACTTGACGAGTCAGCCCAAACTCGGTCGAGTCTGAGTCCAAAGGCCAAAAGACCCGTTTTGACCGACTCGGTCCTGGACTCACAAAATCTTGCAAGGACTCGTAGAGTCTTGTAACTATGGTGGGTACGAACCCGGTAACAGGTTTGACGGAATTCCGCCCTAGATTCTTGGTTTGGCCTTCATAGATTATCGTTTTCTCTTTCCAACTTATAATCATCTCAAAATTATAGCGGCGATTTGAGGATTTTGAGATCTTGCTTTGCATCAAAAGAACCTCATTATGCCAAGCCATGGCAAAAATCCTAGGATGTTGAGATTTCCGATCTTGAATTTGGAGTTGATAGACACTTACTTCAATTCCTTTGACATCCATTTTTGCTCAAAATACTTGATTTTCTCCTTTAAATTTCACCAAACCTTCCCCTCAAACTTTGTTTTTTCATCCTTTTGATCAATATTGAGTTGATAATTATCAATGAAATGCCATTATAGATGGGTGGGTTTTTTGGATTCTTCAGATTATCAAGGGGCGGAAATCCTAAGTTTTGAAGATTTCCCCTTGGCAGAAATCCTAAGATTTGGAGATTCCCCCACCCCCCCACTTTGCATGTTCCATTTTAAAGAGAAGAGATTTCCACAATCCATGATAATCATCTGTAAAAGTTTTTGGATTTGATTGTGTTGAATATTTTTGTATCAACGTTTAAAATCACACACCATGATCCATCATCAAGATGAAATAAGAGAGCACAAGGAAAAATAGATAAAGTTGTAGATGTAAAGAACTTGGCTGGCACTTTGTCGGAAAACTTTTTGAATATTAAAGTCGCTGCCAGCAATACAATAAAATCGCAGCTTCCTTGAAGAGCCCGATTTTGCATAAATCTTGAACAATTCTCTCAAACAAAACCTCCAAACACATTCGCTGTCAATTGCAACCAATCTACACACAATTCATAAGCAATTATATCCAACTCAAAGTGTATGCATCTCCAAGAGAAAAAACGCAGCACTCAAACCCTTGTGACTTCACCCCAAATTCAATTCTTTCAATTTGCATAATAATGATATCATTGAATGAACTGTTTTTGCCCAAAGCATTGCTTTTAGAATAAAAGATATCTTCTCTCACACACTTTTCACTTACATAAAGAATTCACTTTATGTGCACAATTGAAATATAATAAACTATTATATTTCTTTCCACTTTAATGATGGAAAAGAAGACCCTTTCATTAAAATAACCATATTCTGACATATAGGGTCCCTGTTTTATGAGCTTAGGATTTAAAACTTCTCAACCCGTTCCAACGAGCTATAACACTAAGATGCCCAAAATACATTCCCAATAAAAATGACAACCTTAGCCAATTTAATTAAATAATAATCATAATTCATCCATCTTGCAAAAACGACTGAGGAAGCATCAGAATCAAAATCTGGCAGCACAAGAGTGATCCTGATGATGAAAGATGATGAATAAACCTGACAGGGTGACTTTCTAAAAATAGACGCTCCCTCCAAGAATCTTGGAGTCCAAATTGGAAGCCGGAAATAAAATCAGAGAGCATCATAGAACTCCTCTAAATAATCTAAGCTTAGTAGAACCATATGTTGACTTACTATAAATAGTAAGTCCCTCAAAACAGAGCCAAAACCCACAACAAGGTCCTCTAATCACCAGAATTAGCCTACAAGGACCCAATGATAGGCTAAATCCACTCACTCCAATGCTTACTCAAAATGGGGACATTACAATCCTCCCTCCCTGAAATTGCTTGTCCCCAAGCAATCTTAGAAAACAAAACACAGAAGCCCACCTGGATCCCAAGGATAGAATGGAGTAATGTCCCTGTAATCACCTGCAAACTCCTACAGAGAAATCATCATCCACTGAGAAAACCCGAACACACTGTCATCATGCCAACCATAGTAACCCACACAACCTGTAATGCCAAACCTGTCACTACCTGGATCCCAGTAGAGATGAAACTCACAGCCATCCAAAACAAAGAAAAATGGATTTCCAAAACCATTTGACAAACCAGAGCTACCTGCACACCCTGCCAATCTGTCCTAAGTACTCATGTAATCCAAATATCTATCCATTGTAAAACCATCCTGGATGTATTGACCCTGCAAGTCACCTCCTGCTAACTTGCAGTAACCAACCCCAACAACTGCAGATGGAGAAAACCCATCCCAAATGGAATGATATAACCTTGAAGCCAACCCACACCGACAAACAAACAAGTCCTCAACCGGTGGGTCAAAAGAGAAGTAATGAGCGCTCCTCACTGTGTAATCATGGTGAAATGCATCAATCCCTGTCAAAGGCTCATCAAAATACAACTGAGAAACAAGAGAGGGCACCAATCTTTGATTCCTAACAACTCGTTGGGAAGGGTCCCACGTAACCCACTCAGCTAACCCAACCACAAAATCCCTATGAGGAAGCATTGTAGTCAAAGTATCTACAATCTTTCCCACTAAAAGCTGAATACCGTGAGAACCATGAATGAGCGTACCCTCAGAAGTCCTGAAGGGTCCCTCCTGCAAAACCGAACTCTCAAGCAAGTACTCCATAAACGACTCTGTGCAATAGAAATTATAAGAAGCAACATCAACCTGCTCCCCTGCAATCCACAATTGATCCCTCAGAAACTGTGGCACTGCCAATTGCCTACTGCTATCAACTGTGTGAGAAGAAGAAATAGATTTGCTTCCAGCAAAAGGAAACAAATCATCATGAAAACTAGCCTCAAAACCAGATGATACTCTATCCATGTCCTATGAAACATCGGGAGTAGTGTCAGAAACTGGCAAACAACTCACTAGTGTCAGAAACTGGCAAACAACTCACTAGCGAATTCGCTCTTGTTATCTCAGGACTCTCAACAACCTGCTCTGTATCATCTTCATCGTGCTAACAACTGGAGAACCTGATACCACAAAACTCTCCTTGATGTCCTCCACTAATGCACTCACCTCAATTGTATCTACTACATCTGTCTCAAGGATGGATGTAACCCTATCCCCAACACATCCATCAATTCTAACTGTGGAAGCTGACTCACCACCAACCACTACTATATGCAATTGACCTAGATCTATGGCTAGTAAACATTGAATCCGCTCTAACTCCACAATCACCTCTCTCAACTGCAACTACAACTCCTGAAGAGCCCACTGAGTGCCCTCTAAAGCCTCAAAAGTCATTGTGATATCCTAAGTAAGCTCACTCACCTCCTCTCTGTCCATCAATGCCTCGTATGTCGTACTCCCCCACTCAACTAGGTGATCTCAGTCGGCTACCAACTGTAAATAATCCTGTCTCAAAATCCTGACAGCCTCATGCAAGGAATGAATCTCTGTCAAGGAAAGGTAACCACCACTATGCTCATCCGTCATAGGAGCACCCCAACCATAAATAGCCAACAACTGACGAGTGGCATCAAAATGCTCGAGAGTAGAAGTAATATCTCTCTCAATAACTCTCAACTAGCTAGTCAAATGATGACTCTGCACAACGGGTCTCCTATGCAAAATCTCAAATGTACTATCCACACTATGGTAGGAAGCTGTATTCGAGCACACATCTACAAACTGAGTACTGACATCGGACTCATCCTCATCTACCCCCGAGGAAGCTACTGTTGAATATGTCTCATCACAAACCTCAGCTACCTCATCCTCTGCAACGACATAACAATCCAGATCCTACGACCCATCCTCACTCACTAACAACTCAGAGTCCTCCCCCGGGGTCTGATAAATCAAGCATGACTCGCTGCAGGTAGAGTCATCCACATGAGTTACCGAAGAAGTAACCTCATCTGAAGAAGTGGAAGCCTTGGCTGTAACAAACTCCTGCCACTCATATTCTTCCCTATCCTCATCCGTGAGTCCCTACAGAAAAGGATCCTGGAACCCACCACCACCGGATGACAACGCTAAGTCCACACCCAAAGTCTGATATAAAAAACCAGAAACACTGCAGCACCCATCATCCTCACTCTTAACATCAGAGGTATCCGTGATGCTAGTGTCCACATCGTCTATATGAGACCCCTCTGCTAACTCTGGCTGCATACATGACTCAATGTCATCATGTGAATCATCTACATTGTGGCATGAATCTATGTCACCTGACTCAACTGCAACACTCCCATCATGAGTGTCATCACTGGATAGCTCCATGCCCACATCCTCAATACTGGAAAAGACTGTTGTCTCCTATACTGACTCAACATTACGACTGATGTCATAAACATCAGAACTGTCAGAGCTCATATACTCCTTGCAGTCCTCAAAAATAACACCATCATCAAAGGTGTCAGAATCCATAGTGGTATCTACAACATCCTCCACTCTCACACCATCCATGAAATCAACAACGAACTCACATAAAGGACTGTTGTCCTGAAAATTAGATCCTGTGTCACTAACTCTGATAGGCTTGGAATGCTGAAACTTCGTACCACTATCTGCCAACAAGACAGGCACATCCACATGTCCCTGTAAAGAGTCTCCAACATCATGTGTGCAAATAGGACTAATGACTGTCCTACGAAGAACGGGATCACATCCACAATGATCAGTGGTTGCTGAAAACTCATCATGAAGATTTCTAGATGTCTCACCTACGAGAACATCCCATTTCTCTTCCTGCAGTCTTTGTGGGGAAGACTTTCTGAAGAAGGAAACCATGAAACTAGCTGCCCTGTCAATAGTGGCCGGATCTGCAAGTTGGGCTTTTAGCCTTTCTTGTGTTTGCCTCAATTTCTCCATTTCATTTTCCAAGGCACTTGATTGTTTCCTGTAACATGACACACTACTAGATTGGTTCCCATATTTACCTGGTTTTCTATATTTATCCATGACTGGAATAAAACTAGAGTGTTGATCACTCACAAATCAAACGTGGGAACTCAGGATTTTCAAACCCCATAGGATGGCAAGATGCAAGCTCTAATACGACTGTAAAGAACCTGGCTAGCTCTTTGTCGGAAAACTTTTTGAATATTAAAGTCGCTGCCAACAATACAATAAAATCGCAGCTTCCTTGAAGAACCCGATTTTGCATAAATCTTGAACAATTCTCTCAAACAAAACCTCCAAACACATTGTTGTGAGGTTTCACATCATCGCCCCAAAGGATTTGGGGACCCCCATTTTCGATCGAGCCTTGACAATTTTTTTTAGATCCCAGGCATCCAGACGCCTTAGCAAATTTTTTTGGACCTAAATGGATGATTTTGAAAATTATTGATGTATTGAAGGCTTGGGCATTTTTCGAACTTAAGTGTGGATTTGGTTTTTTTTTTTTGGAAAGCTTTGCAAATCTTGGATGTTGAAATGGAAATTGAAATAAATAGATTAAATTGCCAAAATGGAATTGATTTGCCAAATGAAATTTGAAACTGAATTGGACCTATCACCTTGATGGACTAATTCGAAAGTCTGGCCTTGGCAATAAAAAATAAAATCTGACCTTGAAAAATGAAATATAGGCTAATAAATTCGAAAATCTAGCCTTTGGAAATAAAATCTGGGCAAATAATTAAAAGTTTGAGCTTTAAATCATAAAATCTGGTCTTTAAAAATCAAAATCTGGTCAATTTAAATTAAAATCTGGGTGTTGAAATTAAATCTGCCTTGAAATTAAAATATATGGCCAATTAATTTCGCATGTCTGGCCCTTATAGGAGGGCGTGAGGCATTTAAAAATTAGAAAATAGGGCCTCCTTTATTGGCGTGGCCAGCCCCTCCAATGCATTTCGAAATCTAGGGTAGTAGTCAAAATTTCAACGCAAATTCATTTAATTTATGGCCTAGTCGGCCCCCTCTCTATGGCAATTAATTAATTTTGTTGTTCCCTTGTGGCAAGTCGGCCCTTTGTTTGGAGGCTATGGATGGGATATAAGAAGGCGCTCTCCTCCATCCATTCCCTCATCTCATTCACCTCATCTCCTTGAGGCAGCGAAATTGATTGGAGAGGAGCGAAATAAGGAGCAGAATGTGTAAGGGAGAAGCAGCGAACTTCATAAGAGGGCAGCGATTTTAGTTTATGAGGTCTGGTTGAGGCAGCAATTTGTCCTAAGGAGCAGTCAAGGCATAGCAGAGGCAGCGGCAGAGTTTGGAGGGTGCGAAATTAGTGGGCAGGAGGAGCAAAACTAATAGTAGAGCTGCTATTTGATTGCCCAGGCAGCGACTTTGGTCTAGAGGAAACAGGGAACTATTTTGGCATTGGCAAAGGCAGCGCGAGTGTCTAAAGAGGGCATGCAAAATTGTCTATAGAGGAGCAGAATTTTAGAGGGCCACAAAGTGTCAAGGAGAGCTGTGAGGGTGCCCAGGCCTGCTATTTGATGAGGGGCTTACGAAATTTAGTAAAGGAGAAGAATTTGACAAAGAAGAAACCACAGTTTGTGCCCAGTCCTGCCTATTTGAGGAAAAATTTGCAAAATTTGGTGAGTGGACTGAACTATTTTCTTAATTGTTATCTTTTTTCTTTGATGTTGATTGTTTGGTGTAGGAGACAGCTTCATGATTGAGGGTGAACGCTGGTCTAAAAAACAGATTTTCTCCTTGTTCTTGCTTGGTACATTTCCCTATTTTCTTGCTTGCATCATCCATCCATCACTTCATCATCTCATTAGGGCTTGAAGTTGGGAGATATAAGTGCAGTTTCCGTTTAGGATTTGGAGAAAGGAGATATAAGTGGTAGTCCCACCCCTAGGAACGAAGTTGGGAGATATAAGTGTAGTCCATCTCATAAGTAACGAAGAGGCAGAAATAAATGGTAGTCCATCCCTAAGCGAAGAGGCAGAGATAAGTGTAGTGTGATAAGAATTGGTGAGGCAAAAATATGTTTGATCATCCCTAGGCGAAGGGGCAGAGATAAGTGTAGTCCCACCTCACTGTAGAAAGAAGGGGCAGAAATAAATGTTTAGGATGGCAGATGCTAGTGCAAGCAAGAGCCAAAGGTCAATGCATACCAAGTAAGACAAGGAAGACATGACGCCCAAGACTACCTTCTTCTCGAAATTGAAACGAGTTGGTGACACCAACATCAGACCATAGATATGATACAATTGAGAGATAAGTTGAAAGGAGGTCAGTCCTTTATAGCAAAGAAGATCAGTAAGTGTGGAATTGTACAAGGGAGTGTTCAATATACCCCAGCAGAAGGGCATGATAGCGGCCAGGTTCTTTCAAGACAATCAAGATGCCTACCTCCCTCTACTAAAGCAGAATTGATTGCACGAAGGCAAGAAGGGAGTCACCAAGTCATCAAAGCTCACCAGATCAGATTTCAAATCAGAGTATGGCAATCTTATTGTGCTTCTCAACCGAGTCATGGGCTCCGCTCAAGGTATGCAGTTTGAAACTTAGATGTACTATTTTATTGAAGGAATTGAAAATGGAAAAAGAAAGTTTGATTGGGCTAGGATCATTAGCGAGAACTTAGAGTTGCAACTTAAGATAGTGCAAAATCGGAAGCAATTCTACATGGGGTCCTACCTCTTCTATTTGAATGGAAGGCTGTTAGTGATGCTTTGGTAGTCGAACCAAATCCAATTTTGGGGAGATGCACTACACCACTATGGTTGAGACAAATGCTTATGCCAAGGGGCGAGGTTGTGGCAGTCCGAACAATTGAAGATATTCAAGGGTTAGCCAAAGAGGAAAACATTAGTGAGGAGGCAAGTTTCATTGAAGGTTGGAAGAGATTTGAAGATATTTGAAGCTAGGCAAGGCTTGGCTATTCGTGCAAGCTAGTTTGGTTAGATTTGAGGAGGTATGGCCAAGGCAGGTGCCCCCAGAACCCAAGAGTATTGAAGCAGAGGGGGGGGTGCATGCAAACCAAATTCGACTAGGAAGGTTAGAGAAGACCATGAAGGTTAAGGAAGGCGAGCATAATGAAGGAGGAAAGGGAGACAAAAGGTTGAAAGAGGTCAGGGTCGATTTCAAGGCGGAGGCCAAGAGCAAGGCTCTCAAATTGCAAGAAGGTTCACATCCAGGCAGGCCACCGAGGCCAAGGCAAGATTACCCCAAGTGCATAGAGACCTCACCCTTTCAAGGTCAAGACATCAGGTACAAGCAAGTTCAAGTGGTGATGAGAAAGTTTCTAAGGATGAGCTCAAGCATCCAAGGCTTCACCTCATCTCAAGGATTAAATAAATTTATAAGATAAGGTTGATGAGGTGGCAAAATTTCATGTGCATGCAATCAAATCATGCCAAGTGTCCTATGTTCTCAATGGTTGATAGATTATTGTAATTTTCTCATTGGCCCACAAAGTTGGTGCCCTCATGTAATTGGTTGAAAGATGGTAACCCTAATTAGGGTTTGTAAGGTTTAATCTTGGCCCTTGATTTTGCCCCTTAATCTTGGCCACTCATAATTTTGAGCCTCTATATAAGGCCATTTGTTCTCATTTGTAAAAGGGGGGTTACGTTGGAGAATTGTTGCCAAAATACTATCAAAATTGTTCTCTATTCATTGTTGTGGTTTGCATGGTGGATATACATGATCATTTTGGTGTATTGCATGGTTCTTCTCATCTCTCAAATTAAAGTAGGATTTCATTTCATGTTGTTAGAGTAGAAGTAGATGGCTACTTGTATGGTGATGTTAGTGAATGTTTGATAGGGATCTATATACTAGGCCACTAGCATCCTAGCGGCTTGTTAGGAAGCCTTGTGTGGTAATCTAGTCCAATTCCCCTTGAATCATTGCACCTATGGAGGTAGCGCCGCAGGCAAGCTTTCATTTGGTTGGATCCCCATCCATTTGCCAATTTCTTCATTCATAGGAGTAGTAGTAGACCAGTAAGCAGTTAGTGGTAGGAGTAGTTGAAAGTGATCAAGGAGAAAAGAACAAGTCAAGCAAGCAAAGTACCACCAAGTTATCTTTGAATGAACAACGTAAGCCCGCCTACGTGATTAACCAGCAAATCACATTAATATAACTGAGTTAGTATCCACGGGTGTAAGGAACCTTGGAGTATTCTCATGTCCTTCATGAGTAATTACTTTTCAAGAGAGGGTTGAGTGTTTGGTATTCTATATCAAGTATTCAATTGCTATATGTTATGTAGTGGTACAAAACTGACATCAACACACATTCGCTGTCAATTGCAACCAATATACACACAATTCATTGGCAATTATATCCAACTCAAAGTGTATTCATCTCCAAGAGAAAAAACGCAGCACTCAAACCCTTGTGACTTCACCCCAAATTCGATTCTTTCAATTTGCATAATAATGATATCATTGAATGAATTGCTTTTGCCCAAAGCATTGCTTTTAGAATAAAAGATATCTTCTCTCACACACTTTTCACTTACATAAAGACTTCACTTTATGTGCACAATTAAAAAATAATAAACTATTATATTTCTTTCCGCTTTAATGATGGAAAAAAGACCCTTTCATTAAAATAACCATATTCTGACACATAGGGTCCCTATTTTATGAGCTCGGGATTTAAAACTTCTCAACCCAGTTCCAACGAGCTATAACACTAAGATGCCCAAAATACATTCACAATAAAAATGACAACCTTAGCCGATTTAATTAAATAATAATCATAATCCACCCATCTTGCAAAAACAACTTGGGAAGCATCAGAATCAAAATCTGGCAGCACAAGAGTGATCCTGATGATGAAAGATAATGAATGAACTTGACGGGGTGACTTACTAAAAATAGACGCTCCCTCCAAGAATCTTGGAGTCCAAACTAGAAGCTGAAAATAAAATTTGAGAACATCATATAACTCCTCTAAATCATCTGAGCTCAGTAGAACCATATGTAGACTTACTATACATAGTAAGTCCCTCAAAACGGGGCCAAAACCCACAACAAAGTCTTCTAATCACCAGAATTAGTCTACAAGGACCCAATGATAGGCTAAATCCACTAACTCCAATGCTCGCTCAAAATGGGGACATTACAGTAGACCTAAACAAGTTAAATAGAGTATGTAACTTGTTTATGTCTGCAACTTTATCTATTTTTCCTTGTGTTCTCTTATTTCATCCTGATGATGGATCACAATGTGATTCGAAATGTTGATGTAAAAATATTCAACACAATCGAATCAAGAAACTTTTACAGATGATGTTCCATTTTGTCAATTCAAGTTTAACTCGTGTTTGAAGATGGTTTTCAAGGCTTACTCTCCATGATTTTCAATCTGATTCGCATTTTCAGTTGGCTGAAAGTTCATCGACCTAAGATTTCAATCCACATTCATTTCACTTTTCATCATTCTCCTCCAAGATTTCAATTGATTTCATCTTATCCTCTTCAATTTTGTCATTCCTCATCAACTTGGCATTCAAATTTCATCTTGGGTTGTCTCCAAATTTAGGCAGAAATTTTGAAATCTTAGGATTGTCAAGGGGTGGAAATACTGAAATCTCAGGATTTCCCCTTTTTGTTTTTTTTCGTTTTGTCAATCCATGTTTTCAACTTTACATTTCAAGGCTTCTTCATGGTCTTCAATCTGATTTGCAGCCTTAGCTTCACCAATATCTGATTAACCCACTTTATATTCAATTTTGATCCCCTACATCATTTTGGAGTTGAGATTTCGTCTTGGATTGCTCCTTTTCTAGGGCGGAGATATTTAATTGTCAAGATTAGGAGAAGGGCGGAAATATTAAGATGTCGAGATTTCCCCTTTTTTTGCCTCAATCCTTCATTTTCACCACATTAATCAACTTGGAGTTGAGAAATTTTATTGAAAAAGCACTTATGCTTGGGCAGCGATTTTGAAATCTCAAGATTTTAGCTTAGGAAGATGGCGGAATTTTGGAGTTGTTGAGATTTGCAAGGGGCAGAAATATTGAAATCTTGGGATTCCCCCCTTTTTTTGCAAGTTAACTCCCAATTGTTTACTTTAATTTCTTCTGCTTGGAGGGTGAAATAATTTATATAAAATATAACATTTCCTTTCTTATACTTTAAGTTATATTTTGTATAAATATTATTAGGATGTTTGAGAGTGGCTTCAAGCTCATAGGACTTCTAATAAAGATTTTAGATTTTGGGAGATTCTAAAAAATCTCAGACTTAGCCATTTCAAGAATCAACACGCCTCCATCAATGTTGCCTCCCACAGCTTTTCTTTGACTTTCCAAAACAAGTTTGATATTAGAACAAGGATTTTCAAAAGATTTTAACTCATTTAATCATAAATCCCTTGATTTCAGCTTGACATCCTTGACTGGTTTGGCCTAGCTCTCACTCATCCCTGACTGACTTACTACCCAGCAAACCAAAGATGCTTAAATTCATCTAAGACTTGGAGACTTGAAAATTGCCACTAAACTAGGACTACCTAGGACAACTACTCCAACTGCCAAAGCAAAAAAAAGGGGTTCCCCATTTGTGATGGAGCAATGGTGTGAAAACCTCACAACAGGAGGCAGCATGAAGACATGAATCAGAAAACAAGAAAAACACTTCAAGATGGAATATGAAACTGACATTCTCTAGGTAAACTTATTTGGCTTTAGAATGTGAAAAGTCATCTTGGATAGCTGAAGGGTCATGGAGGAATGTGGAGGGTCATACTTGGATGCCCTAAGCAAATGTAGCCATGGTTTTGTATACAATTTAAGGTTTCATAAACCTCAACGTTATAAATACAATCCTTGGGATAGTGATTAGATATAGTTGATTTTGGAGTAAGGAGGTGCTGCTGAAATTGCTAAATTAGAGAAAAGAATGATGATAAATCTACTTTTTCATTGTATTGTAGAACTATTTTACTGATTATACAGTAAGTAGCATTAATATGATGCTAGGTTTTTTCTTGAAGTGGTTTTCCTGGGGTGAATTTAGTATTGTAACTACACTAGGTGTGATTGCTCTTAATCTCCATTATTGTTGATTTACTTTATGTTTCAGATTTCTGATGATTATTCGTTCAATATAAAATAGGAAATTAATTCCTAAATTGAATCTACATATATTGTTTCTCAGCATGTGCATAAATAGAATAGAATATTTTGAATACCACTGTTATTGCATTTTGACCATCTCTTTTGTCTTCACAATTCCAATCTAGTCATTCAAAATTGTAATCTCTTACCTGTTCACCTTTAATGATAGGTCTAGTAGCCACCAATATAGCTTGACCATCCTTATCCTACAAAGGTCAACGCACAAAAATTCAGTGCATTAGCTGTATCATTGAGTCCCCTCGTACAGTAAAAAATTTTAACTACACTTTAGTGACAATTACACATTGGTAATAAATAAAATGTTTCAAGGACATAAAATTCCTTACGAACAAGATTGTGCGAGTCACAATAACATGGTGAACTCCTCAAAAAAACCTTTGCTATAATATTACTCTGAGTTCATAATGACTTGACAGAAAAATGCCCTATTTGCATCTAATAAATGCATTGTAGTATGCAATATCAACCCTTGTAATCGTGTTGCTAAGCTTTTCCTAGTTGTTTTCCCTCTTGATAGTAACAAGGATAGTAAGCAAAACAAGTTTAACTGTAGAAACATTTTAATTGATTGACCGAGACTTATCACATAATTTCCAATCCTTTTTAAAGATCAAGTTTAGCCAGATAGTGTAAGTAACGGTTTTCAGGGTAATGATTTATTGACAGTATTACTTATTCAAGGAAAGGAACTTATGAAGATTTGATGAATCTAGGGTACAATATTTCACTCATTTTCATCTGCTCTACCAGAGAGAAGAATATGCTTATGTGGTTAGCTTTTCTTATTTTGGTCTGGAGGGGCTCACAGCTTGAATGCAATTAGGGCTTATTAACCACTTGAGTTGGAGCTCAATTGCAGGAGAAGAATCCAATAGAGGATATACTAGTGATGCTTATGACCCAGGAACTGCACCTAATTGGAGGATGAATTGCTTGCAAAAGATAAAAGCCCAACAATCTCACCTTTGCATAAATGTAAGGAGGGATATCTCCATCCAATTGAGTGCTTCTCAAAACATGTGATTTAATGCTCATCTTGTTAGATGTTTGTAAGGGCAACCCCTGGATGTGTTTTTTGCAACTCTGATATATACCAGCAAATCTGATTTTTTTTATTTTTTTATTTTTTCGTGGTTTTGAAGTTTTATATTTTTTTTGGGTTTTTGATGGCAAATTAGAAATACTTGGAAATAAATAAATACTGAAATTAAAATGACTGCAAATAAAATACACACCAAATGAGATACTTCTCATTTTATTTATTCAAAATAACTGATTGCATACCCATACTAAGGTTGTATGGTCTGAAGCAAGATGGAACAGCAATCACTAAGTCTGCAAATAATTTTCTCCCTCCTGAATTGTATCTGCCATCCAAACTAAGGAGTCTGATCTGATATTTCATTCTGATCTGCCTCGAATCACTTTCTCAAACCCTAACGCCAACCTGGAGCACTTTGGTTTTTTCCTGAGAGTAGTGTGGCTAGGTCTAGATGCTTAGGAAATGGATGGTATGCTGTCTAAACTCCAGATCTGCAATATTCTCAACTGTTATCTGCCTTAATCAACCTGATCTGAGAATTTCCTTCCAAGATTGCTTCTAATTCAAGCTGATGATGATGATTTGCTCAAGGAATACCCTTAGATGGTCTCTCACACCTGTAGATATTCAATCTTCTAAGAGTTGTCGTTCTCAGAGAATTTGTGCTGCTGATAAACTCCTGTCCAGAGCTCAACTTTCAAGAATGCCAAGTAAAAAATGTTTTCCTAATAATGCAAAATGGCTGCCAACTCTTTTCTTTATTCTTTTCTCTTTCCCTCCAAAAGACATCGAACCTCTCTAGGATTTCTCAATTAAATATTATGAATTTTATTAAAATCTAATTTTCCTTAAGTCATTGGCCATGAGGGTTATTTACTCATAAAATATATAAAAACCACCTTTTAAGTTACAACTTGTAACTTATTGCCTAGAAAACTGTGCCAAGGTGACAATTTTTATTATTACTTTATTATTTCTCCTAAGTAACCATTATGACTTATTAATAGCAAAATATTAAAGTAAATAGTTTAATATTTCCAGATTTATTTACAAATTCACCATTTGGACTCCAATATGAATTCCGACTTCTGACATCAATCAACAGATGATGACTGAACACTGCAAGCTAACTGTCGTCTCCTAAAATTTAGGGATCATCCCTAAAAATTAGGAACTGCACCCAAAGTCTCCAGATTGATTTGGGAGGTCCCCTGATAGGTTCCGGTCAACTCCCAGTCAATCCCTAAAAAATATGGATCCCTCAAAAAATCTAGGAGACTATCCAAGATGGATCACAAAGCTCTTGCATGGCTCCACAAACCCCTATATGAGTCCCCTATCCACTCTACTAGCCTATGGGAACCCGTATAATAGGCCAACCTCTACTGATAACCAAACTACCCAAGGAGGGAACATTACAATGTTGGCTTTTAGTCTAAAATTTATAGGAATAGAAATAAATAGGGCAATTTGCAGGACTCAAGTACCCCCTTTGTCAAGAAGACAAGGTTTAACTAGAATTTGCAATAATTAGTCACAGTTCACATAGCATTTATGGAGAGTAATGCAAATATTGCACGAACTTCCTGAACTTTCATTCAAATAAAAAAATAAAAGCCCTTTTTGGATTTGCATTAAACATACTTAAATTCAAAAAAACAACAATCATGGATAAAATCTTAATGCTTTGTAACATAGTAGATGTAAACAACACAAAGCACAACTGAAAATTGCATTATCACTATAGAATCCACGTAATGACATCACAAGTTGGAAAGCAAATAGGATAGAAAATTTTGTTCCCATACATCTATAAATAAATAAAGCATAATAAAGAATGTATTTTTTTGCATGCAATCTACTCTAGTGATCACTTTCCTAGATTTCACTCACATTTCTATTCCTACCGATCTTGTCAAATATAGACCTATTATATGCCCTTTGTAGTGGTCGTTCTATAGAGTCTAAATAATGTGTTTGCAAGATTGTGAAATTGCACATTACAACAATATGGATTTTATAGCTACATGAGAGAAACAAGTTTGATATGCAAAAGTTGTGGATGGCCCTATACCTAAAAGAGTTAAGACATTCATAATCCTTTGAGTCTCCCCAGATATAACAATCTGAGCACTTATATCAAGTGAAGCATCCTAAGTATCATTTCTAAGAGACAGTCCTTGCTCAAGTGATGTTTTGGAGAAGAGAGAGATAAGGGAGCATGCGACATTGACTCAAGATCACTTTGAAGATGAGCAAGTCCACACAGACCACATTTAAGTATATACCAAGCAAGGAGTATGCTACAGAACAGGTTTGTAGAAAACTAAAAGGACATTAGTGTTTGGTATAACACTCTAATACCAGTAATGAGTTTAAGTACTTAAGTTGTCCAATAGTGACTCAAGTGTAGGTATAAGCAATAGGTAGGCCTCCATAAAAGCATGGCCAATCAATACGTCAATATTGTGGTAATCATACAAAAGGCTGATATTTTCTTATAAGAACATAGTATAAAGAAGATTCGAGAAACTGAGAAGTGTAATTTTGCTTGAGAGGAATATGAGAATTAATTCTAGAAGCCATTACAAATAGGCAACATTCTCTATCTATATTTAGGAACATTCTTTTGAATACAGTCATCTACCTAATAGCATTCTTTTCGTCTCTATATGGTGTCACCCTCTTTTGCAAGAAAAGTATATTTGTGCTATAATATTTTGGAGACAAAGCAAATGCTAGAAGAGGCAAGGTCGTGTTCATGTTGTTCCAATAGTTGACTCTTTTGCACACTTTGAATATATGTTTCTATGCAGTCACACTTCTTAGTGTCTATTATGGCTTCATTTTTCCAACATGGAGTCCAACCCATCATAAATTTCACCTAGGTATGGTCAATCCATATTACCATTGTTGAACAGGGCAAATAATTGAGAGGGGAGGTGAATCAGTTATTAATAAACAACTTCTAAAACTTTTACTGAATCGATCAACTCATAAACCATTCAAAACATATATAGATATGTTAACTTTTGTTCTACCAATAAGCATTGAAAATTTAAAAAGATCTATTCATGAAAGCACAAAACCATCAACACAATTAACACCAGAATTTACATGGAAACTCGAACTAGGAAAAACCACGGAGAAGCTAATTCTCATGAAATGAACACCAGTTAAGGTGATTTTTACAAGGGCTCACTACGGGTTGGCTCACAGTCAGTCAGGCTAACTACCCTGAAATATGGAAATAGCTAACTGCCAATACAAAAGATATTTACTAACAAAATGTGAACTGATAGAATTACATCTGACTATGCATGAAACCTACGTTATCGGGTTCGCACCTTGGACCCTCAAATTGGGCTCAGGTGCGAATCGGGTCTAAGCCCTCAAAATGGTGCCCGTCAGGTCCGGGCAAGGTTCATACTTGGACCTGTGGGTCCGTCCGGCTTCGAACCACCATGGACCCGTGCGGACCCATAGGTCCAAGTACGGACCCGGGAGGACCCCACGTGGACCCACACATACTGCCAGGGACCCACGGTAGTTAAGTGAAAAAGTGGGGCCAAAACACATTAAAATGATATTTTATTATTAATATTTTTGTCCAAACCCTAAAACGACCTTAATAAGGAGCCTCCAAACACATTTCATTTCATATTTGGCTCTCTTATTTTGCTCTCTCCATCTTGCAAGTTTGAAGTGAGGTGATTGTATTTGAAGGAGATCGATTGTGGAGTTGCAAATACCTTCCAAAGAGCAGATTTGAGTGTTTAAGGTATGCATTTCAACCCTATTCTTTAGTTTTTTGATAGATTATTTCAAGTTTTTGAAAAGTTATAAAAAAATTTCAAATATTTGTATAAGTTTTGAACTTTTTTTTTCCATTTTTGCTATAGATTGCAACAATGAGTAGTCAAAGCTTAGTGGGTGGGTTTCAAAAATTTAAAATTGATAAAGGATCTCCTCCATGGAAATACAGTACAAGAATTTCTCAATGTCTTGGAGGTGGGGGGTTTGTATGGAAATGTAATTTTTGCAACTCAGAATATAGAAGCTCCTACTTGTTGATGTGAGTTTTGTACCACTACATAACATATAGCAATTGAAATACTTGATACAGCGTATCAAACACTCAACCCTCTCTTGAAAAAGTATATAAGAATACTCCAAGGTTCCTTACACCTGTGGATACTAACTCAGTTATATAAATGTGATTTGCTGGTAATCATTTCGGCGGGCTTACGTTGTTCACTTGAGGATGTCAAATTCTCGCTATGATGAGATCTAGCTTTGCAATGTATACTCAATGACTTTCTCCAATTTACCACTTTCAACTTTATTTCTCCAACTTCTCAAACTTCACTTTCCAACTTCTAATTCTCAACTTCAACTACTAAGTTACTGATTACCTCTACTCCTAAGGATGGAAAGATTGGCAAATGGACGGGGATCAACCTAATGAAGACATACCAGCGGTGCTACCTCCACAGGTGCAATGATTCTAAGGAAAGAAGACTAGATTACCACACAAGGCTCCTTGACAAGCCGCCAAGATGCTAGTGGCCTAGTATAGGATCCCTATCAAACATCTACCAATATCACCATGCAATTAACCATCTATCATTACTCTTCCTTTAACACTTGCTTGAAAATAAAATCTACTTTAACAACTCAATTGAAATGAAATCTATCTCTAACAATTGGAAGTAGAAACCATGCAATAACACCAAGTGTTCTTAATCACCATGCAAGACACAACAATGATAAGAGAAGCAATTTTGGTATTATATTAGCAACAATTTTCTTCAACCCTTTACAAATGAGAGTACATGGCCTTATATAGAGGCTTGAAATTACAATGAATGGCCAAGATTAAGAGGCAAAATCAACGATCCAGATTGAATCCTAGAAACCCTAATTAGGGTTACCACCCCACAGGCCAATGAAAAGATGCCACCTCATCAATGGACCAATGAGAAAAAGAATAGTGGTAACCAATGAGAAGGCACCAAAAAATGGTAGCTAATCTGAAACTGACACCTACCCTACCAAAGAAGAAAGGGGAAAATGCCACATGGGCTTACATCAAATGGTCTTCTAATATAACTTTACCCTTTTCTTTCATCTTTTTGGCATAAGTAATGAACTTAGCCAACATTTTATCAACTTCTTCCATAGGAGGGCAAGGTGAATGCCTCATCTTGAGCTCAGCTGTGGTGACCATGTCCTTTGCTGCTTGTAGTACCTGCTCATTCTCCTTCTCATCATCCTTTGCAAATTGAACTAAGGCCTTGAGAGAGGCGAGGATGTCAAATCTTTTCGTTACAGGGACAATCCTTCCCAAATCATCCAACCTCGATCCAAACTCTGTCTCATTGAAATCCTCCTCTGTTATTTCTTCGAAATCTAGTGCAACTCTAGCATCATTCATTGTGTTTGAAATGAAAATCTCTATGCCTGAACTGTGTTGTGTCATTCTGTCCTGTATTTCATCCAGCGTTCCCAATCTGAACATTAAGGCCATGAACCAAGACTCGACCATTGTTTTCTCTCCTTCATTTATCACCTTGGCCTTCACCAACGTTCCTTCTGATATTCTTATAACTGCTTCCAACCTAGGGATGATACACTCACGAATTGGAAGGAAATCCCTCCATCCTACTTCAAACTCTCTGAATTTGTTCCTGATGGTTATAAATGCTCTGAAAATGGCAGTAAAAGGAAGCAGGAAATCTCGCCCTTCTTGGATGGTGTCATTGATCCACTTCTTAGCCTCTTGTTCAAAATTGTCCTCACTATCTTGGGGAAGAGCTGCCCTAGGCACCTGTTGGATTGGCTGACTGGTTCCATCATAAATGCCCTTCCAATACTCATTTTCTCTTCTTAATTTAGCATTTGCAACATTTGCCCTTGCCAGCTTCTCAAAGACCGAAGTTACACTCTCTTGAAGCTCTTCACACTCTATCTCATCTGTCGCTGTTCCCAAGTCATGCTCTTGAAAATCATAGTCTTGAATTGAAATTTCTTCCATTGTCTTGGTGACCTTTGGTATGGCAATTTGAACATTTCGGTGACCACCATCCCTGATTACCCTCGCTACTGTCTCTGCTTGCCTATGTCTAGCATTATCCTCCCCTTCAGCATCCCTTTGAATTTCTTCAATTGCTTGGATGGGTGGCTCCGAAATAATCGGCTGGAGCAGCTTCAACATCCAAGCGGGCCCAGTGAAAACTCCCACTGCCGGATTTGGCTGAACTAGCCCTGCATACTCATCATCGGGTGCCCGAACTTCGTTTTGTACTGCTTCACCCTCAATATCAACTTGCATATCTTCTTCATCACTAGAGACTGCCACATCCTCGCTTACTTGATTTTCTGATAGAGGAGAATATCCACTACTGCTATCTTCACTACTTGACTCTGAACTTGAGCTCACTTCAACTGCTGCACTATGTCTACTAACTCCATGCTCTTGTCCTCTATCTTCATATATACTTTCTCTAGATGGTTCTTTGTTCTGTTTCTTTGCCGGTGGCCTTGGATCTTCCTTACCCTTCTCAACTTCTATATCTTTCCTCTTGCCCTTACTGGCTTGCTGTTGCTGCTGTGGTTGCCGTCGGCCACTGCCCTCACCCTGCTGGCTAACCGATTCTGCTTGGACCTCCACTGGCCTCATTTTCTCATAAGTGAGGCGTACCCTTGACCTTTGCAACTGACTTAACTTCTTGTTATACCACTCCTGAGTGTGCAGTTCAACTGTCTTATTAATTGCCTCTAAGGATGGATCCTGCTGATCATTCCAATTGACGGGATCTAACTCTGTTCCTTCTACTGTGTGGTAGTCTTCTCTTAGCACATCTTCGTCTTCTTCCATCTGGTCTGGGATCATAAGGTCTTTCCATTTTATGGTTCTCATCAGGCTTAGCGATAGTCTTGAGAAAGCTAGCTTCCTCACATGAAAGTCATCTTGTGCATTAGCCCAAAAATCCTCTATCGTAGGCACATGCCTAAATGTTCCTCCTTGAGCGGACTTGATTAGACCATGAGGATCGAACCCTTGTCTTGCTTTATACCAAGCCAGGTGATATTGCTCTAACTCCTTTTCAGCGGACGCAAAGGCAACATGGTTGGGACAACTATCATTGCCTATCACAAGTGAGAGGGTAACCCCTGCTTCACCTCTCTGTTTCATCATTTTGTCATATTGCTCAAGCTGTCTAGCCAATTCCATCAAAACCAATCGATCGGGTGGATACCTTGGGAGCCTCTTTGGACAAGTTGTACATCCAGCCACTCTTATGTAAGTGAATCGTTCAAATTGGATGAACCAACTCCCATACTTCTTAACTTTAGCCTCTACCTCCGGAGAAAGTCTTCGAGCAGGAGTTCCTTGCAACATCCTTACTAACTTCATGGCAAAGGCATCATAAAATATCTTGTAATCCTTGGTGTTGCGCAAATGAAGCTGTGGATAGCACTCATACACCAAGTATTGTCCAGGCCCACGGCCAACTTCTCCCCTAGCCTTAAGTCCCGGTTGTCTAAATAATCTTGCTATTAAGTAAAAAAGATATGATCCCATGTAAAACTGCTTTTGAGATAACACTATTCTAAGCTGTAACTCTAGATTTTCACTAATTATTGCAGCCCAATCAAATTTCTTCTTTCCACTTTCTATGCCATCAATGAAATAGTACATCCAAGTTTCAAATTGCATACCTTGTGCTAAGCCCATGATTCTGTTGAGGAGGACGATGAGGTCGCCATATTCTGACTTGAAGTCGGATCTGGTAAGTTTTGAAGTCTTGGTGACTCCCTTCTTGCCTTCATGTAACCAATTCTGTTTCAACTGAGCAAAGTATGTGTCCTGGTTGTCATGGTATAATCTGGTGGCCTGGTCAATGGATAGTGCCTCTGTGCCATTCTGCTTAGGTATGTTAAATGTATCCTCAATCAATGGACCACTGATGTTTGCCAAAACTTTCTCTCTATCCATCATGACTGACTTGCTCTGAATGTTAAGTCTAGATGCACACTCCATGATCAAATCTGGACAAGGCAAGGTAGGAGGGAAGGCAGCTGCATGCACAACTCTGGACTTGTAGACTTTCTTTGCAATAGGAGATTGGCTGTCTCTCAACCTATCTCTCAATTGAATCATATCAAGGGCACCAATGTTGGTGTCTCCAACGTATTTCAATTTTGAGCGGAAGTTGGAATTGGGTATCATGACTTCCTTGTCTCCTATTTTAGCATTAGTTCCTTTGGGTCGCTTGCTTGAGTTAACATCAGACATCCTAAATACTTATCACTCCCCGCCTTTTCTACAATGAATGTGGAACTACACTTATCACTCCAATCTTCGCCTAGGGGTGGAATACTACACTTATCACTCCCCGCCGTTACCTTAAGATGGGCTACACTTATCACTCCAAATCTTCCCCTAAAATGAAATGCAATAATGCAATCTACACTTATCACTCCCCGCCTTTGCCTTAAGATGGACTACACTTATCACTCCAATCTTCGCCTAGGGGTGGAATACTAAACTTATCACTCCCCGCCATTGCCTTAAAATGGGCTACACTTATCACTCCAAATCTTCGCCTAAGATGAAATGCAATGATGAAATGCAAGCGAGAACTTGAAGGAAAAAAGCCAATCAAGACAATCGAGTAATCTACTTAATATCCAAATACCTAACTCTACTCTTGAGATTAGTTTTCAACACCTAAACTAGCACCAATGAAATGAAAGCAATTAAAGAGAGAGGAAAAGATAGGCCACTCACCCAAGTACAACGAAGCTAGGAGTCCCTTGTCAATGCAATTAGCTAAGCTTAGCCTCCAAAACTTCCAAGTCCACAAGAGAATCTCCCCTTCCTTCAAATCACTCTCAAAATCTGATTGCTATGAATCTTCTATCAATAAATTCTTCTATTACAAATCTGATTTGCCTCAACTCAAGCTTCTTCTCTTCATCAAACTCTCCAATTTTCGAATTTGCTTTTCGGATCTGCTTTTTCGGACTGCTTTTTCGGGCTGCTTTTTCGCTCTGCTTTTTCGGATTGCTTTTTCGGGCTGCTTTTTCGCTCTGCTTTTTCGGGCTGCTTTTTCGGACTGCTTTTTGCTGCCAAGAGAAAAGGAGAGAAGTGAATGAGATGGTGAAATGAAGTGGGGGAGAGCTCCCCTTATATACCAAATTTTGCCTCCAAAAAAGCAAGGCCGACTTTGTAGGAGGAGGGAAAAACAAAAAAAATAAAATTGCCAAATTAAACATGAATTAAATGAAATAAATTGCCCAGCCCTAGGGGATTTTATTTTAATTTAAAATTGGGTCAACCTAGTGCAAAATTATCGGTTTAAATTAGCCAAATCCGAAATTATCATAGGCCCTAAAATTGAAATTTTGAAAAAAGGTCATTTAGGCCTCCAATATAGCTTTAAACCCTCCCCATCGTGGACCCAATAACTTGCCTTGAATTTCACACCTCCTAGGCCTTAAAATACGTTGAATTTAACACACAAAGGGGCCCAATTTAAATTTCTAAATTACAAACACTTAGCCCAAAAAATATGATTTTAATGCATTTAATCATGACAACCAAAATTAATTTTTTATTATTTTGCAACCCAAAAATCATTTTGCAATTTAATTTCCATTTGGCAATTTTATCCTTTTTTATTTTTGCAATTTATTATCTCTAATTGGCAACTTTAAATTTATTCTTTAATTTCCATTTTTCTCCACCAAAAAAATTTACAAGATTTTTCCCAAAATATCCAATTTCACAATTAAATTTTGAAAATCTGGAGTTCTTCAATTTCATCAATTTTCAAAATTCATCTAAGTCTGAAAATTTTGCAAATTTGCCCTGCCAGATATTTTTCTAACAATCAAAATAAAATATTCCTATTGAATTTCGTTTGGCCTAAAGACAAAATCAACTATTTAAGAAAATCAATGTTTCGCACAAGGTGAAAATAAGCAATACCCCCCCCAGGCACTTTAAAAACATCCAAGGTGTAAAATTCTCATTTCAAAACCTCTGGATCGCCCAAAAATTCGCTAAGGCACCCAAATACCCGGATCTAGAAAAATTGTCAAGGCTTGCTCAAAAAAAATGGGGGTCCCCAAATTCTTTGGGGCGATGGTGTGAAAACCTCACAACACTACTACCGAGTAAAACTTCATTTTATGGGCCCTAGGGGTAAAGGGATTAATATGTGTGAGGGTCCTCCAGGGAGAGATAAGAACGTGCCGCCACCTGGACAAATAGCAGCATTCATTAAAGAACGAGAAGATGCAAATAAATTAGTTGCAAAAGGAAAACAAAGTAGTTATACTTCTGGGAAAACTAAACCAATACCACAACCACCCACTCAAACAACCTGTAGACATCCCTTCTTGCCTATCCCTTCTAGAGAGGATGAAGATGTAGATGAACCACAAGTCACCACCCGCAAGAGAGGCCCACTAGATCAAGCATTTCAAAATGAGGCAAGAGATATTGTTGATGAAAAAATTGCACGTTGCCTCTATGCGAATGGTTTTCGATTCAACTTAGTAAGGTCACCCTACTGGAGGGAGATGGTGACAACAATAAATAATGCACCTTCTGGTTACCAAGGTCTTGGATTTGAAAAGGTGCAAACCACCTTATTGCATAAAGAGAGGAAAAATGTAGAGGCCCAATTAAAACCAATTAGAGATTCTTGGGTTCAAACACGTGTGTTTATTGTCTTTGATGGATGGAAAGATTGCAAAAACCGTCCCTTGATCAATGTTATTGTTGTGTCCCCCAGGGGGGCAATGTTTCTGAAGGTGGTTGACTATGAGGGGCAAGTAAAAGATGTGGAGTTTATTTCCCAGATTCTCATTGATTCCATAAAAGCGGTGGGTCCTAATAATGTTGTCCATGTAATCACGGATTGCAAAAGTTTGCAGGGCTGCAGGTGCTTTGGTAGAGGCTAGATATGTGCACATCTTTTGGACACCATGCACCGTACATTCGCTTAATTTGGTGATGCAAAAAATTGGCACCCAAGTAGAATGGGCGAAACAAATTTATGAGGGTGAGGAGATTCAAATGTCTGTGACAAACCACCATATTTCACAAGCAATTTTCAAAACTTTCTCCAAATTGGAATTATTGAGGTAAATTTTAAAATTTAATTTACATAGTTTCATTTATCATTTTATGTCATGTTTTGCATAATTGAATAAAATACAGTGTAACACCGGCACAGGGGTACGTCGGGATGGGGGGATATCGGACGAGTTTCGGGTGCGGGAAAAAAAGGGCCTCAATTTCAGGATGGCGACGGGGGTATGCAGAAGGGGGGAGGAGGGGGGAGGGCTGCATACTATACATATATAACTTGAAATGCCAATTATGAAAAGATGTTTCAATATAACATACCAAATACTTGAACATAGCAAAATTGCAACATGAACTAAAACCATTGAACATTCAACATAGTAACATTTAAACATAGTAACATAAACATACATAGTAACATAATGAATCATGTTCTAAAATTCTATTAAAGATTCAAAATTCATTCTTCAAATATGAAATATGATATATCATAAAGATGATCATGATTACAATGAGCAGAGTAGCATGATATGATATAATGAATCATGATCAATCATCAATATCAAAATGAGTACAAACTGTCAAAAAAAAATTAAAAAAAACTTTAAAAATTGCTTTTTGGGTTGTCGCGGTCGGCCGCACCCCATCGCAGTCGGCCGCAATCAAGGGACGTCAGGGCAGTCCTCAAGTACCATCCCCTGGCACCCGCGTCTCGAAGCACCCATGCGGTGTGGGGACGAGTGCGGTTGCGGTGTGGCAGCCCTCTGGCTGCGGCGGGGGTGCTCGGGTGCATGGAGTACCCATCCAGGGGACATCCCTGCACCTGGTACTTCATGGTTTTGGCCCAGGTATGCGTCCCCGGGTTTCACTAATAAAATATTTTTTTGTGTTGTTTACATATTTTAAATGTGTTACTTACTATTAACATGTTCTTAGGTGGCTGAAACTCATTTTGCCTCTCACACAATTGTCTTGAGACGACTTCTGAAGGTAAAGGAGGCATTGGCACAAATGGTTATTAGCAACCAATGGGGCATTTGGAAGCAGTCCAATACAGCAAGGGCCCAAAAAGTGAAGGCAGTGATACTGGATGATGATTGGTGGGGTCGTGTGGAGTATGTTTTGGAATTCACAGAGCCAATCATGTCAATGCTTCGCTTTGCTGACATTGATGAACCATACCTCGAGGATGTCTATGATGCCACAGACACAATGTTGGAGAAGATAAAAGTGGTAAGTTATAAATTTATAATACATTCCTCTATCATTGTTTATTGAGAGATATCTAAATTTTTAATTGACATAACTTACATCAAGATAACTTACATGAACATCATTTGATATTCCAGGTGATCCAAAGAAGAGAGAATGATCTAAGGACACCTTTTATAAACAGGTGGAAGCAATTGTTCTCCAAAGCTGGAACAAAATGACCACACCTCTTCACCTCCTAGCCTATGCTCTCTCTCCCAGATACTATAGTGCAGCGTTACTCGCTATTCTTGGTAGAGTACCACCATATAGAGATGCTGAGGTTTCTAATGGGTATAAGGCGGCACTTACCAAACTCTTTCGTGATCCAGAGGTGGGGGCAGCTGTTAGGAGAGAATTTGGATTGTTCATCTCAAGAAAAGATCTTCACCCTGCTGTTGTCAACGACCAAAGCAAAATGGATGCGATTACATGATGGTACATGCATGGTCAGGATTTTATGTACCTCCAACCTCTTGCCATTAAGATCCTCTCGCAAATTTTTAACTTTTCTTTCTTTTTGGGGGGTCACTTGCATTGTAGAATTCAACACTTAACATTCTTGAATTTATCTTGTATTTTTTATTTTTTATTTTGTTTGTTTTCTCTCCAGGTTGCAAGCTCTCCCGCCTACGAACCATAATGAAAAAAAATTTCCTCAAACCCACGAACCAAGTTCTCGTACTCGAACCGGTAACTTAGCATGAAACAATTCCACTTAATAGCACACTGATTACCAATAACAGAGATCCGATATAGACCCTCTGTCTGCATACACCAATCTTCTACAACACAGTATATAAGGCATTCTTCTATACCACTCAACTTCTTTCACACCCCTACCTAATATACCAAAACAGACTCGCACTATATCACCTTCAGTCATCTATCTCTAGCTTGCACATAAGCTCGCACATCTATTCACTTACTGTAATGTCCCCAATTTTTATACAGTGACTTAATTAAATTGATTAATTAAATGGTCCCAAAAACTAAAAAATATTATAAAGGACTTCTTTAATTAATTAATTTAGTTATAAAATAAAAGGAGACCAAAATAATAAATAATGTCGGCCTATTTGTAACCCTTTGGGAAACTTCCCAGAGCCCTTTATAAGGCCAAGTTTGGCATAGTTGTAGGCATGGTGAATTGATGCAGGAGCATCCTTGGGTAGTTGGCAATCCTGTATCACCAAAAATATGTTAGAGTTGTGTTTTGGCTTTCTTTGTTCGAAGGAGCGATCTTTGTTGGAGACCTGAGATTCTCGGTCATTTGGTGATAGTTCTCGGTTGGAAGATGTGTTGCTTCACCGATGGACTCGGTGACTGAGTGTGGATGTTACTCTACCGAATGAGCTCGGTGGATGAGTTTGTGCTCGATATCTGCTTTGGGGTTATCGGCGAAATGTTCCTATTGTGGTTCACCAACGAGCTTGGTCTTGGTTTTGGTGTCCTGTCACCAAATGGCATCGATAGTTGTTCTGTTCGGCTCGGTTGATGTTCTGACAAGCTCGGTGGTCTAGTTTACCAACGGGTTTATTTTGATTGTTCTGGCTGGCCGACATGTGCATTTAATTTGGGTCATATTCCTCACGATGTGGATTGACCGTTGGGATGCGTAAGGACCTAAATCTGGGTTGGTTCGTTCTCCTATGCGAATTTAATGACTGTTGCAAGCCGACTTGAAGGATAACACGTTTTGTCATGAGTTTCTTGGAGCCGACTGTTGTTTTATGATTTCTAATTTGTAAAGCCGACTTGTGGCTATGTTGTATAAAAGGATGATATGGGTAGCATTGAAGGTAGGTTTTAAAAAAGCGGGTAGGAAGAGGTGAAGTGTAGTAGCTAGTGGCTAAGTGTTCGCTTAGGAAACAAGAAGCTTGCTTGGTGGCTTGCGAGCTCGAGTATAGATCTGTCTTGGAGTTTCTACCAGATTGTTGTTGAGATATAGATCTGGGCTAGCTAGGGAGTATTTGGATCCTGTGAGATCTTGTTGTATTTACTAGTGTATTGGCCGTAACCGGGAAGGCCTTACAGCCCGACATGTTGCATGTAATTGGCTTTTGATGAAATAAAGAGTTGTTATTTTGTTACATCTTGTTGTTTTTTATTATGTTTTCCGTTGTGTTGGTTATTGTTGCATGCTTGGACATCTCCTATGGGGATTCTCCGACCATGACTGCATCATGAATATTATGTTTTCTTTGTATTTGCAATTCCATTTGGAATTGGGTATTTGGTTGTATGTAGTTTCGGAGGTGGAAGATCCTCCCTAATCTATAATTGCAGTTTCGGTGGTTAGGAGCTACCTTAGTCTGTTGTTGGAAATATTATCTCAGATATTTCACCTTGTACTTGAATGTCAAATTTGTGAAGTCTCCCTTAGAGATAAATTTGTATTGTTGAACTTCATCAAAAATATAGCTCAGATCTATAAGTACAATATCCAATTTGCAGCCATTCATTCTTGTATCAGTAATATTGTTTGGTGTAGCAAGTTTATCAATGCGTAATTCTGGAAATAGAGGAAGATCCGTTCGTGTTGTCACTGTGCACTCGGAGAGTTGAGCTGCATGCTCACTTGGTTGTACGATGACTAGTTAGTACGGTGGAGGTAGAGCGGGTGGGTGGTGTGTGAAGTGTGTGCGGTGTGCCAAGTGTCAAGCGCCAAGTGTGCCCAAGCATCAAGTGTTGAGTGTCGAGTGCCAAGTGTCAAGCGCCAAGTGCCAAGGGCCGAGCACCAAGTGTCGTACGGTGTCAGTTGTACATGTGGAGTGGAGTCGTACGAGTAGAAACTCACCGTGCGGTGGTATTTTCATATAGGTGGAGTTGTCGTACTGGTCCTATGGGTGGAGTGTGGCATCGTGCGGTGGAAGTGAAGGGCTATACAGTGGAAGTGTTGTGGGGTGAAGGTGTCGTACGATGGAAGTCGTGCTTGTGAAGTGCCAAATCTAAAACGATACATCACAGTGGTATCAGAGCTAGAATCTTGCTAGCTTATGGAATGCTTCGGATGATTACAAAAATGGAAGAAATGGAAGAAAGGGATAATGAAATTGCTGCCACTAAAATCTCCAAGTGGTATAAAAAATATCACAAGGATATTCTGACATTTAAAGAATATCTAGTTCTGACAGGAAAATGTATACCTATGCATGGAGGTTATTAGAATCTTTGATGAATACTCAAGTGAACCTGAGGAGATCAAGACTTCTGAATCCTTTGATAAGTACTATGTAAGGAAAAGAAAAGAGGAGTTGGATCCTAAATTAGGAACTCAATCAAAACCAAAGGAAGGCCAAACCATGTATAGTCATGAGAAAGATGTTTGTATGAATTTTGTCAGGCCACCAATGGTTGATTAGCCTCATGGAGATGCAGACTCTACCAATGATCCCTTGCAAGAGCAATCTCTACAGTTGGTTGAATATAGAGTTTTCCCTTTGGTGGGTCATGAAGCATGCATGATTGAAATCTCTTCATGTGAGTGGTTTCCTCATGGGACGAGCAAGTTGCACCTGAGATTTGAGATTCTAGGGCATCATTTTTTGAAAGTGATTGATTGGCATGATAGCATGAAAGCTTGGGATTTGAGCATCGATGTGTTTGATGATTGGCTTTAGTGGGACCCTAATGACTGTAGACATGGCAATGTTTATATCAGAGTGGAGTAACGGAAGCTTGATAAAGATTTACTCTTCTCACCTACATCCAGGTGCGTGCATGTGATCATGATGCTGCATAGAGATTTCAACAGATATGGCTACCAATGTCCGCGCATGGTTTGGGATCCTGGAGTTTGCGGATTGCTTCAGGACAAGCAATCTTTGGGCCAAGAGGACTATAATGTCCCCAATTTTTATAAAGTGACTTAATTAAATTAATTAATTGAGTGGTCCCAAAAATTAAATAATATTATAAAGAACTTCTTTAATTAATAAATTTAGTTATAAAATAAAAGGGGGCCAAAATAATAAATGAAGTATGTCGGTCTATTTGTAATCCTTCCGAAAACTTCTTGGAGCCATTTATAAGGCCAAGTTTGGCATAGTTGTAGGCATGGTGAATCTTATGTTTTCTTTGTATTTGCAATTCCATTTGGAATTGGGTATTTGGTTGTATGCAATTTCGGAGGAGGAAGATAATCCCTAGTCTGTAATTGCAATTTCAATGATTAGCAACCAACCTTGTCTGTCGTCGGAAATATCATCTCAGATATTTCACCTAATACTTGAATGCAAAATTTGTGAAGTCTCCCTTAGAGAGAGATTTGTATTGTTGAACTTCATCATAAATATATCTCAGATCTAGAAGTACAATATCTAATTTGCAACCATTCATTCTTGCATTAGTAATATTGTTTGGTATAGCAAGTTTATCAATGCGTAATTCTGGAATTAGAGGAAGATTCGTTCGTGTCATCATTGTGCACTCAGAGAGTTGATCTGCGTGCTCACTAGGTTGTATGGTGACTAGTCAGTACGATGGAGGCAGAGCGTGCGAGAGGCATGCAGAGTGCGTGTGGTGTGTGGAGTGCATGCAGGTGGCTTGTTGTGTGCCAAGCGTTAAGCCCCGAGCGTTGAGCGCCGAGTGCCCAGCGATAAGTGCCGAGTGTCAAGTGTCGAGTGCCAATGCCCAAGTGTCATATGGTATGAGCCGTACTTGTGGAGTGGAGCCATACAGATAGAAGCTAACCATGCAGTGGTAGTTCCGTATGGGTGGAGTTGTACTAGCCGTACGGGTGGTGTATGGCATCGTGCGGTGGAAGTGAAGGGTTGTACAGTGGAAGTGTTGTGGGTTGAAGGTGTCGTACGAAGGAAGTCGAGCTTGTGAATTGCTAAATCTAAAACAGTACATCACACTTACTCTCACTCTGCCTCATACATCAAATACAAAAAGGTTTTCTTTAGTTATACAAGTATCCGACCATATACATGTCGGCCACACCAAAGGAACATGTCGACCACAATTCAAAAAGATATTACAATTGTATTTAATACACTACCACAAATCCTAAATCCAAGTCACACTTAAGACATCTTCACAAAACATTACCGCAAGACCTAAAAATAAGTCATACTTAAGATGTATACAATGCATATTACGTTCGCCAAAATATATACAAAGTCCAAAACCATCAGAACGCTACAACCAGTACCATGTCTTGATCAATAGAATATTTGAACCCACCGATAGATGAATGTGATGTTCCCTATCTCAGGGATCAAGTTCAATAAATGCATAACAAAATAAATAAATAAAGAATATATTGACAATAATATATTATTGATTAATTATATAGTAGATAAATAAATTAATGAATGAATAAAATATAATATATAAATATTATAATAATAATATAATAAGCTATAATGATGAATGATAAACAATAAAATAAATAATTACAAAAAATGATCAAACTATATTATAAATGCAAACTAAAATATAAATATAATAATATAATTATAAATATATAATAATACATTATAATATATAGTTATTTAAATAATTATAATATCAAAAGAATATATTATTAATAAAATTCTATATAATGTAATTAATAAAAAAATATAAAGAAGAATCATTATTTCTATTTATTTATATGCTGTCATTATAATATTAATATATTATAATCTTTTATTAATATTGATATTCATAATATATTTAAGAATATATATAATATTAATATGACCATCGAAGGGTCGTGATCTTCCTGGAATCGCTTCCCTTCACACGGTATTTAATAAGGGATAAGGATCGTAGAACGGGGAGGAGGAGGAAGGAACAAGAAGGAATAAAAAAAGGATGGCAATAATATATATCGATGGTATCCAAAGACTAGACCAGGAGCATCGCGGAAGAGGAAAGAAGATCGCATGAATATCAGGGAATAAGAAGTTCATGGCCTCCAATTAGATTTACGGATACTTCAGGGATTGAGCAAAGAAATATGCATGGAGTCAATGATAGGAGGAATGAACAATGAAAGAAGACAAGAAAAGAAACACCCAGTCAGCAATCGATACAAATTGAAGGCCATCATCCACACATTTATAGAGGAAGATGAACGGAGATGTAAGAGGATATAACAGCGAACATGGAATAAATATGGAATAACCGCCGCAGTCTGGGAAGCACTTTAATTTGGGAACAAGGGAATTGAAGCAAAGATATGAAGGGAAGATGAAACAACCATTTCTCTCGTTGAGACAGCATCATGGAGATGGAAATAAGATAATAAGGAACATTAGTCATACATAACAGCAAAGTCTAAAGGGTCGAATGACTATCATGTATAACCAACGGTCGACAGTGGTGAAGGCTGCAATAATATTGAGAATGCAAATCTAATGTAATTAAGATCGATATTTTTATGGAAGTATACAGTGGCTGTAATGGACCATACACAGGTCAGCGAATAAGTTTGAAGTGAGTACAGGTAACAACACTACAGTGAAGAACATCACTGCGAACTTTCCACCATATCATTCAGCAACCACGATTTTATATGGGCAAAATATACAACAGGGATAGCTGAGAGATGAAGATCCATATAGTGACAATTCACAGCAGAGGTCATACAATATCAATCAGAGAAGACAAATGGAAACAGTGACAATTTCATCCGTATTTTAGAATGAATACAAATAGCAAATATATCAAATAATCATGTCAGTGATATGAGCCAGTTCGAAGATGATTCTCTATAAGAGATTAAACAGTGATAGAGGGAATGATAATACAGTCTGGCAATTACAACGAACTAAAAATTCACTTATTAATTTATAAGATCTATTAAGACTCAATTAAGACTATTAAGCAAAGAATTACTCAGGTGTCAATATCCAATAATTCCATTCCTTGCTACATTGTGATCAATATTGAGATCAGCGCTATCCTTATTAGATCAATACTAATTTACATCAGTCATTATCCAAACTAGCTTGAGACAAACAATCTCCTATACATTCAGACTCAGCCCTATTTCACCAGACTTTACTCGCATAATCATTTGGAAGGTACAGTCAATTATAGCATTATCAAGGACCATACCAGAATATTGTATTCATATTAAAGAGATTTAGATAAGCAGTTCATAAACATAATCCATATACCAATATCAGGATTTTAGAGGAAGAAGTCTCTTGAAATAAAAGTTCTAAGTAAATAGTCTCAAGATCCTAAGAGAACAATTAAGGGGGACATTACACAAGAATGGAGAATGCATAATAATTGTCCTAAATATCTGAGCTATCCTAGCAAGGGACATTACAATGAAACTAGATAGAACCTGTTCAGAACAAGATACAAAAATACATCTGATAAACTACAAGAATCTCCAGATAACAGAAACACCTGGAACAACATTATAAGCATAGCAGTCAATAGGTACCGACAAAAAACTTCATGTAACTCCAAACACTGAAAGCATACAAGTATTGAGAATAATGATTTAATCTTCCTATGGAATTAATATACAAATATGCTCGGGTCATGCCTTTCCTTCTGCTTTCAGCTTTTGTACCAATTAGATTTAATCCATAAGTAGAAACAAGTACACTTATCACCAAACATCAAAACTATACTCACTGAACCAGTTTTCTGTATAATTGAAACCACTGATACTTTACCGAAAACATACCGAAAGCCATAATTGTTCAACTGATACTGCCAACAACCAACCGATACCGCTAAGTAGTTGGTATGAAGGTTTTGACATCAATGACAACAATGCCAGCAACATCTCAATAAGTCTAACAAGCATATCTAATCACACTTATAATGGGCTCAATGAAACTCAAAACATATTCCACCCAATCCCACCACTCACTATCTAGGAGCACTGACATTTTCCACTCTCTCTATGTTTGATTGTCTACATAGAATCCAAAGGGTTTTGATGACCATGGAGTTCAATGTGTCTCGCTCCTTCACAAGTTGTCTCAAGACAACTATGTGTGATGTGAATTAAGTGTTGACAGCCTATCATGGTGCTAAAAAAATTAAAAATTAAAAGGTAGATGACACAAAAAACAATTAAAAATTGAAAATACATTAAAAAAATAAAACTACCTTCAACAACTCCAATTTGAATAATGTCTTGATGATGGCTTGTAACACATTACAAATGATTGTTCTTTAGGAGCATTTTTGCTTCTCTCTTGGATACTAACTTTGTGTTGTTATTTTGGTTTCGTAACATTTGCATTCATAGTAAATATCTATTCATTTGCACTAATTTTCTGGGTTATTCATCTTTTTATATTCTAACATGGTATCAATGCTTATTTGGTGCAAGATAGATTTTAGTTTCCATATTTAAGAGACTTGAAAAGGTTGGGGATAATGATATTCCAAGCACGTTTCCCAAAAACCCAATATGCTCCTCTTGAATATTCAAATGATTTGGAGAATTTAAAAATTTTTTAAAGAAATATTTTTATCTCTAGGGTTTTGTATTTGAATTTTTTGAAATATGGGTGTTAACAATATTCAAGTAGTCGTGGTGGCGTTTTCATATATTCCATAACATCCAAAAATCTCAAGGACGTCAGATTTGGCTTTTGTTTCACCAAAATCGGAGCTTAGAAAATTAGCTTGCAAAATAGGGGTTTGAAGCTCAAATCCAAAGGATGGCTTTCAATTAGAGTATTTTTAGGTCAAAAGGACCCTACCAAAGACAAACAATCTATGTCAATCTTTTTTAATATCAAGTTGAGTGAGTGTATCGCACATGGTTTCCAAAAACTATGCCCATATGAACCCTCCATTATTGAACGAGCTACCCTACAAATTTTAGTGTTGTTTTCTATGACTTGGACAATATTGTAATGTCCCCTTTCTAAAATGGAATTTAATAAGAAATAATAATAAAAATAAAGACAAATAAATAATAATAAATATAATTTATTATTAAACATAATTATATATAATATAATAACAAAGAATATAAGGTAGAGGATTGGGATAGATACATTGAAGAAACTCCCTCCATTAGAAGGAATCTAGACTTTTTGTTTTTCTTTACTCATCTTCGTCCTCCCCCGGAAGAAAACTGGATGAATGGTTTTATCGTGGAAGATGGTATAGGGCTCAAATTGGTAAGAGAAGATAAAGACTCATCAACGTCTTCTTGCTCATCTAGCTAGAACAAGAAAAATAATGCTACAGGAACAAGGAAGTTACAATGAAAATTTTCTCACATAAAGAATTAGCCCTGTTTTTCTACAAATGATCAATTAAGAAAAGAAGTATTAGCCAGGTCTGTTGAATAACTACTTATGGCTTAATGGTTTGATTTCATATTCAGTTGGTGAAGCACTTTAAGATGTGGAAAACTGGGATATAATAGGAAAACGGTTTTCTTTCAATCAACTTTTAAATTTCATCTCTCCTTTAAAGTATTTTAGTATTAATAGTTCTGGTGTTATAGGACAAGCTTAATTTAACAGAACTTTATCTTTTTATGATATGTTAGATATATACATCTGAACCGTTATCATCATATATATTGGTTTGAATACCCTTTCATATGAATATATATATGAATTGGGATATATATATATGTTCTTATATTTATTCATTTCAAATTCATCAAATATCTTAGGAATAGGTTCTTTTTGAACATCCCTGTCAAAGCTATCATATCGACAAATGGGTCTCTTTCTGGGTATTCTCTGACACATTGTAACAACTCTGTTACAATTTTTGCAATTTTAATAGTATCTAGCAGTTCTCTCTTGTTACAGTTCACAGTTAAGTATTCTCTGACAAGTATTTTTTCTAATTAGAGTTTTTCTGACAGTCTGCTTCTACTCTGGAATAATTGTCGAAGGTGTAGTAGTTTCCAGCAGGTTTCTAATATTAGATAGCTATGATTCCTTTAAGCACTCTATTTTAGCTGTTCCAGTGTGGGTTCATTAAAAGGTATGACAGTACATTTGAGCTCAAAGGACTTTCTTATTGTCTCCTTTTTAGACTCAGACTAGAATTACCTGGTAATCATGGTTTCCCTCCTAGCTAATGTATGTATCCTTAAATAGGCTTGCTTGGCGATCCTTAAGGTTTGATTGTAAATAAATACTGGGTTTTCATTATGTATAGGCATCGGTAGGGTATCGGTGTTACAAGAAGAGTATACAAGATGTCCTTTTTGAACAACCAGTCTTCAAGATTAAGAACTATGGTCCTCTGTTTTATCCTTTTATCCTTACAAACTCAACAGGTAGTACAGGCTTTTTTTTCTTCTAACAAAGGTGGTTTTTACATATTACCCAACGTACTTATTGTGGAGATATTTTATACAAGATCCTCCTCTGGGCTTTATGTGTCGACAATTAGAAATGAAGCAAATATGGACATGTTTACCTGGATAGTTGTTAATCTTGAAGTTAGTATACAGGGATCGTACACTGACCTCAGATTAAGGATTATCTGGGCAATTAGATGTTGGAAGAAAGCTAGAAGGTTTTGCTCTAGGGAAGATTTTCAGATATCTTTTCCTCTCTCTTTTTGGTGTTGTTAAGGGGATCTTGATTTCTTTAGGATATATCTTTGTTTAGACATTAATTATTTGCATCCATGTTTAGAAGTAAAGTTATGTTTTTTCCATTTCTTATAATATTATGTCATTTCTAATCTAAAACCATAATGTGAACAAGGATTTTGGCATTTTCTGACTACCAAATCAAGGTAGAGAAAGAATGAATATTGATAGGAATAGGTTACTACAAGCGGTAGGCATATTATTTCGGCTTCTGATTAGACTTATTCTAATAGGCTTGAGTAGCTTTTTTCCTTCCACATGCTCGGCTTCTTTAACATCTGAGTAGTTTTTGGGTATCTTAATAGTCTAATAAGCATATAATGTTGTTTTGAGGTATCCAGTTCTCTATTTTTATCAAAATAAATCATCAATGGCATAGAGATTAGCAGAGAGGAATTTTATTCTTCAAAGGAACGTATCTATATCTTTCCTTTCCTCACCATTTTTCTTTCTAAACAAACTGGATAAGGTACTATAATGCTATTCTTGATATACTAACTAGGATTGCAGGCATAGTCAACCTGTATCTAATATGACAGCACTTACAGAGAATCTAATCTAAGCATGATCCATATCAAGGCGGGACAATGGAGGGAAGGATATCCATTTTAGCAGATTGGGTGGAACACGTCTAAGATTGTAACTTAATACCAGCATAGCAGATTATGTAAATTGTAATATCTTTCTAATATGTTATGTAAAGGAAGGGGATGCCCTCCTATAAATGATATGTATAAAAACCAGACTATGGTCCCAGGCAAGGCTGGAGGGTTTCTCAACCCCGCTCTTCCCTGCCAGTGCCTGCACTGAGCGGGGTCCATGTATATGTTTAAAGGATTAATAAAATCTTGGCCTTGGCCTTTTACCAAAAAAAAAAAAACGAAGAATATAATATATTAATTGATATAATACACTATAATGTTATATATTATAAATATAATAATATTATAATTATAATTTATTATAAATATACAATACAATCCATTATTATATATATAATTAATAAAATATATATATATATATACTCATTATAATATTAATGAATCATAAACATTCAACTAAGCACTTGTGGACTAAGAAAGGTCGCGACCAAGGAATGGAAGGTCGCGACCTCCTTATACAGGACGTCATGTCCCTCTGTTTGAATACCATTCGCGATATCCTCATATTATAATCTCTAAAAAGACATGAGAACAATTAATGTCTTATATAATTTATAATAATATATTAATAGTATAAGTTACAATACAATAATAATATTGAAAATATAGTAGTCAAGATATAAAAGTGATATATCGAACATTAATACAATATAATAATATATGTATCAACATATTATATATTAATAATAAAGTAATGATATATGATTAATTAACGATGTATATTAATATAATAATAATTAACAAATAATAATCTGAATATTATCAATAGATAATAATAATATATTGTTAATATTCTGATATTAATAAATAAATATAATATTAAATATAAATAATATTATTATACACAAATAATAATATTATAATATATCATAAATAAATAAATAAGCACATACCAATGGTCGATATCGTTGCACTCAAAGATATGAGAAAGACACGATAAAGACAACAACGATTACTTTATGACCAATGTCATTGTAATTTACGGGATGAAGAAGGATAATAATCATGAGAAGAGTATTATCGTGTTACTCCCTCACTTAACCGATTCTCATTGTTGGCTTGTCATAAACAATGCATAACTAAACATAATAAATAACAAACCACCGATGACTAATGGTGACTATTCCATCGCACCTTTTCAATGGACTGATCATGAGTATATATATATGGCTATCGTATCATTGCAAAGGGAAGGGGGGAGAAAAAGAAAAGATAAGAGAGACAACATTAGGATGACTCAGCAATCATAGTCATCGGTCAGCCTACACCTTTGTTGACAATCAATAAGAATATTAACTTAGTGCCATCTATTATTATTATGGGGGACAGAAAACGCATAAAGTAAATTGGAAACAGCAGAATGCAAAATTGGATGTAAGTATTTTATATTATATATATATATATATATATATATATATACACTTTCAGATTCTTTTAAATATCTAAGTAATAAAATGATTAAGATTTAATAAGTATATATATATATATATATATATAAAAGGTTCTTTTAAAATGATATTAGTAAAATGATATTAGAGTTAGAATATGTATTCAGATTTAATATTAAAATGATATTAGTAAAATATATATATTCAGATTTAATTCAGATTTAATATATATGTATTCAAATTATATATATATATATAGGTTAATCAATTCAAGAATTTATGTGATATAAAAGAGCATAATTTCAGTTAAGTTCATAAGTAGTATTATGATTTCCCTCCAGATTTATAAATGATAATTTATTAATAGTATTGACAATGTAATTTTCTTATGAAAAGTAATAATAAAAGAGAGCTCTCAAGGGAGATTAAAACCTCCACTAAGCCAGTGTACACTGATGACCCACATATGCATATGTACTAAGCCTTGGATAGAGGAAAGCTCTTCCAAGAAGAGGAATGGACCTATGGTCAGCCTATAAGCCCCGAGTGATGCGCTCCAGAGGATGACGGCAAGATTTAATCAAGGACAAAAGGGTCCTTATAAAAGTTAACGCATCCGACCTGGTAGACTTTGCTCGGGAAGTCCCTAAGGATGCGCTCCAGAGGACGACGGCAAGATTTAATCAAGGACACAAGGGTTCTTATAAAGGTTAATGCGCCCGACCTGGTAGACTTTCTTTTGGAGGGGTTAATTAGTTGGGGTAGATAATTAATTATTTAGCTTTATGTTCATACTTATGTTTCCATATTATTGTTACTAACGTCTTTCTTACAAGTTAATTCTTAGAAAGATATTCTTAGGTTGATTCTTGCAGGTTTATTTATGATTAATTAAACAAATCTATTATTAATTCATCTAAGATTAAGAAAAGAGATATAGAAAATTAGTTTGCAAAAAGCTTAAATGAGAAATTTACGTAAGGACCCGACAAGGGACATTACAATCGAATGACAAATATGTAGAATTAATCAAGCAACAAAATAAAAACACACATATTTACGATGATGGGAAGGGGCATCCAACATCAAGGAAATAGAAAAAATCTTCAAAGGAAGGAGATCATAATTCCAAACACGATGGCTTCATTCTAGTAAATCATGCTGCACAAAACTCAATTATTAACAGAGAATTCCAGTGACGCTGCGATATTAATAATTATCAGATTGAAAAATTGTAAAAGACGGCACATCATTATAATTTACTGGCAGTTATAAGTTGTCTCAATAGCAATAAAAGCTATCAATGTTTTTGACGGAGCAATATTAGAAGACTAACACACCTGCAAATATTGGAGATCATATTATTATCGAATGCCGGCATATATTTACAAACATACAACGCATTGCATCTGATGACATCTAGAATATTTTCTGAGCCAAACAATATTGGTTTTACATTATTGTCTGTCTCAAGTATTGGATTCTAAGATGATTATCACTAAGAAAAATTGCAGATATAGCTATGTCATCTACACTCATAGTAGAGATAAGAATTGAGCAGAGATAGGTAGAAAAAGGTTGGGTTTGTCAAGACAAGGAAGGATCATAGGTTATTCAATATAATTGGTACTGATCAAATTGAAGAATCAATATAGAATGGCTATTATGAATCAGTTTAATTGTTACATCTGGAACTTTTTATCAATTACTTATCGATATTTGAATCTATCTAGCAATTCTATTTATTCAGTTAAGATTGAGATTCACTGTTAAAAAACAAGTAACAGCCAATCAAAGGAGGTATTCTACCTACCGTAGCTAGGCCAAGATGAACAATAGTAGCGACACCAATCAAGAACAACACTAAATATTGCATAAATAGAGTTAACATCTCAGACAAGTGAACATATTGATCTGCAAGGTCCCTTCAGACTGATCAGTACAATTATAACTCGCATATACATAAAGTCATAGAAGTCAATATATAAGTTAGTGGTTTATAGTACACTACATCAAACCCTGTAAAGAACCCAACTGGCCCTCTATAACTAGCTGGCTGGCTCTCAAAAATAATCTGGCTATTACGTCTATTTTATTTGCAATTTTATTGAATTCTAAATATTTAAAACTTCTGCAATTTCTTTTAACATTAAAGTATGTAACACCAACAACAATTAACTTAATTCCATAGCTCATTAACAATTCATTTATATGCCTGAATAAACTCATTCAAATCATTACAAATATTGATAGAAATGCAGCACCTTATTAAGTATCTCCAAGAAATGAAACGCCACTTCCTTCGAATAAAATGCAGCACTAAAGAAATGTAAACAGCTGCAAGAAAAGGTCACGCAGCCCCAAGGGAGTTGTTCTCAGCATCAATACATTAAATGCAGCCCTCCAAGGAAATGATAGCCAGTTCCGTACAACCCCCTTCCAAAAATATGTACGGCAGCCAAGGGAAGAGTTGCGACACATGAAAATTCGCAGCTCTTAAATCAATGCAGTACGGCATTGATAAATTCAGTCAACAACAACTCCAATCTGTACGGCATTGACTCACGAATATGCCCAACACGAATCTGTAGGCATGCTATGTAAATTCAATCCAGCCTGGAAAACCCTCTGTATCAAATACAACTTGATAATTCTTCCTCTAAATTGGTATACCTCAGCACCAAATTGAATTCACATAATCAGAATTGAATTCTCAAAATTTCAGTGGCAAAATTCATCATCAATCAGTGATGATTCAAATTGCAGAAAGAGGAATCAGTCCTCAAAACCCTAGCCATTTCTCACAGCCAAGAAGCTTCATAAATTTTATCAAATCAACAATGAATGAGTAAAGTGTTTTTTCAAGTAAAATATATAGGCTTTTTTTGAAAAGCTCTTTACTTATTTTTTCACTTAAATGGCCTTTTTAATACAACACCACTTTATAACATAAAGTTATGAAGTCTAAAGTTATTAAATTAAATTAAAATAACTTAATTTAGTAACGACGATTAAAATATAAAGCCACTGAACTATATGACTGAGATCCACGAACTTCTAATAATAAGCCTAGGTTGAAACTGCCCAGCCAGAAATAGCCATTGCTCTGTCAAAAATAGCCACTACTAAAAATAGACTTACTAAAAATAGTAAGTCCCTCAAACTGGAGATTCCCTGAAACTCGGTCCTGAAACATTTGACACCCTGTGCAAACGCCTTGCTAAATCTGGCCATACCCAAAAAATACCACTTACTAAAAATAGTAAGTTGACCAAATTGATCCGAACAAAGAGTAGACCTGATAATCTGAACCTCCAGAATGGAATCCCAACACTGGCTCCGCCAACTGACCCCCTCTGATCGCCTAATTAGCTTGCAAGGGTCGCCAAACCAAGCTAATCCAATAGTCTGAAAAACGGGGACATTAAAAACCCACACAATCTTCAAACACCGCTGGAATTGAATAAGAAATTGTAACACATCCAGAACAGTATAAAACAATATTGAATACAAGCTTGTGAAGAACCCAGGCTGGCTCTTCTCAACTACTAATTTGAATTTATAATTTTTGCAAACCCTTTGCTCAGAAACTTTTAATTTGCAATTAAATTCAGCTTCCACAAATTCAAAATAATCCAACCAAGACAAATTGACATTCTTTAATAATTTAATTGACTCTCATTTCTCATTACAAACAAAATATATAAGCATTTCAATTAATATAAAAAATTCAAAGGCACCTGGCAATCCGAATATGCTTGTAATTTTGTAATGACTTTCATAAAAACATACCACAATTCTCTAACGCCTAAACTCCAGCCTGTACATTCACGACAAGATGTAATATCATGAGGTTGGCTTGCTATGTTGATGGTTTCAGCAGAAGTATTAATCTGACCCTGTTTTCCAGTCACGTGAGCAAACAATGAAGCTCCTCAAATTCCCAATTAAAAAACACAGCCATGTAATTAATGTGGGTTTCCAGATTTTGTGAATTCAATCTCAATATAATTAATTCAGCATCTGCAAGAAGATCTCTGCCAATCTCTCAATCAATTATTAAACCTCAGCCATGAAACAATTCAGAATCTCACCTGTAGAAATAACTTCACCAAAAACCCGAACACCAATTTATTAATTGCAGCATCAGCAATTAATTAACAGCAAATTTCCCAAATAAACAACCTCAGCAAATTCGAATGCAATTACCAAATGAAGAAACATAGAACTCCTCCAAACAATTTCAGAACTCTACCAGGAAGACAAATCAAACCCCATAATGAATAAATTGATTTGCCTGCAGAACAAACTTCTCATAAACCCAGTATACATCAGCACTGGATTTAATTCAGAATCAGCAACTGCAAAATTCACCACCAATCTGTGATGACTCAAATTGTCAGAAGAGGAATCAGTCCTCAAAACCCTAGCCGGTTTCTCACAGCCAAGAGACTTTATAAATTTTATCAAATCAACAATGAATGAATGAAAGTGCTTTTTCGAGTAGAATATATAGCTTTTTTCAGAAAAAGCACAATTTCACTTTTTTCATTAAAAAGGCTTTTAAATGACCTCTTCACTTTATAACATTAAAGTTATAAAGTATTAAAGTTATTAAATTAAAATAATTTAATTTAATAACGATAACTTTAAAAACCAAAAGCCTCTGAATTCCGCTGACTGTACAAACTCATTTTCGACGCCAGAGCCTCAAACGCCAACTGCCCTGCCGGAAATGACCCACTGCCAAAAATAGCCAACTGCTAAAAATAGACTTACTATAAATTGTAAGTCTCTCAAACTGGAGATTCTCTGATACTCGATTCTAAAACATTTGACACTTCGTGCAGACTCCCTGCTAATCCTGGCCATACCCCAAATACCACTTACTAAAAATAGTAAGTTCACCAAAATGACCCGAACGAAGAGCAAACCTGATAATCTGAACCTCCAGAATGGAATCCCAACACTGGCTCCACCATCTGACCCCCTCTAATCGCCTGATTAGCCTGTGAAGGCCGCCAAACCAAGCTAATCCCATAAGTCTAAAAACAGGGACATTACAGTCCTCCCTTCCCAAGATTGCTTGTCCTCAAGCAATCAAGAAAAACAAGCAGCATCATAAACCACCCGGATCCCAAGGATGGTCATAAGTAATGTCCCTATCCTCACCATACACCTATGAAGAAAAAACCAACATCAGCAAAACAGACACCACTGAAAAGAACATCCGAAGACCAACTATAGATGCCGCTACAGAAAACAACCCAGCGAAACTCAACCCAACTGAAATAATAACTCTGTCAAAACATGAGTCCCTGTCTATCCAACACTCACACCCAACTGCACTGAGAAAATGACAGTGACCAAATGTGCCTAAATCACCGTTATCAACTCTGCCCTCTAATAAGAAATTGTAACACATCCAGAACAGTATAAAACAATATTGAATACAAGCTAATCTACATCATGTCATAATTACTTTAACAAGGAGGAAGTCACTTGCAATTGAAGCTTTGAGAACATTGTCTTGATATTCCAAGCTAACCGGATAGGGAACATTACAAATGTTTTTAGGGCGAACCATCCAAATGGATTGTATGAGCATATTGGTAATGAATGTTGCATCCTTCACTTACCCCTCACAACCTACTACCTTTGAAAACATTGCCCCTTTAGGGGTACATTGCAATGACATTTGTAGTCTTTTTTTCCAATCCTTCCGTCTGATATGTTAGACACTCAAGTTTTACGCCATGTATACTCAGTTACTTTAAATAATGTTTCTATAGAAACTTTCTCCTTGGCAAATAAGGTAGTCCGCAACTTTTCATACCTAGGACTAATGTAATGAGCAAGTGCATTGGCGATTGTTGTCATCATAGCCCACCGATATGGTGATCTAACAAGCTTTAAAGAAAGCCTATTGCCATAAATGCAAATGTTCTCATCTCCAAACTCTCTCGTCTCATTCTTGAAGGCCTTTATGAATGTGCCTCTTTGATAGGAAAGAAAAAGGGTATTCTCTTCTCAAGAAGATGATGGTGTGGTATGGGAGGATGTAGGCTTGCCCATTGTGCTAAGCCAACACGAGGTTTTTGCAATCCTTTCTTGGAAATTGTAAAAGTCCATTTTCTAGCCCATTTCAACATCCTTGGAAAACCCCCAACTTTCTTAAAGAGTGCCAACTTTGTTGGAAAGTTATTTTAACAGTGGCAGAGAGTTCCTAGAGCCAAGCTGAATACAATGGTAAGTCGAATGTTATGTCACATGTATCACAATGATATTAGTGAGTGTTCTTGATAATAAGTGTAATCTATTTGTGGAACTATATATCCAAATTTAGTGCTTATAAAAAGGCTTGTAATCTATTTGTGAACTACATATCCAAAATTAGTCACCTGTTCTCGCTTGAAAGCCTTACAATTTGGCTCACAAGAATGATTGATGCAGCTTTGCAGTGGAAAGAATGCAGTACCTGCAATGATACACAAGCATACATCAACATCGATGGAAGCATATTTCTAAATTGTTTTTTAGCAGATGAAAAGTATGCATCACTTCACAGAAATTTCAAAAAGGCTAAATGCCTCTTCAGTAATGCGATATAAACCTCATGCCATTATGATAAACAATACCAAGAGACAAAACTAATGTAGTTACTTGTTTGAGCATTAACAGTCCAACTCTTAGCTGAAAAACAACAATTGCATACTTCAATAAATAGTTGAACTAACATAATAATAAATGCAAAATCCTTTAAGCTGACAAGGGCTATTTCTTCCATTGCTAACTGAGATGAATGGTTAAAAACTTAAATGTAGTGAAGTGTATGGCTGAGTGTTATGAAATTCAAAAACAGAGATTTCCGGTTTGAATGAAGAGATTCTTACCTGCAAAATGGAACTACCATTTGATTTGAACTATGACAGAAAATAGTCGCCATCAATTCAGTTCCCCTCCCATAAATGTGATTTACTTTTAGTTTTGAGCATATGAGCATGTCAATTTAATTGCTCAAGTTAAAGCAATCATCAATGGAGCATAAATAACATCACACCAAATTGAAGTTTACAATTCTTGAACCGCTTTGGTCACCAAATAATATGGACAAACTAAAAAGAAATTAAATATCTACAAGAGTGCATCAACAGGATGATGGCACCAGGGAAGATTTGACATATCATATGTATTCTACATTATGTTGAATTCCATCATAGAAATTAGTTGGATGGCTTGTGGGAAACTTGGTTTACTCTCACTGGACCTATGCATCAAAAAAATTTAAAAAAAGAACAATCCGACAAAACTTGCAAGTGCTTTTGATAATTAAAACCTCTTTACATCACATATTAATTGCCTTAGACAATGAAACAAGAATCATGTAGGAAAATAATATTTCTACAGAAAATCATACTGGCTTCAATACAAAGGATGTATTTTGACATCCTTGTTTAAAAAGTCTATAATGACTCTGGTCTACTGCACATACTATTTGAAATACTTACAACAAAGTTTCTTCGGATTCTTCCAAAGGCAATATTCTTAAAGCCCTAAATAATTGCATGGAAAAGATATATTTGCAGATAAAAAGTCATCATTTGATTTTCATCAAGTTATATGTATTCTTAGAAAATTCAACAAAATAAGGAATCAAAAGTCAATTTCGTATTTATAGTAAGTATGTCAGCATACAAACATGACATCCATGCAATTGCAAAAGAATTAATATGTACTCATGAAATACTAATGGGGAAATCCAGGTAATTGCATGCTTACACATAGGCCTTTATGTAGTCTGTGTTATGATTTAAAAGGAAGTGTACTAATGACAAATCATCAAGGAGCTATTGCTTCCAGATGTCATGTCTAATCAAAGGATATAGAATCTCTAGTTTATGTAAAGACTTCATTTTTGTTGGACATCATACAAGAGACCCTATGCAGACCATCCAAGATACATCCAATAAGAGTGTCACCACCACTTGCGATATCCTACCATGTGTTTCCCATAGTTAAACTAATATAGTTTTATTAGACATTGTTTGCATGATTCTGTGCATACATGACATGACAGTATCACTCATTAAATATGACTCCACTTATCTTCTGTGAATGTCCTCAAAGTAAATGGCTATCTACTCTCTTCCCTTAGAGTTGTTACCAAAGCTGTTCATTGAGATTTTGTGAAGCCTAGGTGATCAAGAAAGATGGTGCAGATTTTGCACTTGAATAGTCAAATTTATGAAATGTGGTGAATTTCACCACCTCCTGTATGTTGTTCCTGTAATGTTCTGTCACGACTTTAGTTTTTCAGTTTTTCTTGTTCCTTTCAGCATGCCATATTGTATTAGGCTTTTCCTAAATCAGGAATGGTCTAATATCCCCATTTTCGAACTGAGTTGAATCAGGGAACCCAAAGCCTATCTTTATTCCCTGTAGGCTGAAGGGAGCATTTGCAGCGAAATAATATAAGAATAATTTATTGAGTGTCCAAAAAGCACCTGAAATATAACGTTGAAGAAAAATGACACTTAATTTATGATTATTATATTGGACCAAAAAGCAAATAAAAATATGATGTCAAAATATTGAATATTCAAATAAAAAAATAATAATTGTCTAAAAGGTAATTAATAAATAAAAAAGAAAAGGGATGTACGTCCAAAATAAAATAAAAATAAATTTTTAATTACTTTTTAGGTTTGGCTGAAAAATCATTTAAAACAAAAATATGGGGAAAACAAAATCATTCTACCAGTGTGAAATTTCCATAAATCCTTGTGCAAAGCTTTGGTTCAGCAAATTTGCTGGAGAACGAAAAACCCTCTAAGATATCAGGAAATGGAGGGCAAAACCCTCTTGTTCTACGATAGGCTTCATATATAGGAGTCAAATTTGGGCTTTACAGGTTTAACAGGTTAACAATTCCAAAAAACAAATTGTTCATTTTGCAGGCATTACTGCCTTGAATAAACCTGGAAAGTATCTTTTATTTTGCTGGTAATAAGGAGCCTAAATCAGGCTATGTAATGTCCCCTTTTTGGGATGATATTGTTTTTGTCAATTTAGCCTATCACTAGCCCTCATAGGCTAGAGCAGACGGATAGAGGGTCCCCTCTAGGCAGAGATCAGTATGTATTCTCCATCAGAGCTCAATATATGTTCAGGTTTGGCCTCCATTGGATTCAATTTGGCTCACTTACTATTTATAGAAAGGGACTATTTTAGGAAAGTCGAGATTATTATTTATAGTAGGGCACCTGAACAAGCTACGATTGCAATCCACAATTGGTTTGATCAGATAATGAGGGATTTACTATTTATAGTAAGTCAATGGTTGATAGAGAGGGACCCTTACTATTTTTAGTAGGACAATTAGGTGCACAGTGGACACAATGGTTGACTTTGAGGTCTAGATAGAATTGAGAAATAATGATTATTTGTGGAGTTATGTACTTATTGATAAAATGGTTACTTTATTAATAAAGTGCATTTATAATATAATGTATTAAAAATCACTTTATGTGCAATTGGGCCATGACCCAATTATAGTGATTTCTAAAGTGCATTAATTAGCTATAACCTGAAAGCTAAATATTAAAATATTTTAATAAAGTCATGTGCACACATTTACTATGATTTTAAATAATATTAAATAATTAAGAAGTCTCTAAAAGGGATCAACCAGCTTGGAGAAAGTAGAAACTATAAAAAGGGCCAAAAAGAAAATAGAATTCATTCTTGATGATATTTGACTTATGTTTTTTTGGAGTTCTTGCTTGGAGAAGGAACCAAATAGGGTTTCAGCCATATTTGATCATTGGGAACGCAAAATCTCATTGATTCTAGCTATCAAAGGTTGTGGAAAATCAGTTGAAGATTGCTTAAAGGGTTGGCTACATACAATGGTCATATTTGCGCTAAATTGATGAAGTTTCAAAGAGTTAAGTGATTAAATAAAGGTGTGATTGCAGTGATTTGTCAAGGCAGATTTGAAGCAGCAAATTGTAGCAATTGTTGACTGAAAATAATAATTTCAAGGGCCGCCGTACATCATTCTAGGCCACATGTGAGTCCCTCAGCAATAGCGTTTGGCTTCTAGGCCAAACGACTAGATTCGGTGCTTTCTTGTTATCCAGTATTTGTAATGTTCCCTTTTTAGCATGACCATGATAGTGAATGGATTTAGCCTATTATTGGATCCTTGTAGGCTAATACTAGCGATTAGAGGACTCTATTGAGGGTTATGGCTCCATTTGGTGGGACCTACTATTTATAGTAAGTCAAGGGATAGTTTCAATGAGCTTAGATGAGTTAGAGGAGTTGAATGATGCTCTCAGTTTTTATTTTTGGCTTCCAGTTTGGGCTCCAAGAATGTTGGAGGGAACGTCTATTTTTAGTAAGTCACCCCGTTAGGTTCATTCATCGACTTTCTTCATCAGGATCACTCATGTGCTGTCAGATTTTGATTTTGATGCTTCTTCAATCATTTTCGCAAGACAGATGAATTATGATTATTATTTAAATATTAATGATTGGGCATGGGAAACAATGACCTTGTGTGTCAGAATATCATGATATTGATGAAAAGGTCGTTTTTGGAGCCAAAGGGAGTTAATAAATTATATTATTCAAATATGCCCCTAAGTATAAAGCAAAGGGCATTTATGTGAAAAGTGTCTTCATGAAGCTAAATGTTGGAGTGATAAGGAAGATTTGTTTTATAATTATATAAGCAATGGCTTGTTGCAAATGAAATCAATCTTGGATATCCTTTATTTGCAATTTGATGAGTTTGTGTTCGTGAGGGTTTGAAGTTTTTTCTTCTCCAGGCCAAGAACGATCTTCTTGCTGGTGTAGGCATTTTGAACCAACATCTAAGTTGGTGAACTATGCTAGATTATGTGTTGTGTTAGACATAACACAGCTGGGACAGCTTTATAGGGCAGCGATCTTCTGTTTAGTGGGCGCGATCTTAATCCCTTGGAGCAGCGATCTCATACATTGGTTGCGGTTATCATTACATGAGCCCTGCATTTACCATATTGGCTGTGATAGTGGTTTGAAAGGCAACATGAGATCTCTACAAGGCTGTGAATATATTCTTATTGGCTGCATCCATATTTTTACTGGCTGCGATCTCTCCATGGAAGCGATTCAAAATCCAATGGGTTGTGATTTTGTTTAGAGTCATCAATCAACCAAATCCAGGTTCCTTTGTTTGAATTAATAATTGTTGATGCATATATTTGGGCATTGTAAATACTTGCAGCTTGGTTTTAGCAAATGAATGGAATATTTATACTTAGCTTGCAAGATAATGTGAATTTCACGTATTATCATATGTTTTGCATTGCAAAATCATTTAAATACAAACATAGAGAACCATTCACACTCAAAAATCAAAACTTGTACATTGCATGTAAAGTGTTTGACAAAATGTCAAACATTCAAAATTGACAACCAAAATCAGAATTGAGGCGATATCCTAGTGTGGGATATTACAGTGGTATTAGAGCTTGCATGCAAAGTGTTTCACAAAATGTCAAACATCCAAAATTGAAACAAATCCAGTGTTTGTCAGAGTTAGAACCTGCAGGGGTTCTTACAGACCAGCCTACATAAAGGTTTCACCAGCGTACATAAAGGTTTCACGCAAAGTGTTTGACAAAATGTTAAGCATACAAAATTGAAACAATTCAGTGTTTGTCAGAGTTAGAACCAGTTGGGGTTCTTACAATGGTATCAAAGCTTGCAAGCTAAGTGTTTGACAAAATGTCAAACATTCAAAATTGACAACCAAAATCAGAAATGAGTCAATATCCTAGTGTGGTATATTACAGTGGTATCAGAGCGGTTTCCTGCCATCCTGCGGGGTTGGAAATTTTGAGTTTCAGCGCTCAATTTGTGACTGATCAGCACTCTTGCAGGTTATTTTAATCATGGACAAATATAGGAAATCCAGTAAATATGGAAACCAGTTGAGTAGTGTGTCACGTTTCAAGAAACAAACAAGTGCCTTGGGCTCTAAGTCTAAGGTTGGTCAGGTGGAAGAGGTGGTGTCCTCGGGGAATGATGATAATGTGATAGAGAAAGATTGTATCAGTGAGAGCTCCAGGAAGGGTAAAGCGACCATCTCTAATTCTGCCGCGAATAAGGAAGATGTGGGTATCTATGGTACTGGTGCTACCCAAGATATGGTTAAGGTGAGCCCTGAGGAGGTGTCTAAAAACATTATTGACATTATGGATGTTTATTTTGGTACTGGTCAGGAGGGTAACAACAACGTCAATGATAATGTGGATACTGTTGATCAAAGCGTTAAGAATACTTCGAATAATCTAGGTGGTGTTGAAGAGAGTAATCAAGAGAAGGATAATGAGGAGATTCGGGAGGTGCAGGAGGCTGATGAAGATAATGATGACAGTAAGGAGAGTCCTTCTAACTTTGCAGAGGAAGCTACCAGCAATGACGAGTTGAGGACGATGGAACAGGAAATTCAGGTCAACAATGATAATCTAGAATCAGATAAAGAAATCGTCAGTGATGAAGAGGAATGTGAGGGTAGATCTTCCCCCCTGAAAGCCCAAGGAACAATACTGCTGAGCTCGAAGAGAACACCCAAAACCAAAAAAGCCTCGAGGAGGAATTGTGGGACAAGGATTTCAAGTGAAGAGAACAGTTAGTATGACTATGCTTCAGATGGCCAGAAATAAAGCCATGTATGGCTACAACATAGATAAATGGGTTCATAATGATATCCAGGACTTGCAGAATAGATGTAAAAATCTGGAAGCAAGGAATGATCTGCTGGAGGAAGTCATTGATAAAATGAAGAACGATGCTAATATGTACAAAAAAGGTAAGGATGTTTTTGGGGAGGTTTCTATTAATACTACTATGCTGGAAGAAAATATTAACAAGGTTATGGAATCGGTGATAAGCCCGATCAATGATAAAATCAACAACAATGAAACCATGCTAAAGAACCTGATTAACCTTTCCAATACGGGCATGAAAACAACGGTGGACAATCTCAAAGCTCTCTGTGATGTGCTAGAAGGAAATCAAACTGTCAACAAAAAAGATAAAGGACAGGGAAACGAAGATCTTCTGCAGCTTGGTCTGGGTACCAGAACTAGATCCAACACTAGAAAGATGACTGTGGCTCAGGGTATAAACATCGCCAACCTGAAGGAGTCCATTAGAAACATGCAAAATCGGATGGAGGAGTCTAAGGATCTCCTTAAAATGATGAAGTAATCTAGTTGCTAGCTATTTTTTTGTTCTGTTTCACTAGGAGTTTTTTGTCTTGTTTTTTGGTCTTTAGCGTTTTAGAGCTTATTGCTATATTCGGGTTTTGACCCTTTTGGTTTCTATCATATGCTGGGATAGAGCGTTGTATCTAAGTGTTTCTATGCTTATCTTTTCTTAGCCTTGTTAAAAGGTTTCGGGGCCCCTTCAAAACCTACAGTTACCTTAATCAAAAACAAACAGGTGCCTTGGTAAATGAAATGGAGAAATTGAGGCAAACACAAGAAAGGCTAAATGCAAAACTTTCAGATCCAGCGACTGTTGACAAGGCAACTATGTTTAAGGTTTCCTTCTTCAATAAGTCTTCCTCACAGAGAAAGTAGGAAGAGAAATGAGAGGTTTTTACAGGTGAGACATCCAGAAATCTCTAGGATGAATTTTCAGCAGCTACTGATCATGTACCCTAGAATATTGTCAATTTTGAATGTTTGACATAATCTTGCATATTCCAGCTATCAATCTTCAACTAATTTTCCACAACCTTTGATAGCTGGAATAAGCAATCTTCAACTGATTTTCCACAATCTTGAGGTAAGCAAGCATGAAGAATATGCAATTATGGGTGAATAAGAGAAGAGGTATGACTCAGAAAATTTTATTGGTACACATAACTTGCATCTTGGGACCCATGAGTTACCTTTGATTGAGAGGCCATTAGATGCTCAAGGCTTGGACCACACACTTAGTGGATCAGCCGCTAATGTCTTTGCTACACATGAGATTGGGGAAAAGTTAGATCATTTCCTCATCATGCGAGAGCAACATGCAGATGATGCTCTATCATCCTATGTACTTGTTGGTATCCTTTGCATCCCCTCAAGTCGGCCTTGCAATTTTGAGGGTGTTGTTTGGTTTCACATCAGAAACCTAAGAGGGGTGATTACATGTTATTTACCACCTATGAGGGGCATTCAGCACATCCGAGAGAGTTCAGCGAAGGTTGGAGATAGTTGTGGTGTTGCATATACCTTCAATGATTCATATCTCCACATAGCAGATGGATGTGAGTGTAGTTTGCTTTGGGATCCGAGTGATGACAGGATTAGCACTGTAGTTTGGGCAGGTCCCATTGGTTGGCTTCACCAGTTTTGGCATGGTGAAGTTGAGATCAAAGTTAAGCAGCAGAAGTCGGAGGATGTTCTTCTTGGCGGGTTTCTATTTAGAGCTTGGGATCCTTCCAATGCATCAGGATTTGAGACAAGGCTCGCAAACGAGTTTTGGGTGTGTACATGGTGCTACGTATGTACAATTTTAATTTTGACCCTCATGTGTATGACCTCTTTCAGATGCACAAATCAATGGTGCATGTGTTAGATAGCATGTATGACAGTTCACCTTGCGCAGTTGTGGGAAGTAAACTTTGTCAGTCTTCCGAGTTGCTTCCTTTTGACTTGCTACCTCCTACAATACCTATTATTGGTATTGATTGGGTTCGACAGGTACTGTCAGTTATTCTGGTGTTGGTGTTACAATAGCTAGTTGGTATCAGCACGGACATTACATAGTTTTTCCCTTGGAATCTGGGTAGACTAGTGCATTATTTTGCTACTGAAATTGCTTGGGGACAAGCAATTTCAGGGAGGGCGGATTCTAATGTCCCCTTCTTGGGTGTTAAGGTTTTAGGATTGTTGCAAAAGTAATAGCAATATCTGATTGTATATGTTTTCCAAATGCAACAATCTCTTGCATTTATATTGAGAATGAGCCAAGAAGAGACATGTCCCTTCATGGGACATGTCTATTCATTATTATGTAATTAATATAATGACAATTATGACTATATATATATACATATATATATACATACATATACATACATACATACATACATACATATATATATATATATATCTTGAGCATTATACTAATTTCTCTAATATTTACATAATAATAATATTTATATATATATAAGTATATATATACATATCTTCACTAGTATTGACTCATAGTGTTTATCCGACTGATGATACAAAACATCAACACTCCCTCTTAGCCAGGGAAGATAAACACAAGAATAAATATTACCTCAACGTAATATAGCAATAGATCGGAAGATTTCCATCATTTGATATCTTGAGTATTGGCCTATCAGAATGTCAACACATGACATTCACCAAATAATCCGAGTATTGGCCTATCAGAGTTTCAACATATGATATTCACCAAGTACTCAATAAGGTACCGGCCTGCAGAATATCAACACATGATATTCACCAAATACTTATCATATATCTATACACACAACTCATAGACCGTCAATTTAATGACATCTAACACTTAGTTGTTGATTTATGAGATATATCTATACAAACAACTTATAGACCGTCAATTTAATGACATCTAACACTTAGTTGTTGATTTAATCCATCATGATTTGTTTCAACATTATAAATAATGTATATCATGATTTAAGTTATTGTAAGATCGTCACCTTCCAATAACTTCTGCAAATACAAGTGATAATCATTTCGAAGTCGTCACTTCCTCATGATTTACACAGGGCCCAAAAGGCATTCATGATTCCTAGTCCTCTGACTATTATAGATTCTTGATCACTGGAGAATCCATCTCAGTATGGACAACTCCCTTTGAATCAATACGACCAAGATTATCAATAGTTGATTCAATCATATCCTCTATCTGCTCCCTCTGAAGCTCAAGTTCTTGTATCAACCTCTTGTCTTCTTTTCAAATGTCGGACTCCCTCTGCATCAAGTCTCAATCATCAATTTGTTTGCAAGCATTAAGTTCTTTCTCTCTTGAATGCAATTTTCTTGTGCTTCCATCCTTTTATAAATTTCAAGTATTTCATTCTGTAAGGTGAGCCCATATAGAAAATATCATGCAAATTCACAAAATGATGATGTCATTCTCGAACATTACCAGAATTCTTCACATGACCTGTCTTGAATATCCAAAGGTTCTATACACTATGACAACCTTCAATCTTATTAGATCTCCCTTCAAGCAGTTAGGCTTTTAAAGAAGGAATCTCGCTCTTTTATAGATTTCGCATAAACCTGTACACAATCGGTGATAACTTTTGAACCCGACACTTTCTCGCCAATCGCTCTGGTGCAATTCTTCTAAATTTGTTTGTCACCAACATATCCAAAATTCAACAAAATCCAATGGTTTATTTGTGAGATATGGTCCTTGTATTGAGACTGTATTTTATGAGACAGACACACATTCACCATCAACAAACTACTCTCTTATATTTGCAGCCTGGCTCTGATACCATGTTAAGGTTTTAGGATCGTTGCAAATGTAATAGCACTATCTGATTGTATATGTTTTCCAAATGCAACAATCTCTTGCATTTATATTGAGAATGAGCCAAGAAGAGACATGTTCCCTCATGGGACATGTCTATTCATTATTATGTAATCAATATAATGACAATTATGACTATATATATATATATATATATATAATATCTCTTGAGTATTATATTAATTTCTCTAATATTTACATAATAATAATATTTATATATGTGTGTATATATACATCTCATATATACTAAATATATATATACATATCTTCACTAGTATTGATTCATAGTGTTTATCCGACTGAAGCTACAAAACATCAACATTGGGATGATATTGTTTTTTGTCAGTTTAGCCTTATTGTTGATCCTCGTAGGCTAGAGTAGATGGATATCCCCTTTTGGCAGAGATCAGTGTGTATTCTTCGTCCAAGCTCAATATATGTTCAGGTTTGGCCTTCGTTGGACTCAATTTGACTCACTTACTATTTATAGCAAGTGACTATTTCAAGAAAGTCAGGATTATTATTTATATAACACCTGAACAGGCTATGATTACAATGCACAGTTGGTTTATATAGACAATGAGGGATTTACTATTTATAGTAAGTCAGTGGTTGATAGAGAGGGACCCTTACTATTTTTAGTAAGGCAGTTGGGTGCACAGTGGACACAATGGTTGACTTCAAGGTTCAAATGGAATTCAAAAATAATGATTATTTGCAGAGTTATGTAATTATTAATAAAGTGATTACTTTATTAATAAAGTGCAATTATAATATAAGGTATTAAAAATCACTTTATGTGCAATGGGCCCGTGACACTCATTTAAGTGACTTTTAAAGTGCATTAATTAGTTATAACTTGGAAGCTACATATTGAAATATTTTAATAAAGTCATGTGCACACATTTAATATAATTTTAAATAATATTAAATGATTAAGAAGTCTCTAGAAGTGATTGACCAGCATGGAGAAACTATAAAAAAAGGCCAAAAAGAAAATAGAATTCATTCTTGATGATATTTGACTTATGTTTTTTTGGAGTTTTCGCTTGGAGAAGGAACCAGCTAAGGTTTCAGCCATATTTAATCATTGGGAATGAAAACTCTCATTGATTCCACCTATCAAAGATTGTGGAAAATCAGCCAAAGAATGCTTAAAGGGTTGGCTACATACAGTGGTCATATTTGAGCTAAATTGGTGAAGTTTCAAAGAGTTTGGTGATTAAATAAAGGTGTGATTGCAGAGATTTGTCAAGGAAGATATGTAGCAGCAAATTTTAGCATTTGTTGACTGAAAATAATAATTTCAAGGGCTGCCGTACACCATTCAAAGATCCGCGTGGGTCCCTCGGCAATGACATCTGGCTTCTAGGCCAAAATGCCTAGATTTGGTGCTTTCTTGTTATTCAGTATTGGACGCCAGCTTTAATAAAACATTGCATACAGATTTTGAGGGAGCTTCCTGTCAATTTCCAAGTGGTGCGGTTGGAAGCCAGGTTCTTTCAGCTGCAATTTGATTTTCAGAATTTAATAACTAATTTCCTCTTGCAATGTATATGATTTCATTTAATAAGAAAGCATCTCCAATTAATACTTTGGAAAATTAGTTTCAATTTTACTTTCATGTCAGCATATCTGTTATTGTCAATTATCTTCAACAAATTTCCAAAAAGTATATATTGTCAAAATACAAGAAAAATACAAAACTTTGTAAAAAACAAACCAAAACACAAACAGACACGGGTTGGATAGAGGTTGAACCACCAGGGTTCATCAGAGGCTATACCACTTGTGGAGAATGAAAAAAAGGTTAATTGTTGATTGCTAGATGCAAAACTCACCCAAGTAATTACAAATCTTGTGAGTACTCACGAGCCAGATTACCAAGCAAGTTACTCGCCCAATAGCTCGTTGACAATTTTTTGTAAAACTCACGGCACTTTTTCCTTATAAAACTCATGAGTCAATCGAAAAATTGTCATTTTGTGATTGCTAACTCATCCATTTCTTGCTTATGGTTCAGAACTTGGAGCGATTTTCACTTACAGTGTTGAAAAAGACAATTTCTACTTCATTTTCACATGTGATTGGTGACTTAGGGCATGCTGCCCCTTGGCCATACTGGGGTTGTTTCTCCTGAACCTGCATGGCACTCAACCACATTAGGGTCTCCACTACTGAATCCCCATTAGTTATAGGGATCTCTTGTGAAATTGGAAACCTGGTTACAATGAAGGGGTGACAAGGAATTCGGATATAACTCTTGAGTGTACTAACTTAGACATTAGTATCGCACAACTTGCCAAAGATCTCTTTAGATGAGGCAGCTTCTACATACAATATGGCTAGTGGAAGTGGCATTGTAACCCATTTAAAGGTTGAATTCATTTTTTTGGTCTATGATATGTATTAAACTCTAACTTTGATTTATATATGATGGAAACCCATAACATACTCTACAAATTTAATAATATACATGCTTTTGAAGAATACTTTTACATATTTATGTATTTTAATTTTTTTTTTAAATTTTTTAGTTTTTGCCAAGTCCCAAGTTTAAATTTTTTAGGGGTTGCCAAGTTATTGCCATGGCCAAGTTTTTAAACTATGGTACCCCTTGAAGGGACGTACCACTATGAAGGTTAGCCCTCCGCCTTGAACAATAGCAACCAATAAATCAAAGGGATTTCAATATATTGTAGAGGGGATTTATTTATTGAATCCAGATGTACCATTTTAGAGGTGCAAAATACATGGTAAAAGGGTGCCGTACAAGATAAATTGCTGTAAAAGGAGACAAGCCTGCATACATCAGTCCTGGCCTGCCACAAAGATTTGTTTTATCTGCTATGAGCCGGTCGACTACCAAGATTCAAGGTCGGCATAAAGGGAATCGCAGGTGGTTAAAGGGAATCACAGATTTGACTAGGTCTAACTAGCAACCAAGGATGGTGACATGGCATATCAGGCAATAGAAAAATTAGAATGAAGGCTATGATCCATAAAACTGCTACTAAGAAATTCTCTGTATTTACTCCAGACGCCTCAAACTCCTGCAAGGGTCGGCTATTGTAAAAAAAAATATTTTGTTCTTTTTGGCAATCACACCATCCAATGATCTGCCACCTCATTTAGCATCATTCAGTCCTTCAGGGATTGCAGGGTGGAGAAAAGCACTAGGAGCCTATTTTGGACTAAAGAAATGCAGAACACCTCCCCTTCTAGGTTCTTTGAAAATAATTTAAATATTATTTCAAATCAAATAAAATTCCTCCATGTGAATGTTGCAAGTACTCTGCTAAGTTCTATATTATCTGATATACTCATGATAGGAATATTTTAATCAAACAAAAGACAAGAAAAAAATTATATTGTCGGAATACAAAAAGACAAAAGAAAAGGAAAAAAACAGGGATATTTCTCAGTGAACTTGTCAGAAAATCTTATAAGGGATATTTCAAATGGGCCCCTATGAAGTCCACAATTAAATACCAAGGAAAAGCATACACTTTATTGTTTTTTTGTACAAAAGTTGGCTTGGAGATTGAAGATCATCTAACCTTCACAATTAGTGGCATAGTCATCACCTAGTGCTTCAAGTAAAGGCATTGTCATTTTTTCAGCTTCAATCTGCAAAAGGTATTGTTGTGAAATATAAATAGTTTCATCATTGTCATTCTTGTCATTTTTTTCCCCTAGAAACCTGAGAAGTTTGAACCTTATCTACAAAATGAAAAATATGCTGTGTCCAAACATAGCAATAGGAATTGGAATTCCCAAATTTCCTGAACCATAAATAACTGCCATTGCTGACTAGTGGAAATGACCTTTTCAGAACGTGGCAGATCATCAATGTAGATGAAATAGTCCTCTACTGGTGAGGCCACTACCAAATCTCTGCATGCAGAACACAAAAGCGTGTTAGCAGAAAAATAAAAAATTTAAAACAAAAATAAAAATGCAGTTCCACAAACCGAAACATCTCCACCCAAATTCAGACTATCTGACAAATGAATACCAAGGTGAATTGAACTATTTTATTTCTCAAGTATGATTGGACCTTTTGATGAAAAAGGAATAAAGACATATACTACTCTCATGAATAAGTGAATAACATGTGCTAAAGATTGGGATAACAAATAAAGCCTCCACTACTTTGCAAAACTTTAAACAAAAGCACCTTTATAATTACTATCTTAATAATTTCCTGTACTGGGAAAGAATCAATAATCCTCTTTCAATTATTATTTTTTCTGGCAATTATATATAACGTGGTACTGAGACTTGGATTTATCTGGAATTCACAAAGCATTTTTTATTCATACAGATTGTAAAACAGGTATGAATCAGTATAATTGGCATGACCACTGTCTTCTGGAAACATGGTCATTTTTAAATTACGAACTTTACTAATGTCACAAATGATAGCAGGCATCACTAAATGACAATTTTTGCTGCTCTCATCAATAGTATCAGGAATAATAAAACAAGCATTCCAATTGCAATGAAATTTTCCATTTCTCTCTGTGGCAAACTGCATTGCTATCACTTTGAAAAGATCCATTGCAGAAAAAAGGAGTCTCTGCAATAGGCTGTAAAGAATAAGAAAATATAAAATATATTAACTATGTTACACGGAAACACATTTCCTGTCCCTAGGGAACTCGTTTCCGTCCCCAAAACGTTTTGGGGCCAGTGGGATGAAAAGGAAACGTCCCCCAGCCGTCCCCGTTTTCAAAAAACAGCAGGAAACTATAGGAAATGTCCCCTGAAATCTGGGCACGGTGATTTGTCCCCGAGACACCAAGGGGACACCCAAAACATCCCCAATCTGTCCCCAAAACAAAAAAGCATCCCCAAAATATTCAGATGATTTTTGGCATAAAAAATTAAGAACACTTTTTTTTTAATTCTTTTTTGCCAAATCGACAATGTGGGGGGGCCACAATGTTCAAATTTGTACCCGCGGATTATAAAATTCATGATTAAATATTCGACAATGAAATTCATGATTAAATATGTTTAAAATTCTATATATTAAATCATAAATATTAAAATATATTAAAATTATAAATCTAATATTTAATTTAAGTTTTTTAATATTCATAAAAATAAACGTATGTTAAAAAAATTATATTAAATAAAAATATATTACAATTATAAATTTAATTTGATAGCTTTTAAAGATTTAATTATTAGAATAAAAAACAATTCAAGTAATATTGTTTAATATATATATATAGATAAATAAACTTTAAGGCCATTGAGTTTAAAATTTAAACATTCATTGGATGATCCATTTCTGCCAGAGGGAGATAGTGGCTCAAATGATTCTAAGCCTTTGGATATTTGGTAGCTAGAATGAAGCTTACTTTCATATGTTGTGCCTGTAGCCCGTTATAATTTGATGTTTGAGACTTTTGGATACATGTTTGAGACATTTTGATTTGCATATTTATATTGATAGACCATGGTTTTGATCATAGTTCAAAATATAGTTATCGGCAACTTATCCCCGCGGGCAAAAAAAAAATATCGGGATATATTGGAGATAAGTCGGGAACTTATCGACGAACTTCTCAGGAACTTAAAAAATGGCTTAAATTTAATTAGAAATGCATTTTTTTTGCAAAATTCAATAAGGAGATTCATCTAATGAGTTAGTAAATGAGTAAACAAACCAAACAAGCTGATCTAGATATATATAAATGCAAATATGTATCAAAATTGCATCGTGGAATGCTGATGGCTGGTAGCCATAGTCTAATAGTCTAAACTCTGAAGAAAACTAAAAAAAGCAAATTGTCTTTGTAAAACTATAAGCAAATACATATGCCAAGTTGGCAAGTACAATATCAAACTAGTCTACGTCTTCCTCTTCCCCTTCCCAGTAGCTCTACTAAAAACTATGGGAGTGGGAGGGGGTCTAGCCCTAGTAGTCCGCTATGGTTGTGCCACCTCCCTTTGTACAACTAGCTATGACTGGACCTCCACCCTAGATGTAGATGGTGCTGACACTGGCAATGACTCCTCATCATCTGTATCCTCCAGCTCCTGACCCTCACTACTCTCATGATCATCCTCTTGAATGTCATCCAATCCTGTTGCGAATTCATCCTCCTCCATAGCCTGCCTCTCCAAATCATAGATGTCATCCTTTGTGAACAATGGAGGCTGCTCCTGTGATGTCCAATCACAGTAAGGATCTATGTCATCCAAATCAAGTCGCCCTGCTGCTGGTAACTCTACCTTTCTTATGCGCAACTTAAGGTTATATTGCACATAAACAAGGTCATTGAGGCGTTTTTGTGCTAACTTGTTCCTCTTCTTCGTGTGAATGGCCACAAATAAGCTCCAATTACGCTCACAACTAGATGAGCTACATGGCTGACATAAGATGCGCAAGGCAAGATTTTGCAGATTTGGGACATTCCCACCCCAATTTCGCCACCAAGCATCTGCAAGATAAATATTAGAGAGTTAGAAAGAAAGGTGAAAACATATTTTAGTAACTTAGTTTTTATCTACTTATCATGCATGTGAAAGACAACAAAAATCCAAATATTGTACCTGGGGTTTGAGTCTTTCTTCCTCTTCTTGCACAGTCTGAGGAGAATAGCTTGCCCGTTGCATTCTGATACACTTCCATCTCGGCCACAATGAGGTCTCTCACCTCAACCTCAAGTACCATCCTCTGCATGCAATCAATGAAGCCCTCCATGACCTCTCCATTGGGATCCCCGTAGGATGGAGAGAAGCGAAAAGAAGGGTTGAGGAAGTACCCCGCTGCATGAATGGGTTGGTCGAGCTGATTGTTCCACCTCCTATCAATAATTTCCCATATGGGGTGAAATTTTAAGTTGTTCCCCTTGTACATATTTTTTACAGCCTCTTTGGCCCTATCCATGGCCTCATAAAGATACCCCATTGGGGTTTGATCCCCATCTACCAAGCGGAGAACTCTAACCAAGGGCTCTATCACCTACAATTGAAACGTAGAAAAAGATTATCATTAATTATAAACTAGAGTTCCAAATTAAAAATGAAAGACTCGATTCTTGAATACAAAAAAACTAAATATTCAACTTTTGAAGTTTCAAAGATACCTTCACAATTTCTGTAGCATCTTCAAAAAAGTGGTTGTCAAAGACAATGTATGCAACACTTTGACCATCAGCCTTCTTTGAATAATTTGAGTCTAACCATGGTTGACTCAGAAACAATTGCTTCAAAGCATTTAAAGAACTAAGAAAACTTTGCAATGTTAAGAAAATCGTTCCAAACCTTGTAGCTGCAGGTCTAAGCAACTCCTTCCCATAGGTGAATTTTCTCATCAAAGCGAGAACCCAAGGGTGATTGTAGATATATTTTGTTATCTTTCTTGCATCCTCTACAACCGATTTCACCCAATCCAATTTTTCTATGTCCTCCAAAAGAAGGTCAAGGACGTGCGCTGCACAAGGAGACCAAAAAAGTGTGCTATACTTATCTTGGAGGATCCTACTCGCTGCCACATATGCCGCTGCATTGTCGGTTATTATTTGCACCACATTAGCAACCCCCACCTCCATCACAACTTGCTCTAACATTAGAGCCAAAGTTTCAGCTGTCTTTATTTTGTCTGAGGCATCCAAGGATTTCAGAAAGACCACTTGATCCTTGCAAGAAAGTAAAAAATTGATGATGGTACGGTTTCTTCCATCCGTCCATCCATCTGAAAGTATAGAGAAGCCAAATTGTTTCCATTGCAATTTTTGGTCTTCTACCACTTCATTGGCCCTAGTAACAGCATTTTTGAGCAATCTACAAGAACAAAATAAAAATAACATTTAAGTACACAACTTTGTTTAAAAAAATTACATTCAACAAAAATAAGTAAATTGTAAAACCGTAAAAGTGAACTAACCTCCCACTCAAGTCTGCAAGAGTAGGTGCCTTGTAGCCCTTTCCCGCTACAGTGATTCCTGTCACAAAATTGTTAAAAAACCAAAAACCAGCACATTGAATGTCAACTTGCCGATGCACATCGTTGTTCCACCCACTACCCTCTAGTGATGGTTGTGCTCCAAGTGTGTTTCTAGGCACAAAAAAATTGTCTATAGGAGATGAGTGTGGTGCTGGTCTACTAGAACCAGCGGAAGTGGAAGCCAAGGACAAGGTAGATTTGTGGATCCGTGGGCCACGATGAGAGCCCACTATGCCCTCAAGTGTTGCTTCATCTTCTTCAAGGGTGGATGGGATACCTGGTCACAAATCACAACCCACATTATTTCATTATGATCATTATTTCATTATGATTATAAAATAATAAAATTATAAATGATTCTTAAAAATGAGACAGTGTGAGATACCTTGCGAATCAGAAATGGCTACCCTCTGGCCAATTTTGCCCTTTCCCTTTGCAACTTTTTCTCTTCTTGGGCAGCGAGCAAGGCATTTATCTCTCTCATTATTTCTAGGGTGGTGGCATCACAAACCCTTGTGTCATGCTTTGTGATCCCTCCAAGGTGGTATTTCAAACAAGATATGCCTCCATTAACTAGTTTTTCACATTTTATGCATATCACGATATTATATTCGGGTCCTTCAAAAGCATATGCCCATGCCTTGTCTCTAGCCCCTTTAGGGCGCGTTCCTACATATCCCGATGGACATGTGTCTACTGGGGTACTGGCAGACCCTGCAGCTGAGCCAGTTGTAGAGGAATCCCTATTTGCCATTTTAATGAAGAATCAAACTGCATGTCACATACAAAATGAGGGCACAAATTTAGAAATTTAACAAAGAAATTTAGAAACAAACTAAGTTAGTTTAAACCTTTAAATAAGTTTAAACATAGCTGAAACTTGAAGGAAAAAACCAAAAAACTTGTAAGGTTATGAAATTTTTGAGAAAATATGAAGTTTTTGAGAAAACTATGAAAAATTTGCAAAAATTGCTAAAAAATGGTGTTAGATCTTATTCATTACGTTCTAAAACAAGTTAGAGTAGATTGGAAATGATATTATATAGTTTGTATACACTTCAATGCATTTAATACAAGAAAAAATGATTTTAAAACAAAAGGGAAAGAATTTTGAAAACTTACTTGTGAATTTGAATTTTCTTGAAAAATCCCTTCGAATCCGCTTCGAATCGATCCAAAATGCCTCAAATGCTGATGTTTCTACTCCAAAACCCTTCTTACTATTTTTTCTCTCCAAAAATATCACTGTCAGTCGAAAAAATAACAATACTGGCCCTTTTTACTGGGGTTTGCCCTTTATCCGGCCACAAGCGCGAGAAATCGCGATAAGTAGTATACTTTTCGCCGATATATCACCGATAAGTGCAACTTATCGGCGATAAGTTTGCCAGGCGATAACTATACAAGTTTTATCGCCTGGCCAAACTTATCGTGATAAGTTGACTTATCGCCGATAAGTCAGCGATATTTTGAACTATGGTTTTGATGTTTGAGAAGATTGTTATAATGCTGTTATACTAATTTATACTCCTGCTATTATCATTTATGTTGTTATACTACTGTTGTAACTCATGAATCGGTGATTTATTTGCATATTGTCTTGTTAAGAATCAATTATTGACATATATCTCTCTTTCCCTCTCTCTATCTATAATATCTTAATATATTTTGAAAAATTCACACACACACACACATATTTTAAAAATTTGTATATTGTCGTCCCCTGCCGTCCCCTATTTTTGGCTCTTTAGGAACGTCCCGGAAACGCATGCCTTGTCGTCTCCCTGTCCTCGAAACGTCGTGGAACATAGTATATTAACCGTCAATAATGAATGGGTACAAAAAAATAGGAAGAGATAAGAGTTCAACTAAATATAGGCTCGGAAGAAGACAATGGGGAAAAATTCTCAACATGAAGCCTACAAGCAAATGTCAAACTGTAATGTCCCCATTTTTGTGAGCATCAGAGTTCAAGGGATTAGCCCATTATTTGACCCTCATAGTCTAGTATGGTGGATTAGAGGGTCCAATTTGGGATATCTCACCAGATCCTTCATTTGTTCTAAGGCATTGATATTTAGAGGTTTTTGGTTCCATTTTGAGGGACTTACTATTTATAGTAAGTCAATGGATGTTAGAGAGGGACCCTTACTATTTTTAGTAAGGCATTCAGGTTGACAGTGGGAGCAATGGGCTAGCCAGCGATGAGTTCTGAATCATTAAATAATGGTTTTTAATGGAGTTATGACTTTTAATTATTATTAAAGTGTTATGTAATGTCCCCTTTCTAGAATAAGATTTAATGATAATAAGAATTAAAATATAAGATTAAAAAATTAAATAATGAAAAAAATATATATAATTATAGTTATAATTACATTGATTAAATTAAATAAGTAATAATACGTTATAATATATAATTAGCTAAATTATTATTATAATAACGAAAGAAAATAATATTATTATTAATAAATGAATATAATAGTTTAATAAATAAATAATAATATTAATTAAATAAATAATATAATTCTATATAATATTAGTTTTAATAAATAATTATATGCATTACAATTAATAAATAATTATATGTTATTAAAAATATATAAATGTATGAATATGATTATATGTTAATAAATTACATATTAATAATTATATGATAATAAATACTACAAATAAATAATCATATATGATATAAACCTATTTAATATAAAACAAAGAAAACATTACTTATACTAAGCGATTAAAAGGAATAGTCACGACCATTTACTTTCACAGGTATGTGATTTAAGAGAAAATGGAACTAAAGAAATCAACTATATACAAATAGGGAGATTGGAGGAAGACATCGAACCAAGACAAGAAGACATAGAAAGAAAGAAAGAAAGAAAGAAAATAATTTTAACGTCCGCGAGGCTAAAGATAGCCTATGGGACAAACTATCTCACACGCAGCAATTTTCATTTCTGCCCTTTTCTTGTGAAGCTTGATGATGAGTGCCCCCAACTGTTCAACCGTCCCTTCATTGAAAAGATCAAACCACGAATTCACGGTCAAAAGAGTATTAAAACTGTCCCTACTGACCTTGAAGGCATCACATTCAAGAATGAAGTGTTTTTCTGTTTCTACCTTACCGGAAGTGCAGTAAATACAAATTCTTTCCTCCCAAATTTCTTTAGGCCTTTTCCAACGCCCGGTTTCACAGCGAAGTTGATGTGAATTGGTCCTTAATTGGGCAATGAGAATCTTGGCTCTCCAGGAGATGTTAGCCCCAATGTACGCTTTTTGGTGGAAGTTACGAGTGGGATTAAACTCCACAATATAATACTCTTTCTTTCTAGTTAAACCGTTATCCCAAGAGAGCTTGTGGAACTTATTCATAACAAAAGTCTTTATTCTTTACTATTTGAGGGGCAGGAATTCAAGTGAATATCCCATTTCTTGAGCCACTTGTTGTTTTGACGCATCCATGTCTTCTTTCTTTTGCACAAAGTGTCTCTGAAGAAAACTTTAGGCAATCTGTCCTCGTCCATTTGTTCAATTCTTTTTAAGTATCTTATAAGACACACCATAGCAATAGCTTCAATAGGACCAGCTCCGACCTCACCCAACATGATATCATACGGAACTAAGTTTTTTAGTTTGAACTAGTTTGTAATCAGCCGTTTTTGGATTTTTTCAATTTCCTTCCATTGTAAATCTAAAGTGCTGCTGGCCCACAATTCGCACCCATAGAGAACAACCGGTAACACTAAAAAACCAAAGAGAATTTGAGAAGTCTTCCAATCCCATAGCTCAGCCTCTCTGCATCTATTTTGGAAGGCATAAAACGCTTTTCAACCTCCTAAAATACGCTTCTTTCTGCACCCTTCCCAACTCAAATTTTTATTGAAGTCAATTCCTAGGTATTTGTAATCTGACACCTCTTCTAGGGTGCTGCCCTGAAAGTGAAACTTATGCTGGTTATGTTTTCTTTTAATAGAGAAGACCATCACTTTCATTTTGCTGATGTTGACCTGCATCCCCACCATGTTGCAAAAATGCTCAAGGGCAAGCAAGTGTTTTTGTAAGCCACCGACAGAATTAGAGATCAGCACAAGGTCATCCGCATACAAAATAAGTCTAATAATAAACTCGCCCAAATGTACACCATCACCACCTTGAAGGTTTAACCACTCCTCAAGTTTATCAATATATAAACCGAAGAGTGTGGGGGACAAAGGGCACCCTTGCTTGACCCCTATATCACTTCTAAAACTCTCAGAGATGTCATCCGCAGTTCTGATTTTAACTTTAACCTCCTCATAAAGTCTATGAACAGCAGCTCTAAGATGGATGGGGACCTCAAGTTCCTCTAGTCTGAGCCAAAGCTTGTCCCTAAGGACCGTATCAAACGCTTTTTTGAAATCAACAAAACAATAAAATGCTTCCTCCTCCCAGATTTTTTCAATGATGTGTCTTAAGGTTATACCGTGATCCACTGTAGAATGTTTAGGTCTGAAACCCGCTTTCCCTTTAGCATGCTTATCATTTTTTTCTGCCCATTTGCTGATTCTGTCTTCAACCATACTCCCACATAACTTGGCAAACAAAGGATTAATCATTATGGTTCTATAGTTGGATGGGTCATTGACGTCACCGCTCTTGAAAAGGGGAATAGCAAGGCTAGTAGTCCAATCAAGAGGGAACCCCTGCTGAATGATGTTGTTAAAAATTTTAATGATGTGAGGAGCAACAAATACCATCCCCCACTTTACATACTCTGCTTGAAGGTCCACAAGATCTTTAGCCTTACCAACACCTAGTTTCTTGATTCCCATCTCAAACTCTTGCAGAGTGAAAAGTAAAGTAGAAGTGTTGACCAAAGGAGGATTGTCAACCTTGAGTTCCTACTCATAAAGTTGCCTAGCATAATTGAACCACTGAGAGGCTATAATATTATTCTCTATTTGTTTTTTCTTTGGTTGCAACTCTTTCCAAAAAGCCTTAGGATTAGTTTTCCCAAGAAAGATAAGCTCTTCACGTCTTGTAATCATGTAATCAGCTTTTTTTTTATTTAAAATCTGCTTGTAAGCTTTGATATTTATTTTCTCCTTTTTCGAATCTTTCAAAGTTCTCCTTGCCCTTTTGCATTCTTCATCAAACCAAGCATTAGTTGGGAAATAGTTTTTTTCAGATTTCTTATATTTTGTCCTTTTGCACCCATCAAGTGCGCTAAGAATCCAATTTGTTAATGTGTAGCTGTGGAGCCCATGAACAGAGATTTTTTCCTTCTTAACGAGCTTCTCAAGCGCCATCTAGAAAGTGTTGTAGTTTTCCTAAGTCAACATAATTCTGCCCTTTGAAGTAGATTGTTGATTGTGCTGGTTATTAGTCCCACATTGTTGTTTTTTAAACCAGAAAATGCTTAAATATATAGGATTATGATTAGAATTTAGATCCCAGAGTTGTTCACCGATTGACATGTCTTCTATATTCTCACACAAACCATGTGAACAAACTGCATAATCCACAACGCTTGCGCCATTGTATGTATTACAAGTGAAATTACCGAACTTGGCCCATCTAGTCATACCATTGCAAATTACTAAGTCAAATGCACCACAAAGAGAAAGGAGCTGCTCTCCAAAAGAATTGCAGCCTTTGTTATCTTCTAACATTCTAGTCCATTGATGATTGCTTTCCTCTGTGAGCCAAATAGGGTTGTCATTTTCCCTAAAACAGTGAATGCTAGCTTGTTCATTTGTTGTCCTAGCGTTGAAGTCACCCACAAGAAGAATTTCACCAAGCTGAGAAAATACAGCAATATCCTTTTTTAGTGCTGCAAAGGGATCTTTGCAGTCAAGACCCCTACAATTGTAAGTTTTAGACACTTGTGGGGCAAAATAGCAAGCAGCAATCCAAATAAGATTTCCATTTTCTGAAATTTTGAACCATATGAATTGCTTATTTTAGTCTTCTTTTTCCAACTGAATGTGACGACCTTCTTTTTCTCTCACTAAAATCAAGATACCTCCATGCCCTTTGCCATTAGCAGCTACAGTATTCCATACCTCCATTTTCAAATACCCTTCAAATGAAGGTGTCCTGCACCCTTCATGTTCATGAGTTTCTATAAGACAGATAATGTCTCTGCCTTCAGCAATAGGCCCTAACCCAGGTTCCCGCCTCCAAGGGTACCCTCTACAATTCCAACAAATTAGACTCAAGGGGGCCTAGTTGCGACTTGATTGCTATTTGTGCTGACATTCATGGCTCAAAGACGAGCCCTCATCTCTACTTGCCCGATCTGCCCTTGTTGCAAAGTTGCTTACCATGGAGTTTGTTGCTACCTCTGTGCTGCCCCCTTGTAGTTCACTTTGCGGATGAAAACCAAAAGAGGCAATAACAGCTTTGCCTTTGTATAACCATGCGCATTTTCCCTCATCTCTTGTTGTTCTAACCTTTGAAAGTTCCTCTTTTCTTTCTTCTTGTTGTTTAATAGTTAGATCTTCATCTAACACAAAGAGAGATCCCCGCAGAAGATGTTTCTTGCCTAGGAGACTTTGTTTGTCATGAATACTTGACATGACGATCCTTATGGGCCTATCTCTATCCTCAGCAAGCCTGCCCACCCTCCATGCTTGACAAATTTGCCCTTGCCAAAGGAGCTTTTCTTTGATGAAGCCACTTGCAAGATCAAGGGTGCATTCATTTTTCCCATAATCTTTTACTCCTTTGATAATGATGTTTGCTGCTCTAATTTGTCTTTCTTTGTTCTCTCTATCCTGAATGTTGTCTACATGATTGTTTGTTAGTGCCTCCTTGTGTTCAGCCTTGTTAACCTCTTGTGTTCTATTTTTAGAATTTTTTGAGGGACCACCATTATATTCCTCCCTTGCTGCCCCCTCACATTTATTTGCTTGGTCAGCCACTTTCTCTTCATTTTGACAAATTTTAGAGTATGTCATGTCTGCCATTTTCAAACCTTTCATGATCTGCCATTCTTCTTTTATGCCTTGCCATTCAGCCCTCCCAGCAGAAAGGGCCTCTTGCAACATTGTCATTTGCTCCTCTAGCATCTTGTTATTTTTTGCTAGCAGTTGATTTGCAGTCGTTAAAGCGTGAATTTTATGATCTTTATCACGATCATTGACCTCTAATGCTTCTAACCTTCTCTTGGCATTTAGCAATTCTTGCACATAGAGTTTGGATGACCAAGTGAGAGGTGTTGATGTGGGGCTATATAAGATAGAATCCTCCATCACAATGTTTTCCTTGCTCTTAATGTTTCTATATCTTTGAACAGAAGTTTTGCTTGATAAGTGTTTGTTGCGGATGGCCAAAATACTTTCCCTCAGAAATATTTTTTTCTTTGCTTGTTCCCATTTTAAACGTGCAAGTCTTCGTTTCAGTATTCCCCATGATTGTTTAGCATTCACCCAAACCCATTTTCCTACTATTACAGAAGAGGCAATTTTAACTTGCCCTAAATGATTTGTTTCGAGAATCTCATTGTTTGCTTGTTCAATGCGAGTGAGAGTTGAAGGGTGAGCCCCTCTTGCCATAATGTATAAGGGGAGAGAAAAACAAAGAGAAGCACGGGAGAAAAGAATACATGTCTGCCTATTGGAGGCAGCCAAAAGAAAAAAAAAGACACAACCAGGGACCCACCCGAACAAACTGGTCCCACTGGCTGCCACAGAACCCGCACCTCCCTTGGAAATGCAGCAAAACCAGATAGAACTACCTGTCATCGCTCTCCTTACTTCCCGTGAGCCCACCTGCTGACTGTCCTGCGTGCCCTGCTGACTGCTTGCTTGCCCTGCCTTGTTGTCTGCTTGCCCTGTCTTGCTGGTGCGTGCCCTGTCAAGGAAGGAAGACAGTGAGTCAACACAATAGCATTTGACTCAGCAAAAGACACACAAAAAGGCAACCAGGAGGTAGCATTGACGGCAGGAAGGTATCCGGCTCAGCAACACAAGGAAATAAAACCAAATCACAAATCGTCGCCAAATGAGTTCAATATTGGCGTCCTAAGGAAGATTTTTATCTACCGTAATTTCTGAGTAAAAATAGAGAAAATAGCTTATTCCACACTCAGCGATAACATATGGAGTAGAACATTATTCTTTACACAAGGAAACATCAATAAGAAGTGAAAAGACAGAATATACATGGCCGGGCAGGAGGTTTGACATATACAGAGCGATTTTGGGATATACAGATAATGAAAAGGAACACAATCGGCAATTAAAGGAAGACAGATTGCAATAACCTTGTCCTATAACAAGGTCTCCATATTCCTTTGTTCAACGTATCCACGTTCTCAATTGTGCAGCATCACCTAAGCCATTAGTAAATTTGTATATCCTCTTGCTTGGCACTGGATTGTGATCTCGTCTGCAAAGGAGAATTGGACTCATAATTGGTTAGAGTAATAAGTCTGGTGATCCTTGTTGCAACTACATTGAGACTTGTCACTGAGTGTTTGAGGAAATAGAAGAGTTTGTGGAAATTAGGCATTCTAGTGTTGGTACATTGTAATATACAATTGAAGAGTCAGCAAGCATATTCACATGGCCATCGAATGTCCAAGGGAGAATTATATATGCAAGCATAGCCATGCATTTGTGAAGTATGCAAAGACCATAGACTCATTGAAATATTGGTGTTTTGTATATTCACAGGATTAATCAGAATTTTGATAAAATATTTGACATTGGCACAAGAACATAACAACCATATCAAGAGAATGATGTGGAAGTTACTTCAATACTGAAGCATCCATCAATCCAAATCATGGAGAATAGAGCTTTGTCATTACATCATATGGAAGAGTATGCAAATGCCAACATCTCTGTAGATTTCTGCAAGTTCCCATTCGTTCAGTCCAGTTATCAAACTTCCTTCATGAGTGATAGCAGGTTGGGATTGAAACTAGGCAAGGGACATTACAATTATGAATTGATGATTGTTCCTTAAACTGATTTAAATGCGTAGTGACAAATATATACATTGGAAATGGGCATTCTCCTAGTAGATAACATTCAAGCGGCAATTCCCAAATGCAATCCAAACCCTAATTGGGAATTTTAGAGCAAATCAAGTAAGGTCCTAGTTGGGGACATTACATGTTACTTTAATAATAATTAACTTCATGTGACTTTATAATTAAGGGAATTTAATATCATAAAGTTTAATTATAAAGTGTGAGCATTTAATGACTTTATTTGACTTAATTATATAAGCACATTTATTTATTATGAAGTCAACCTTGCATCCAAAAAGCAGATGAAATAAAATCATTAACATGGCCTAAGTGAGAAGTTTCATGGTTCGAATTTGTTAGTGATCATATATAAGCCAAAAGGGAAGAAATCAAAAGATATGGTTGATTGATGAATTTGCTTGATTTTGAAGAAGTCTTTGGCTTTGCCAAGGGTTTCAGCATTTGCTTGGGGAATTGTGAATTCTTCAAGTTTTAGGCACTTTGAGTTAGTGAAAGACCCAATGAGATTGTGTGTCTGGGAGATGGCTTCATCCAGAGGTCATCAGTGAGCCTAAATTCATAGCAATTAGTAGATGGTTGATTCAGATTTTGAGAATTTTATCAGCAGAAACTAATAATTGGTGCCTAGCAATAGAAGACGTGGTTTAGAGCAGAATTGTGCATCACTAGTATCAGCTGTACCAATATACATGCCAGCCGCAGTCCATTTGGTTCCCACGTGAGGCATTTAATGAGTGGTGTTTGATTTTGAAGAAGGATCGTCCAGCATTTGGGGACTCTTCATACTTGGTCTTGCACATCTATTGGCATTGTTGCAAAGTGAGGATATTTATTGGTGAATGCTAGTGTAATTGAAACAGCTGCAATCAATACCAAGTTTTCTTAAGCTGCAATATATCTCAGATTTTAATGGTTGCGTGTATGTTTGGAAAATTCATGTTTATATCAGCACTGTAATTGGCCATTAATAAGAAATGATAAATTGCAGGGAAAGTATTGGATGAATTTCTCATATCTAGTTTGCATGCCAACTGTTTGTATTAATGTCTAGCTGTTGTAGGTGCATATTTGCATTGTGTGGGACATTTATATGCATTCAAAAACACAAAAAAGAATTGCAATTGCACTCTAGTTCTTTGCCTAGACATCTTAGTAACCATTTGGAAGCATTTAAATCACGTTTGACATCATTCCAAGCAATCATTATCAGTCTGAAACACAAAAACAGCAAGTAAAGAGGTTGTATGCAAAGTGTTTGACAATATTCCTTGAGCCTCTAATCAGCATTTCGAGGGTAGAGTTTCTTGGTATATTAAACAAAGTCCCAAACTATACACTTCTTGATATACTTGTTGGGTGACCATATTAATAGTTTCTGACGTAATGATGATAGTGTTCAGAAAATGAAAATTACACAGAATGCATCTATGATCAAAATCATACAATTCTAAAACTGTTTTTCATCATATTCCCATTAAGTTTTATACGCTGATTGTTTTAAGCTAGATGATGACCCAAGAAAATTGCTTCTTGTTACAATTTTCAAAAAAATGATTAGAGAATAGGTTATTCTAATATTCATTATAAATGCCTTGGACAACACATATTTTGAAACATACAATGCAATGTGTTGGTGAGTCCACTAGGTCAAGCCAGCTAAAATAACATCAGACCACTCAGCTCGGGTCTCTGTAAGTCTTGCAGACTCACAAAGCCTGAATACTACAATAGATACATTTCACTTCAAATAGAAAAGCCATTACAAATTTCATGTTATATCTCTACTATGTTTCTCTCATGGATCTGAAACTTACAAGTGATGAGGAGGATACTGGATTAACTCTTCAAACTTCTAAGGAGACTTCATATCACTCCAAAGTTCTCCCAAACAAGGATCAATTCTCAAGACCCAATCCACTCTATACTCCTATCAAAGGTTACTTCGAGGATTTAACTACCACTAGGCTCCACACCATTAGACACATTCTCCAAACATCTCGGTAACTGCTCGGTGGTGCACTGTCACCACTCGGTGGTGCCTTTCACCGAGTAGCTTGCTGCCTTCTGTGTTGCTCGGTGGTGTTCACTGACGGTTAGGGTGATTAGACCACAGTTTGCTCAAATTTTCCAAGGCACTCCAAAATCTTTTAGCAGTTACAGATACCCTTTTGGAGGATGCTAAACATAGGTCAAAACCATGTATGGTTACTTTGAATGGACACCCAAAACCAATACTCGGCAACTCATGCAACTAGACCTAACCGACCTCCATTTTCAAAGCAACCCATATCTCTACTCATTTCCGAGCTTCCAGACTATGACACATTCTTGGCAAATGTCCCCAATTAACATATTTTCCACTATGTTGGAGACTCCATATCGATTAACCCTCCATGCACTAAATCCTAATTTCTAGGGACTCTAACCTTGGGTTCTCTAAACTTCGGCTCTCCAATCACTTTCAAAGCCTTCCAAAGGTTATTTCACCTTGTCCTCCACATAGATGGATCGAATCAACCATCAAATACCCACCTTGTGTGGCTAGTTCATCCACTGCTACACCCATGTCACTATTTTAGTGCATTGTCAAAGCACCTGTCTTCTATCCAAGAATGTTATCCATTCTTTTGTCCTTCTTTCTGCACACAACGACTAGAATAAACATTACATACGTGTTAGGGGTTCATACCACAAAGAACAGTGGTGACATAAGGTGGTTGAACCCTCTAACTTCATTCAAAACAAGAAATTTGTATACTTTCCCTCTTTGTCACAGTATAGACAATCAAGACTGAATACAATGACTTGAAAACTATTTCCGATTAATGATAAACAAAGGATAATGATGCATCTAACCATACATAGGAGCTTAAAGTAAAATATAACCAAAGAAATGCAAAATGTAACCAGATTTGTATTGTATTTCAAAAACTTTGTTACAATCCATACAACCATGAATGCCAGAATTGCATGACATTCCCCTCCTCTTTTTGGGATTGTTTTCATCGGTTTTTAAGCTTTTCCCAAACATGGGAACCAAAACCTAACTACCTTCCACAAAAACCTAATAGAATCTTGAAAAGTTGTTAAGTTTTTCAACTCAACAACTAGAACTTCCATGACCCCTATTACTTAGCATGGTCTTTTAATGACCCTCAAAAGCAAAACACCTAAACAAAATCCTATTTCTACCCTTTAAACCTTTAAAAGACTACAAACCACATTACATTTCAATGAGGTTAATTACAATGTTTTGAGACCTTTTAGGTCCTTGTAGTCTTTTAGTGTCTTCATTTACTCAAGGTCATCCGAGTGACCCCCTGGTAATCTTCCAATCCTTAGGTGCTCTGGACCAACCAGCCATCCCCAAACCATATGTAATGTGCCTTCCTTAGACTGAGCAGCAAATGGCGGATGGTTGACATATTATCCGAGTTCTCGTAGGACATTACAAATTTGATGTTATATCTCTACTATGTTTCTCTCATGGATCTTAAACTTACCAACCATCCCCAAACCACATGTAATGCGCCTTCCTTAGATTGATCAACAAATGGCAAATGGTTGACCTATTAACTGAGCTTCCATAGATCAACAGTATGGATAGGGGACACAGACACAGGCTTATGGAGCTTTATAGGGGCTTTGTGAGCCATTTTAAGAAGTTTGGGACAATTTCCTTGATTTTAGGAGGGATCCCTACTTTCTAGGGATTGACTGGGAGTTGATCGAAATGCATCAAAGGATCTCCAGTTCATTCTGGGGACTTTGGTGACAATTCCTACTTTTTAGGGAGAACTATTTTTTAGAGAGAACTATTAGTTAGCCTACGACATTCAAGCATCATCCATGATGAGGTGGCTTCAATCAAATTCCAAATCTAAATCCAGACGAACATTTTATGAATAAATTGGAAAATATTTAAATATTTCCTACGTTGGAGTTAAATAAATAATAATAAAGTGAATTATTATAATCACTTTATATTTTAATAAGTTATAATAAGGCCATGGGCCCATTTCTCTAGGAGTGATGAATATAAGTTGTTTTTAAATAAGGGGCCAATATAATAATGAATAATTATGCCTTAGAAGTTCGAATCAAGGGAAAGAAATATTTTATTATAAGTCATTAAAAATAAAATAAGAAACCCTAAGTCATTCGAACTAGATGGAGATAAGATAAATTTATTAATGTCCAACAAGAGACCACAAAAGGGGTCAAAGGGACTGTCGAGAACAACGAAAAGGGGTCAGCCTACAAGGACATCAAACAATACCCAAAGAAAGAAAGCAACAACAACCGAAACAAAAACAAAGAGGGGGGGTCCAAGAGAAACCCCCTCGGACACTGCTAAGAATTCTAAACAACCATGAAGAACCCCAAAACTGAGGGATAGGCCACAGAGCTAGCCGGAACCCTAGACCGTCTTGGAGTGATCCTGGAAGAGGAAGGTCGTTGTTGATAGAAGCCTATCCTAGGCTTCATAGATCTGGAACAAGGGGTGGGGGCAAGCTGACGCTTGGTGCCACATACTAAGTGAAGCCTTGTGAAGAAGGAAGCAATGAGCTGACAGGGTTGAGGCATCGCAGGATGCCAGTGTTGGAGTGTGTAGTCCCGAAGCCTAATGGATTCCTGAAGATAAAGGGCAAGGCACCTTTGGTTTGTGTATCTGAAGGTGGAGAGCGATCGTGCCTCCCTGAAGAGGTAGTAGAACCTCCCTCTGTTCTCGTAGTATAAAGGGCAGCAAAAGATGAAGTGCTCCTTAGACTCAACCTCCCCGATGCTCTAAAGTTGGCAAATCTATTCACTTTGTCTATCTAGTGATTATTCTCACACCAGAACTGATGCAATCCCTCTCTAAAAGAACCAAGGGGGATCTAGAGGGAATATGACCAGTCCTGGGATAAGTAGGAAGCTTGGAGAATGAGTCCGTCCTTCAACTCCAGAAAGTGCTCCGCATAAAAGGTCATCTTAGGGGAAAGACCCCTGTGGAGGTTGAACCAAATAGTATGAATGAACTGCCTGTATATGTCATCTTTGATGCACCTATTCAACTCCTTTCGGGAGGGAGAAGATGAGGGGGGGCATCAAGAGAATACTAGAAGGGAGGCAATCCATCTCAATCCCAATGGCCCCAAGAACGGTCAAAGTCTCATCAAATCAACCACGAGCTCGACCAGAGGAGACAACAAAACCAATGATAGACTTCGATGAGTAGTAGGAAAGATAAGGGTATCTGTGACACCCTTCACCCGAATCAGCAAAGCCCCGGAGGCAATGAAGGAACTAGAACAAAACAAAGATGGCCTCAAGCCTGAAGAAACGATCCCCAAACTATCCAAGAATAATGTAGTGCGGGATGGACTACTTGCACTGGATGATGTGCCGAAGGAGGAGAATATGAACCCGCTCGGCGGAAGCCAAATCAAAATCCAATAAGGAACCCACACCACCAAACCATAGAGAACAGTAAGTCTGATAAGGGTATCCATAAGTGTCATCTTCAATAGAGTGTCCTAGAAGTGGTGTTGAAAACATTGTCGCTCAAGGAGGGCCAACAAACCATCCCCCTTGTTTATCCACAACTGAAGAATGGGTCTTATGGTAAAGTGGGGGCCAAAGGATTTGACCCCCAGGTATGTGTTTGAGGAAGAGATCTCCACCTCCAAACCCCTAAAAAAGAAATGGAGGTGAGAAGTCTGAAGTGCATTGAAGACCATCACCTTGATCTTCCACAAATTAACTGTCAAATGCCACAACTCATAAAAGGATGCAAGACTGTCCAGCTATCTCTACAAACCCTCCGGAGAGGAGGCCGAAAGAACATCATCTGCAAAAAGCAAAATAGAAATCAAAACTTGGTGAAGCAGGCAACCATCCCCCTCAAGAGTATGATGTTGAAGATACCTCTCCAATTTGTCAATGTAGATATTGAATAAAGTAAGCGACAGGGGACAGCCCTACTTAACCCCAATAGAATTCCTGATCAAGTTCGAGAACCCATAAGGGGTCTTGAGATGACCCAAAACCATCTCATAGAGTCTCGGGATAGCTACCAGATGAGTCTCAAAAATATCGATGTCCCAAAGCCTCTAAAAAACGGGAGGTCCTCAGGAAAGAGTCAAAGGTTTTGTGGAAGTCAAAAAAGCAACAATAAACCTCTGAGGGTGATGACACACGTCCTCGATAATGCCCCAAAAAGTCAAGATATGATCCATAGTTTGATAGTCAGGTCTGAATCTAGCTTGCCCCTTGGCACGGATGCGACATTGATCCAACTCTCTAGAAAGAATAATATGGAGAACCATGGCGTACAATTTGGAGGTGTGCCCAACCATGATGGTCTTGTTATTATTGGGGTTCGAGGCAGCACCCACCTTGTGGATTGGATGTATAATGTGATGAGACCAAGGAGGGAAACCCGTGCGAACATGGTTGAAGAGATCGGCTAAGTAGGACCCCAGAACTGTGAAGCCGTGTTTGAAGAACTCGGCTTGGAAACCCTCCTCATCAACTACCCTACTAGAGTTCATAGTTATGACCACCTCTCTAATGGTGGTGTATGTGAAAAGGTGACAATGAGGGGAAGGGAGTGACCTGGAAAGGGTGCTGACTGGGGATTTCATAGAGCGCAGAGGTATGGGAGACCAGTAAACTCTGGTCAAGCTTGGAGGGAAGGGGGGTATGGCGGGGTAAAAGGGTATGCCAAAAGGACTTGGGGGAATGGTGGAGGGAGGCCCAAAGGGTACGTCTGCTCTAGCAAATGAAAAGGTGTTTCTTATGGCGAAGAAGATGGCGATAGGAGGCCTTCAAAATAAAAAGGAGTTTGGCGTTTCATTTTATCCATACAGATTTCATCATTCATCATTGCAAGTTAAGGTTGGAGCTCTGATTTCAGGGTTTGCAGCATATTTTTTGTTCAAGAACGAAAACTCTTGAGGATACTAAGCTGGACATACCCCCAGCTTGCACGTAGATTGTGTTTTTTCATTCCTCCAACAACTAGAAAGAGCAATTTGAGCATCGATTCTTGTGAGGTGATTGTTTTGGTTTGTAACAGAGGCAGGATTCTTTCAGAATATCAGATCAGACCTATAGCAGAAAATCAGACTTATTCAGGTGCCCAGAAGAGGGTCATACAGCCTCTAGCTCACTCCCACCTCCACCCAGGCTAGGGTTTTGTATGCAGAACTCAGTCTCAGCAATCAAGGCAATTCGTGTTGCAGATTTTCTCAGTTAAATGACTAATAATAATCAAGAAGTGACTGTGGATTTCTTACATCTTGCTACTATATTTCCCCATCCTGGTCGTACAACTTGGTACGGCTCTATTTCTCCAGATTTGAGTTCAATAATTGAAATCAGAATTGTGATTTATTTCATCTGCTATTTGTTGCTTAGTTTCATTTGTAATTTGGCAATTTCCTATTTTGCAATTCATCAAAAAAAAAATTTTAAAAAAACACAAAATTAGAAAACAAGAAAACACAAAAAAAATATAAATTGCAAACAAACCAAAAAAATTAGATTACTTGTTTAAAACACTGGTCACGGAAAGAAATAAAAAAAAACCATCGAGAATTTCCTTGGCATTCTATTTGGGATCTTTCAATGGTATTAGAGCATAATCCTGCCAGCATGAAGGTTCTGAGTTCACTTCTATGCATCTAGGCAGATTTGAGGCATACAAGTATTATGTCCGTAGAAGAGCATAGGCACAGATTGATTTTGATACAGAGGGTCGAGAAAGTATGGGTGATATACATGATGGCAATGCGAGTCCTCAGCAGAGGGGAAGACAAAACCAACATGACCCTAACCGAGACTTATTTAGAACTCTTACTAATGCACAACACCAGATTGCACAGGCTTTAGACAGCTTACAGGATACCCTTGATATGTTGGATCTAAGGTAGCACAGAGATACGCGCAGTAGGTGAGATAGAGGGAGCAGCTCAGTTTCAATTGCAGGCAATCGTAGGAGTAGCAAGTCATTTTCCTTAGATGACAATGCATTTGGTTCTCCCAGATAAGATAGGACTTGTACACTACACACATAGTAGATAGACCCTTAGAGTCACATTTCCCTCCTAGAAAGGAGCAAGCACCAGTAGACCCATTAGAGGGCTTTGATTTTTCAGAACACAGTTTTTGCAGCCACTAATGAATGGTGAGCCCTTCCACAGCATGTCAGAGACGCATTCCCACAACCACAGTACTGTGCAAAGCACAAGGATAGTTTGAGGGCTAGGGGAGATAGATGACCAGACAACAATAAAATGGAGATCTGAAGAGAGAGACCAGCAAGCTCACCTTATCCCCTTTTGATGGTAGTGGGAAGATGAGTGTGCGAGCTTGGGTGCACAAACTTGATATATACCTGTCACTTAAGCCTATGTCAGAGCAAGAGGATATTCAGTTTGTTGTGTTACACTTAGAGGGTGTGGCGAATGATTGGTGGCACCATGGTTTGGTCACCTAGAACCATCGGCTTGTGCATTCTTACAAGTTCACATAGCAACTTGTTGCTAGATTTGACCATAAGAATCTGGAGCTATATTACAAAGACCTTGCTTTGATGAGACAGACTGAACACCTTGAGACTTACATTAATGAGTTCCAGCGTATTGTTGTCATGGTTCCAAAGATGCCTCCCAGATGTATAGTGATGCTTTTCATTGACGGGTTGCATGAGAGATTGCGAGGTTTGGACAACACTTTTAGGCCTAGGAACCTAGAGGAGGCTGTCCAGACTACACTTGAGCTTGACACTTCACCAGCACCCACTTCTTATCAACAGGATAAGAAGTTTTCTAGAGGCTCCCAGCCATTTCAGAAGGCTTCTACATAGTGCAAGAGTACGCCACCACCACCTAGAATGGACTAGGAGACATGCAATGAATTGGGGAGAAAGTTGTGTTTCTCATGTAAGGAGCCTTGGGAGCTTGGACATAAATGCCATGGGGGAAGGCAAGGCTCACCTCATTGAGGTTACCTCGGATATGGATGATGACTAGTTACAAGATACAGGTTTTGAGGATAGCGGTGTTGAGGGTGATCAAGAGACACAACAGGTAGAGCTTGGAGACGATGGTGTAGTGGTTACGACCCAAAGTACCATTGCAACTCTTTCAGGAGTTCCCAAGATACACCCCTTTCACCTGAAGAGACTAATCAAGGGATAGTGTGTGACATGTTTGGTGGATAGTGGAACTACACATAATTTTATAGATGAGCGGCTGGTCAAACGCAGAGTGCAGGCAAAGGATTTCCCAAGATTTAGTGTGACAATGGAAGATGGATTCACTTTGTGGTATACTAGGAGATTTCCCCAACTAAGCATACAAATGGGTGCTTACACATTGATAGATGATTTTTATGTTTTGGGATTGAGAGAGATTGATATAGTTTTGGGCATCCAGTGGCTACAATCCCTTGGGAGATATGTACATGATTTTAGGAGGATGCAGTTGGAATTCATGGCAGATGGTAGGAAGGTGTGATGACCCTCAGTTAAAAACTCTTACCAATGTATATGATTTGTATTAAAACGGAACTATTACCCGTTAGTGATAATTTAACAAATATTGTCATTTTTCTTAAATATTAATAACATTTAATTATTAATAATCAATTTATATATACTATATTTATTATAATATATGTTAGACAATATTAATAAATTAATAACACTCTTGTTGTTTAACTATTCATAATAAAAAATATTATATATTATAATATATATTTAATATTTATTATAATATATGTTAGACAATATTAATAAATTAATAACACTCTTATTGATTAATTATTCATAATATAAAATATTATATATTATAATATATATATTACAAATCATACTTCTGGGCGGTATGTAAAAGGGTTGCATCAGTCGCACCCCTAAGGGGTGCCGACAGATGTGGGGGGGGATGTGACTCCCCCCTCCCAAACATATTTGTACGCACAGCACAGGGAGTAAAAGGGACAACGGAAAATAGAGAAATATAAACAGGTAGATAAGTAACAAAGAAAGGAAAGGGAAACAAAGATCTTGCAGTTGACAGCAGCAAGCTTTCGATTTGGTATGTAATTAAAAAATTGAATAAAATAATTTTATTTATTAATTAATATATATATATATATATATATATATACCCAAAGGATTCTATTTTTCATCTATAAAAAATATATATTGATATATATATATGTACAATTAAGATTTACATAATTATGTTATATGCATTTTTTTGCTTTTGGATTTTCTTTGATAAATCTGAATAGATGATTATATAATTTACATTAAATTTTGGTACATTTATATGTCCACCCAAGTTGATGATATGGAGACCATATAAGATGAATCTTATATTCATTAGAGATGGATCCCATAGCTGGAGGGGACTAGAGGAAATTGTTATAGTTTTCCTAGTCTCGAGATTATTATAATCTCATATAGGCAGTATATATACTGATGCCAGTCATATATATATGTGTAGGCTTGGATAGCATTTATTGCTTCCAAAATATTCTTATGGGCAGTGCTCTATGGGATGACATGTCGATAGCCCAGTTGCTTAGAGTGGATCTTATATCCCTCAAGCTGAGAATCAGGAATTCTGTGAAGCCCGACCTAGAGGCAGCCTTAAGAATCAAATCCCCCCTTACTAACTTAGAGTAGAGTATGAGTCATGTAAATATTGTGTAATATTTTGTACTAACGTCAGTTTTGCAAGAAATTATAAAAGGGAGAATAAGCAGGGACATTACAATGGTATCAGAGCATAATCCTGCCATCCTGTGGAAGATAGTTCATGCAAATATATAAACGAAAGAAAGGGACAAAAGCTATGGCCGAACAATTAGCCAATGACTTAAGAAGTTTCATAGAGCAAACTAATGAAAGGTTTGAGCGAACCAATCAATTAATCCTTCAAGCCATCCAAAACATGAGCAATAACAATAACCACAATGGTCGACCCACTTCTCCAATAGGAAGAGATATACACTCTAATCATTCTACGAATGAGCCCTCAACCCAAGATTCCACCATGAGGCCAACTATACCATCATTTTTTCCAAGAGAAGAACCTATCACAGGAGGAGAAGAACCATCCACCTACTCAGTAGAAGAGATCACTCAAATGTATGCTAGCTTAGAACTAGAAATACAAAGACTCATTCCCTTTAAAGAATACTATGAAACCAAAACCCTAGCAAGTAATGGTTGAAAAAGAAATCATGGGGAGAAAGACATTAAAGCCAAGATAGGCAAAATGTCCCTACCACACTTCAATGGGATGGGAAAAGAAACAGCTCAAGCTTGGGTCCAAAAACTAGACACCTACCTCTCCCTCAGCCCCATGACCGAAGAAAAATGCCATCAAATTTTCCATAATCCACTTGACAGGGGAAACCCACAATTGGTGGCACCATGGAATCATCACATTGGGTCATAAAAGTATTAACACCTATAGTGAATTCACTCAAAAACTCATTAGTCGATTTGATCAAAAGGCACCAGAATGGTACTTCCAAGAGTTAACTCACCTCAAACAAACAAGAACTATTGAAGAATTTGCCAACAAATTTCCGAGTCTATCAGTCATGGTCCCCGATATATCTCAAAAACGGAGGGTTTATATGTTCATCGAAGGACTCAAATAACACATTAAAATAAGAGTGAGACCTTTCAAACCCCAAACCCTTGAAGATACCATTAGGAAGTCAAAAATGACGAAATACAATGCAACTCCTTCAAAACACCAAATAGAGAAGTTCCAAGGAGAGATCCATCAAAATATTTCTTATGTCAACAATGGAGCAAAGACCACTAGTGTAAGGAAACGGGTGAACTCATTGAGAGAGGGTTGTTCTTTAAATGCAAAGCACCCTAGACTAAAGATCACCAATGTAAAAGAGGACAAATGAACAACATATAGGAGACACCTGAGGAAGGGGTGCCCCTTAAAAGAGCTAGATTGGAAGAGCCAGAACCAGAAACATTAGCCGTCATCGCCCAGGGGAATGAAAATAGACCATTCCAACTTAAAGGTCTAATAAAAGGACAAAAGATAATTGCCTTGGTGGACACAGGAGCCTCACATGACTTCATTAGCAAGCAACTCGTAGCAAAAAGAAAAATACCAACCCAAGAGTTCAAAGGGTTTGAAGTAATCATGGGCAATGGGACAATTGATCTATGTATTAGAATGTGTTAGCAATTCAAGATTGTCATTAGTGTCCATCCACAAACGCTATGCACCGGTAAGGGGTCACCGGTCACTCACAACACTTAGAAGACACCGGTAGACAAGCAACATAACGTTTGCACCGGTCGATAATACTCACCGATAAGGACACACACCGGTCTCAGTATGCATAAGTTGAATCGGATATAAGGTCACACCGGTCTAAAGCAACCTAAAGATCCACACGGGGTTTAATGGATCAGTTTGAGTTAAAAGCAGGATTATACGGGACATCCACCGCTTAGAAGTGGAGCTAGCTTTTTAACAGGAGTTAGCTTTAATTCATGCGGATGTCTTGCAAGGTAAAGTCCAATTCAGTGCGCATAGCTTTTTTGTTGATTGCATGATTTATTGCGGAGTTTGCAGCCTGGTGGTTCTATGACTTAAGGGTTTCATTACGGAGAATCTCTTGTATAAATATAGATCATAGGACGCAAGATGGGTTGTTGTTCGAATTAGATGATTGCATAGAGCAGAGGAGAGAGATCTTCTGAGAAACGCTGCACAAAGGTAGCAGAGTTCAACAGCCAAGCTAACAAGGAACAGAGGTATGATCTAATCAGACATTCAGTGTCACAATAGATCATTACGTTTATCAGTAGTGAAAGTATATTCAAATCCCTATATTAGGGTGGACCTAATCGGTTCATTGTAAAAAATCCCCTAACAAGGTAACATCTTTGGTGATGTTTAAAGTCCTGTAACCAGGCAACCTTTAATAGGGTTCAGATCTTAATCGATCTCTGTAAAATCCCTTAACCGGGTAGCACTATGATCAGTGCTTTGTAAGCTCCTAACAGGGCACCTTCATTCTACAGTAGTGAAGTTGTGATCTTTGTCTCACCGTGGTTTTTTCCTTCTAACCGAGGGTTTCCACGTATAAACACCTATGTTGATCTAAGTCATTTTGCTTATGATAGTAAATGGTTGATTGACTTTCTGTTCTTTAATGCAAAATCTGTTTGCTAGTTTTAGAATTGAAAAAAAAAAATTGTTACTAATTCACCCCTCCCCTCTCAGTAACCGGTAAATTATTATCAATTGGTATCAGAGCCAAGTTCTCTCTGCTTTCAAGCCTAACAGCTGAAGAGAAAGATCATGGAGGTTTACCGGTATCAAAAGCAGCTTGAGGAAGCCAATGACCTCATAGCCTCTCTGGAGAATAGATTGAGATGACTTGCGAAAAGAAAGGAGCTAGCACTACAACTGAATGAGAGCAATGAAACCATTGATGAGCTCTCTGGACAGAGTGGATCTAACGAAGCTGAGGAGGCAGTATCTGAACTCATGGAAAAGAATCAGATCCTGACCGATGAAATCTCTAATCTCAAAAGAGAACAAGAAGACAATGCCTTGAGGATGACTGAATTAATCGAGAAGAATAGAAAAGCTGAAGACGAAAGAAATTTGGCAGTCAAGTCTCTGTCAACCTCGAAGAAAGCAAGGGACCGGGCAGTGGAGGCCATAGGAGCAAATGAACTTATCATTATACAACTTCAAGAAGACATGCAGAGTGTCACCCAAGAAAATGCCCACATGCAGAAAGGTTGGCATGATAGGAATGAAGCATGCAATAGACTGTCTCAAGAATTGCATCAACTAAGGGAGCAAATGAACGAACTTGAAGAGACAAATGAAATACTGAGAAGATACAACGAAAGTTCAATTAAGCTTGATGAACAACTCAAAGGTCAGAGAAGACACGAAGATCAGACCGGTCTTGGTTTCACCGATGAAAAGGCAAAAAGGAATGGTGAGCCCTCTAGGGCAAAAGCAATCAAGAAGGATAAGATGAAATCGCTAGTGCAAAAGAATAAGAATTTCCCTAACACATCTTGCAACCACTGTGGGAAATCGGGTCATAAGACCAATAACTGCAAGAATGCACCGGTAAAGACCAACAATAGCTACTACAAGAACTGCGGTAAAAAGGGCCACAAGACCAGTGAGTGCTGGTCCAGTCCCACATCTGTGTCCATCAGCAGCATGAGAAGCTTCAGAGGGTACTGCTATGCATGCAATAAATTTGGACACAAAGCACAAGAATGCAGATCCAAGACAATGGTACTCAGATCCCCAAAACCAATACTCACTAAAAGAAGCAAGGACCTGAGCACAGTGAACTGTGTGAATTGTGGATTACACAACTATAATGGATCTAGCAACAAGCCAACTAACACTAGAAGAATGAACTCATGGAAAGCAACTGGAGTGATCTGCTATCACTGCAACAAAGTGGGACACAAAGCCAAAGAATGCAAAAACCAATCATCCAGTAACAAGAAGGAACCGGTTAAATCTGAAGAAAAGATCAACAAGGAAGAAAAGACTAAGAAAACAGTCAAACAGATTTGGTTAGTAAAAGAATCAAAAATCTCCGCTGAAGAGAAGACAGAGGAAAGATCACCATCTGCTGATGGCAATATTTCTTCAGCAAACTAAACCATGAAGGTTTAGAGGGAACCGGTAGATCCACTACCATTCCCGGTATGACTAATGAGAGTTGGGCTCTTCGGTCTTCAAGATTAACCGGTAAGACAAGTTTACAATCAACCGATTGGTAAAACGGAAAAAGGTAGGTAAAGCATTTATTACTGTAGTTGTTTAACAAATAGTTACCGTTTGGTAATTACCATTATAACCTAGCCCTATAAAGGAAAGGGGAAATTACTCGCAAGTTTTCACTTTGCTTACTTTGCGATTTAGGAATTCTTGTGCTAAGTACTATTTTTACACTGTGATCTCTGAGAAACCACTATCTGCAAAGTACCGGTTAGGAAGAATGGCTTCATCTTCATCTACCGTGAAGTTGATCAAAGGAGATCTAGTGAACAAACCAGCATACAACATCTTGCCTATGCAGAACAAAGAAAACGACATGGTTGGTGCTCTCTCTTCCATACCAAAAGGAGTCCTCTTGACCAAGGATGTTACAGCGTTCATTCACGCTAAACAGGAAGAAATCGGAGAAACCTTCATTAAAGGAGAATATGTGTCGCTATGTTCAGAAGGGAAACTGCTCGACAAATATGCCAATCTAGTATCTTCCGGTCTAATAAATGGTGTGTGCTACCCTACAATCTTCCGGGAGGACCAAATTAGACTGGTACTGAGCTGTCTTCATGAACCAAGATTCTGGCTCAACCAAGGGGCATGTCACGAGATCACCAAAGAGGATCTCCACAGAGTGACCGGGTACAGCGACAAAGGGGAAGCGATAACCCTGCGCACCATCTCCAATTCCATCGTCAACAAGCTGACCAAGTCGAAGTTCGATGGTCGACTCATGACTATTAATGACATTGAAGATGGAGTGTGTTTCGCGTCCACTATTATCGGATATAAAGTCTACCAGTCAAGCAATCTAAACAACGTACCAAGTGGAGCAATTCATGTTGTGCATCGCATAATGCACGAAAATGTCCAATACGACATTTCTACAATGCTTTGAAACCAAATCTTTGAAAATATGAAGAAGCTTGGTGTTGTGAAGAAGAAATCTATGAAGTATGGAACCCTTCTGATGTGCCTATACTTCTTCTACTTGGATTTCTTCCCAGGATTCAGAAAAGTGAATTGGAGAACCGACAAACCGATCATGCATCAAATCATTGAAATGGCAAATAGACAGGGAGACCAGCTAAGCAATGCCATGACCAAACATTTCGAAGCCGTTCAACTGGAGATGCACGAGAGGGAAAGAATTCCATCGGCAATTGTCAAACATTACAAGGATGAGGTATGTTTTCTGGTCACCACCGACAACTACATTATTCAAGTAGTTGAACCGAGAGATGCATATGCTCCTGAGCTGGGTTACGAGATCTCGGCCAAAGACGCTAAGGCATATGCTGAGGCACTAAATGATGCAAATTTGGATCTCAGTGCAAATCGGTTCAGTACGTACACAGAAATTCTTCAAAATCTGTCAAAAAGGACACCGATCAAAATTGTCTATAAAGGGACGCCTCCATCAAGAAAGAAATCGACGACAAAACAGTCCAAAGGTCGAAGGAAGAAAGAAGAACCGGTGCCCAGCATCCAAGAGGAAGAACTAGAAGAAACAGACCCTGAAGTCACAGTTCCTCTGATTAGGAAAAAGCAGACTAAAAAAGTGTCAAAAGAGGATCCACCTAGACGAGCCAAGCCCACAATAGATGAAATTGTGGAAGGATTGAAGAAGGTTGGAAACTTAGGCACTATAAGGAGAAGATATGACTTAAGCAGCGATGAAGACAAGGACAAACTTGAGGAAGCAGTAGCATTCTGCCTCCACAAATTTAACTTTCATCCTGGTGGACTTCGCATTACTCTACCGGAACAACTTCTACAGAATATTGAGGCCAGGTGGAAAGCCGCAGAAGAAAGAGAAAAGGAAGAGAGGATACCAGCTCTTCTGGAGGTTCAGAATCACCTTACTCTGGACGAGGCAGCAGAACAGGCTGAACTACATCAGAAAACCTTTGCAACTATAAGAAGGATAGGCCTAGTGCTTATTGGAGAAATTGAAAAGGTGCACAATGAGGAAGTCACACTATGGACCAACCTTCTTCAAACTCATCGACAAGTAGAAGAAGCAGCACAAGGAGCTACAGCTAAACCGGCACCTGACATCAGTAAAGGGAAGGGGATATTGGGGGAAGAAGCACCGGTACTAGTAGACTTAACCAAGGAACAAGCAACGAGTCCAACGGTTCTCATCTCACCAAACAAAGGTAACTATCAACCTATGCATGTTGATGACTTAATTACTGAAGTTATGGACTTTGGAAATGTAGACAATGCAGCTAAATGGTACAGTGTACTAGACGAAGAAGACAAACAAAAGCTGATTGTCGGAATTGTAGAGACCTTCATGGACTATCATAGGACTCCTAGGGACTACAGATCCAAGTTCCCACCGGAACTAAACAACAAGCTACAAGAAAAATGGAAGACCGGTCTAAGGATGAACACCAGAATCACTAGAGAAACACTACTCAAGGTCCGACCAAGGTTTAGTGAAGAAAGAATAAAGCTTCTACTAGAAGAAGCATCCATGAACCTGAAAACACTTGATAGAGTCGCAGAGATATTGAATGGATATGAGAACAAAGTCTACAAAGACACTCTAGACTACTGGAATAGTTATGACTTCACAACATTAGAAGGATATGGTCCTCAGGATCAGAACAGACCTATGCAATCAAAGGAGCTCTTAACTAATGATCAACCAAATGCTGAACAAGAAACAGAAAGTGATATACCCATAGGGGAACTCCATACTGCTAAGAAGCAACAGCAAAAAGAAGACCCACTAGGAGAACAACCACAAAATGTTGAAAGTAGTAAGCCAACGGAAGAAGAAGTTCAACCGGAAAGCAGAGCTCATCGAATAATGGAAGACAACAAGGGGCAAAAAGATGAGACCTCTGTCCACACAGAGCAGCTAAGACCGGAGCAAGAGCAAGGTCAGCAAGAACACAGAGACATTCCTAGCTCATCTTCAAAAAGGAAACTAACATTTGCTAAGGAAAAAGAAGCAAAGAAAAGTAAAATCACCGAAACAGTAGTAGACATCAGCAAGATGTCAACAAGGCAGCTCAAGGAGTTGACCAAGAGGAAACAGGACATGGTCCTGACTACAGTAAAGAACATCCTGTGCAACTTTGTACCAGATGCAGACGTTGATGAAGATGAACCGGTCATCGATCAACTAGAGGTACTTGCACATGCAATCGATGAGGATCTAACAGATCCAGAAACAATGGCCACAAACAGGTTGAAGAAATCGAGGTCAATGTGACAGCCAACTTAAAAGTGTTGCAGGAGCAACTGCAAGTGGCAAATAGTCCGATGACAAGAACATCCAATTTCGATACATTCTTGCAAGATCTATCAAAGAAAACAGCAAAGGTCTCAGAAGAAATTAGAGTATTGTCCTCTCAGTTTGATATTAAGAACAAAACCGCAACTACTTACAGCAAAGAAATGACAAGTTTGACTCTAACACTGAGGAAAATTGCTGAAGAAGAGTATAAGAGAATCCAAGAAATAATTGGATTTCAGATGTTTCCGGCACCAACATTTGACATCATGCAGCAAACATCAACTTCTGTGGAGAATCTAATAAATGAACCAGACTATAAAACCGTGGAAGACATGGAGAACATAATTGTTTCTCTCAAAACAGCCCAGAAGAATATGGAATATGTAATCGGTCAATGGGCACCCTTTTTACACTCTGCTAAGACTACCTACAAGGATAGCTTCAACAAACTCCAAATGTAAATTCCTCAGAGCAGCTACACCCTTTGTCCTTTGGAGGCAAAAAGGGGAAGATAGATGGTCATAAAGTGACAAAATTGAGAAGTAAACAGAGGAGAAGAATACCGGAGCATTTAGACAGGGGAAGTGTTCTACAGAATAGTACAGTGGAGAAGAACACCGAAGCATTTATACAGGGGAAGTGTTCTACAGAACAGTACAGTGCAGAAACCGATACAAGGCACTATGATCAGTAAGTGAGTGAAGTTTGTGTATAGTTTTGCCACCAATGACAAAGGGGAAGATTGTTAGCAATTCAAGATTGTCATTAGTGTCCATCCACAAACGCTATGCACCAGTAAGGGGTCACCGATCACTCACAACACTTAGAAGACACTGGTAGACAAGCAACATAACGTTTGCACCGGTCGATAATACTCACCGATAAGGACACACACTGGTCTCAGTATGCATAAGTTGAACCGGATATAAGGTCACACTGGTCTAAAGCAGCCTAAAGATCCGCACCGAGTTTAATGTATCAGTTTGAGTTAAAAGCAGGATTATACGGGACATCCACCGCTTAGAAGTGGAGTTAGCTTTTTAACAAGAGTTAGCTTTAATTCATGCGGATGTCTTGCAAGGTAAACTCCAGTTCAGTGCGCATAGCTTTTTTGCTGATTGCATGATTTATTGCGGAGTTTGCAGCCTGGCGGTTCTATGAGTTAAGGGTTTCATTACAGAGAATCTCTTGTATAAATACAGATTATAGGACGCAAGATGGGTTGTTGTTCAAATTAGATGATTGCATAGAGCAGAGGAGAGAGATCTTCTAAGAAACGCTGCACAAAGGTAGCAGAGTTCAACAGCCAGGCTAACAAGGAACAGAGGTATGATCTAATCAGACATTCAGTGTCACAATAGATCATTACATTTATCAGTAGTGAAAGTATATTCAAATCCCTATATTAGGGTGGACCTAATCGGTTCATTGTAAAAATCGCCTAACAAGGTAACATCTTTGGTGATGTTTAACGTCCTATAACCAGGCAACCTTTAATAGGGTTCAGATCTTAATCAATCTCTGTAAAATCCCTTAACTGGGTAGCACTATGATCAGTGCTTTGTAAGCTCCTAACAGGGCACCTTCATTCTACAGTAGTGAAGTTGTGAGCTTTGTCTCACCGTGGTTTTTTCCTTCTAACCGAGGGTTTCCACGTATAAACACCTGTGTTGATCTGAGTCATTTTGCTTATGACAGTAAATGGTTGATTGACTTTCTGTTCTTTAATGCAAAATCTGTTTGCTAGTTTTAGAATTGAAAAAAAAAATATGTTACTGATTCACCCCTCCCCTCTCAGTAACCGGTAAATTTTTATTAGAATGGTACCCCAATTAGAAGTCCAGGTGGGGGAACATATAATACAGAGAAACTTCTTTGTGGTAAACTTGCAAAATGATCTCATTCTAGGAATGCCATGTATAAACTCATTAGGGCAATTTACGATAGATAGTCACAATCTTGAAAAAAAATTCAGCATCAAGGGAAAGAAATAATATTAAAGGGAATGCCAAATGGCTCTCCAAAAGTGGTATCATGTAATAGGATGGAGAAAATCCGCAGGCATGATCCAGGGGAGTGGATGGTCCAATTTATGGTCCTTGATAAATCATCCACTAAAGAACAAGAAATTCATGAGGACATTCATCCCATCCTTAAAAAATATAAAAAGGTCTTTGAGCATATTCCCCCAAGTTTACCCCCAAAGAGAGGATTCGAACACTCAATCGAACTAGAGGAGGGAGCCAAACCAGTTATCACAACTCCTTACCGACACCTCCACAAATTTAAAGAAGAAATTGAGAGAACCATTAAAGAACTTCTAGAAATGGGCCATATTCAGCCTAGTAGCGGTCCATTTGCCTCCTCTATCGTATTGGTGAAAAAGAAAGATGGTACCATGAGAATGTGTATAGATTACAAAGCGATGAATAAAAAGACAATAAAAAACCGGCATCCCATCCCTAGAATTGATGAATTAATGGATGAACTACATGGAGCTAAATATTTTTCAAAAATTGACCTAAGATCAGGTTATCACCAAATTAGAATGAGAAAAGAATATACCCCCAAAACAACTTTCAGGTGTCACTATGGACATTTTGAATTTTTAGTCCTACCCTTTGGACTCACTAACGCACCAGCAACTTTTCAGTCATGTATGAATCACATCTTCAAGAAGCAGCTAAGGAACTCTCTACTCGTTTTCTTCGATGCTATCCTCATTTACAGTGAGACATGGGAAAAACACCCGAAGCACATTGAAGAAGTATTGAACATTTTGGAATCAGAATCATTATATGCAAAAATTTCCAAATGCGAATTTGGGTTAAAAGAAATCATTTATTTAGGGCACAAAATCAGTGAAGCGGGAGTAAGTGTGGATGAAGAAAAAATTAAAGCTATTAAAGAATGGCCAACCCCCAAAACCCTAACACAACTAAGGGGATTTGTGGGACTATGCAGTTATTACAGAAGATTTGTGAAGGGTTTTTCAAAAATTGCAGCCCCCCTCACCGATCTAACCAAAAAGGGAGCTTTCACTTGGAATGATAAGGCCCAACAAATTTTCGAACTTAAGGTAACTATGAGCTCCTGCCCAGTCCTGGCTATACCCGATTTCTCCATGCCCTTTGAACTTCAATGTGATGCCTCCGGGGAAGGTATTGGGGTCGTACTCATGCAAAAGCACTCCATAGCATTTGAAAGCCGCAAACTCACAGCAGGGGAAAGACACTACATTTATGACAAAGAGATGTTAGCTATAATGCATGCCTTAGCCAAATTCCATCAATACTTGGTTTGTGGGAAATTTATTGTGAAAACAGACCACAACAGTTTGTGCTTCTTTTTAAGTCAGAAGGATCTCAATGATAAGCAACAAAAATGGGTAAGCAAAATACAAGCTTATGATTTTGATATAGAATATGTAAAAGGGGTGAATAATGGCGCCGCAGATGCACTATCTAGAAGGGCACAGCTCAATGCCATCACTAGTATCTCTAAGAATTGCAAAGAAGAGATCATCAAGGAATATGATCAAGATTTACAAAAAAGGGAAATTCTAGAAGGTAACCCGCCTAATGAAAATTATAAAGTTAGAGATAACCTTATATCCTATAAGGAAAGGGTGTATTTGATTCCTCAGTCTGAATTCAAAAACAAAATTCTCCAAGAATTTCACAACAACCCCTTAGCAAGACATCAAGGATATTATAAAACATATAAACATATCCGAGAGAAATACTCATGGAAAGATCAAAAAAATGATGTACAAGAATGCATGGCATGTCAGCGCAACAAAGCTGAACTCTTCCACCCTGGTGGGTTACTCCAACCCTTGCCTATTCCCAACCAGAAATGGGAGAGCATATCTATGGATTTCATCATAGGATTACCAAAGACACAAGGGAAGGATAGCATCTTTGTGGTAGTAGACAGACTCACCCAATACGTTGATTTCTTCGCAGTCTCAACTGAATATAAGGCAATTTTGATAGCAGATCTATTTTTTAGATAAGTTTTTAAACTCCATGGGCTCCCATAGAATATTGTCAACAACAGAGACAGCAAATTAATTAGCCAATTTTGGCAAGAACTCTTTAAATTGGCCGGTACAGTCTTAACCCCCCGCACCAGTTACTATCCTCAAACAGAAGGGCAAACTGAAGTAGTGAACAAATGGCTAGAAGGCTACCTAAGGAACTATGTTACCAGACAACAGACCATATTGATTAAGTGGTTGCATTTGGGAGAATATTGTTACAATACAACACACCACATGTCCATAGGGATGAGTCCCTTCCAAGCATTATATGGGTATGAGGCTACATCCCTTGGAGAATTAATCCATCAAGAGAGCAAAGTACCAAAGGCAGAAGACTTTATTCAGCAAAGTAGAGACATCATTAAATCCTTGAAAGAGAATATACAGCAGGCTCAAAATCAACAAAAGATCTATGCGGATAAGAAACACATAGAAAGAACCTTCGAAGTCGGAGATCTTGTATTTCTACGACTACAACCCTATAAACAAACTTCTATTAAGAAGAATGGGACAGAAAAATTGAAACCTCGATTTTATAGATCCTACAAGATAATAAGAAGAGTTGGGGAAGTAGCTTCTGAAGTAGAACTTCCCAAGGATAGCAAAATACATAACATATTCCACGTCTCCAGACTTAAGAAAGTCCTCGGACAACACACAGTCCCTTGTGATGAATTACCCCCCTTAGACGAAGAAGGGAAACTCATTCTGCAACCGGAAATCATTCTTGACACACGAAAAAGGAAGCTACAGAACCAGACCATTATCGAGTATCTGGTAAAATGGAAAGATCTTCCAAATGAAGATGCCACTTGGGAAGGAGAGGAGAATCTCAGATTGCTTGAGAACAAGCAAATTGAAGATGGGGGAACTGTGATGACCCTCAATTAAAAACTCTTACCAATGTAGATGATTTGTATTTAAACGGAACTATTACCCATTAGAGATAATTTAACAAATATTGTCATTTTTTTAAAAAAAATATTATTAAAATATTAGTAACATTTAATTATTAATAATCAATTTATATATTATATATATTATAATATATGTTAGACAATATTAATAAATTAATAACTCTTATTGATTAATTATTCATAATATAAAATATTTTATATTATAATATATATATTACAAATCATACTTACAAGCGGTATGTAAAAGGGTTGCATCAGTCGCACCTTAGAGGTGCGAATGGATCGCAGCCTTAGGCTGCGACCAGTCGCATCCCTAAGGGGTGCCGACGGGTGTGGGGGGGACGTGACTCCCCCCTCCCACACATATTTGTATGCACAGCACGGGGAGTAAAAGGTACAACGGAAAACAGAGAAATATAAACAAGTAGATAAGTAAGAAAGAAAGGAAAGGGAAACAGAGATCTTGCAATCGACAATAGCAAGCTTTGGATTTGGTATGTGATTAAAAATTGAATAAAATAATTTTATTTATTAATTAATATATATATATATTTATATATACCCAAAGGACTCTAATTTTCATCTATAAAAAATATATATTGATATATATATTGTATATATATGTATGTATGTATGTATGTATGTACAATTAAGATTTACATAATTATGTTATATGCATTTTTTGCTTTTGGATTTTCTTCGATAAATCTGAATAGATGATTATATAATTTACATTAAATTTTGATACATTTATATGTCCACCCAAGTTGATGATATGGAGACCATATAAGATGAATCTTATATTCATTAGAGATGGATCCCATATATGGAGGGGACTAGAGGAAATTGTTATAGTTTTCCTAGTCTCGAGATTATTATAATCTCTTATAGGCAGTATATATACTAATGCCAGTCATATGCATATGCGTAGGCTTGGATAGCATTTATTGCTTCCAAGAGATTCTTCTGGGCAGTGCTCTATGGGATGACGTATCAATAGCCCAGTTGCTTAGAGTGGATCTTATATCCCTCAAGAGAATCAGGAATTCTGCGAAGCCCGACCTAGAGGCAGCCTTAAGAATCAAATCCCCCGCTTACTTAGAGTAGAGTATGAGTCATGTAAAAATTGTGTAATATTTTGTACTAACGTCAGTTTTGCAGGAAATTATAAAACGGAGAATAAGGAGGGACATTACAGAAGGTTATGCTTATGGCACTTTCTGATGGAGGACCGATTGTGGTTTTAGCTTGTAGGATGTAGTCTATATTCAAGCATGGAGATGTTGCTTGGGTGGTATAGTGCTTCATTTCATCCAAGTCACCTTCTTCACAACACGATCGGTCATTTCATGTAGATGTTCAAAGGATATTAGATAAGCACAACCTTGTTTTTGGTGACATTCCTCCTAGGGTACCCGCAGACCGTGGTTTTGAGCATATGATTGAGCTTGAGGAGGAAGCTAAGCTTGTGATTATCACTCCCTATCGTCGTCCTAGGAAATTCAAGGGCGAGATAAAGAAGACCATCCATGAGTTATTGGATATGGGGCACATCGAGCCTAGTTTTGGTTCCCTTGCTTCTTTTGTGGTGTTGGTGAAGAAGGATGGCATTATGCGCATGTGCATTGCCTACCATGCACTAAATACGAAAACAATTAAGAAGAGGTATTCTATTCTGCACATAGATGAGTTGTTGGATGAGCTTCATGGTGCGGTATACTTTTCGAAGATTGATCTTTGTTCAGGATACCATCAGATTCAGGTTTGTGATGAGGACATACATAAGACAGCATTCAAATGTCATTACAGGTATTATGAGTTCTTGGTGATGCCATTTGGCCTTACTAATGCACCTGCAACCTTCTAGACATGCATGAAGCACATATTCAATAAGCAATTGCATAAGTTTGTACTTGTGTTCTTTGATGACATATTGATATACAACAGGACTTGGGAGGAACACATGAGACATTTGGATGAGGTGCTTGGTATCATAGAGGCTCAATCTCTATTTGCCAAGATGTCGAAATGTGAATTTAGACTTAGAGATCTTAATCTTGGGGCATGTGATTGGTAAGGATGGAGTTAAGGTTCATTAGGAGAACATTCAAGATTGGCCACCACCAAGGAACATTTCAGAGTTGAGTGGTTTTCTAGGATTATGTGCATACTACATGAGGTTCGTGAAGGGATATTCACAACTTACAACTCCTTTACCAGATCTCGCACGAAATGGCGCTTTTAGATGGATAAATGAGGCACAAGTTGTATTTGATAGGCTTAAGCAGGTTATGAGCAACTGTCCAGTTTTGGCTCTTCCAGATTTCTCTCAATTGTTTGTGTTGGAGTGTGATGCATCAAGAGAGGGTATTGGAGCAATTCTTATGCAGAATCACCATCCTATTACCTATGAGAGTAGGAAGCTAAGAGATAATGAGAGACTCTATTCCACCTATGAGTCTAAAATACTTCTTGGAACAGAAAGAACTAAATGAGCATCAACAAAAATGGGTCAGTAGGATACAAGCATATGATTTTGACATCGAGTATGTCAAAGGGAAAAAGAACATTGTTGCTAATGCACTTTCGAGGAGGCATACAACTCCTACCTTATGTTCCTTAAGTGAGATTTCAGCAGATTCGAAGTCTCAACTATTAGTTGACAATTCCAAGAATTAGTTTGCATGCAAGATTATGGATGGTTTGGTTCTGGATGACAAATACACAGTGACCGATGATGTTATATACTATAAGACAAAATTTACTTGGTTCCTGGATCAAAACTTAAGGAGAAAATACTAGGCGCAATCCACGATATGCCACTTGCAGGACATTAGGGGTACTTCAAAACATACATACAGGTCAGAGAGAGGTTCTCATGGAAGAGCCTCAAGGATGATGTTTTGCGTCACGTGCTGTCATGTCCCCTCTTTTAGCTCTATCTAGCAGAACGTGGGAGTTGGCCTATTAGGGCGTCTCGTAGGCTGGCAGTGGTGTTTAGAGACCCAGTCTGTAATGACCCTTACCAATAGGCCACTAAAAACCCCTCAAAAAAGTAACTCAAAATGTAGATAGAAAATTATTTTTGCAATATATGAGTTCGCTATCCCAAAATTCCAGAATAATAGATAGCAACCAAATACCATCTAAAACACTATCAATGATGTAGGAAATTGCTCAAAACCATATGCCATTCATATATCAACAATTTGCAACAATGCCATACATATTTCAGCCAATAATACGATCATCAAACCCTAGGTTTGCAATATAGATAGACTAAAAATTACAATGCCCTTTCACTTGCAAAATCCTAGCCTTCCTTTGATACCAATAATGCCAAATGGCAAGCAAAGACAAGTACAATGTAAAATAGTAAAGTGTTGAAGCTATATTTTGTACTCAGCTGAAAACATACATTTCTCAGAAAATATGCCAAATGTCAAATGAAAAGTGAGGAACTTGATTGTAGATGGCTGCGATAATTTTTACCAGTGCTGAGGATGCCAACACCCAACCCAAAGTCACCCCAAATCTGAAAATGTACTTTCTTGAAGATTTTCGAAAATGTCTAAGAATTTTGAAAATTCCTTAAAAAATAAATCATGGTATTTTGGGACTCCAAAATGCACCTATCTTTCTCTCCTCGACGATAGAAATCCGATGCAAAAATACCCAGAATGATATGCTGAGTAATGAGGAAGATATGAGCAAAAATGTGGTTCCAAAACCCTATCCTGAAATTCTGAAAACTGAATTAGACTTGTAGCTAAAACCTTTTCGGATTGCTTTTTTCGCTCTGCTTTTTCGAATCTACTTTTTCGCTTTGCTTTTTCGGATATTCTTTTTCGAACTGCTTTTTCGCTTTGCTTTTTCGGATCTGCTTTTTCGGACTGCTTTTTTTCCTCCTGCAACCAAAACTCAAACCCTCAGGTAAGTCTGAGGACTCCAAATAAGCTCAACTTGAAATGGTTGAATACCACTTCCAAAGTGCAACCCTTCAAAGGATATTTCACCTCCTCAGTTATGCAAATCCTTAAGAAACTTCGTTCCTAAAGATCAAATGACAATCTGTACACCAAGATGGCGCCACAAATGCTCAAAGAGAAAAGTAGTGTAAACTCAAGTCATGGGATGTCAAATGAGAGGCCAAGCACTCTATTTATTCACTTTTCTAAGAAGCCACTAGAACTTCTAGAAATATCCATAAAATATTCTTATAAAATCCCTTTATAATGCACTTTTATATAAAAAGTAACTTTATAAAATAAAAAGTGCAACTCAACTCAAAATTATAACATTTTGACCCCACATAACACATTATAATAAAAAATATGATAAACACCATCACTCCAAGAGCAAATAAGACCATCCAATCCCCAAATAATCATCAGAATGACTCTCTCACCAAAACCATCAACCTACAAGAGTCCATGATAGGCAATTCCACTGAAAAATGACATGTCACTAAAGAGGGGACATGACACAGTCAGGGTTTACAGTGTTCGGATCTAGAGTTTCAGACAGTAGGAGAACAGTTGAGAGCAGTTCCTTAATTGTAGGAGTTTCCTACATTTTAGGAGGTGGAGATGGGTTACAATCTCGAGTCTCTATGAGATCATTCTATGGTTTCAGTTTCAGGAGATTCGGAGATGTTCCTATTTTTAGGAGTATCCCTATTTTTGAGGGATGAGACTGTCAGTTATTTCAGATTATCCGGCATCAGTCACAGGAGGTGACGAGTTCAATTTCACCTTGTAGAGGTGTTTTGGCATTCAGTTTGCTTTTTGGGAAATATTTTAATATATTTAAATATTCTCCTAAGTTAGCATTTTAATAAATTAAATAAGGCTAAGTTTTTAGCCACTAGGGAGTAATAAGGAGTTTTATGGCTCCATCTGGTGAGTTTTGCCATCATGTGATAGTCCGTTGGAAAGAGCTCCGCCTCTTTTATTTAATTATCATCTTCAGGGACCTGTTTGACACTTGGAACTATTCTTATTGGTGAAATAATGATTTTCAGGCACTTGGGCGCCATTATTAAAGAATATAACTTTATATTATAAAGTTCCTAAGTATTTCTTTTAGGGTTCCTTTTAGGGTTGAATTACATGAGAAGATGATATAAGGCCAATGCAAGGAAAGGAAAAGCATCTTTGAACATTTTCGAAACCATAATGTGGTGTTTAGCTCTGATTTGAGCATTCCCTCACTAGGACGTCAAACCCTAGGCTGAGAGTTGATCGAGTTGGGACGTAGCCCTCAACTGGATCGGATTTATTGGTTCTTGCACAACCTTTCGACATTGGTGGAGTTACTATAACAGTTCATATCATTGGCGTGAGAAAGTGAAGACCATCTTTGCAGCATTCCGCAAATTGCATCAGTTTGGACGTTGATCATTGTGAGTAGAATTGTTCAGCAAATCTATACCAGTTGGACGGTGGATTTTGTGGATAGAATTATTGAAGATTGCAACTGCTAACAGCTTCTATATTCAAACACTGATTGTATTTGAGGTACCAAACTTTATTAGTTTTGATATCAAACTTATTGGTACAGTTAAAAGCATTTCCAAAATTTCATATGCTTTGTATCAAGCTATTGTTATTGTTATCTCTTTGCTGCTGTTACTATCTTTACGTTGTATCAAGTTATTCTAAAAATATCAAATAAAATCATTCCTTCTGCAACTTCTGTCTAGTTCTGCAAGATAATTAAAACACTTACAGAAGAACATAATTATATAAATAAAATTTATAGCAGCAGCAGGGTAAATATCCACCTGGGATATTTCAGTGGTATCAAAGCTTGAATCCTGCCAGCCTGTAGGGTTTCAGGGAATTTATCACAACAGGTTACAGGAAAGGGTTTGATAATTCATTTCAGCAGTCGGCATCTGGTTTTAAATATCTTCTATGCATACTGGTGGAGAAATACACAGGTTCTACGAGCGCAAGAGAAACCAGTGGCAAGCAGGGGCCGCCAGAGATACAGAGACACCAGCTATGGGTGAAGCACAGGGTGCTGCTGGTGACGGCATGCCTACAGAGGCAGAAGAGAGAGAATTCATGAGAACTCTGATGGCTACGCAGCCCAGGATAGTCTAGACACTTGACAGATTACAGGATACTTTGGAGCGGATGGAATTGGATAGGCGTGGAGGTAGACAGGAAAGACAGGGAAGGAGCAGGTCGGTTTCCGTTGTAGGAAGCCAACGCAGTTATCGATCCCATGTCTCAGCAGGGAGCTCCCTTCATTCCTATAGGCAGGAACGTCCACGTATTCCTGCTCGAGGTAGACCACTATTGCCTCAGTTTGGGCAAGTTGAGCAGCCGGCACAGGTGGAGCCACGTGAGGTTGGATTCCAGGATTCAGTCATGGCAGCTACAGCTGAGTGGAGAGCCCTACCCCCAGAGGTTAGGGATGTTTTTCCTCTTCCACAGTATTGTGCACAGCATAGGGATAACGCCAGGTTCAGAGGAGACAGGGGCTACAGGCCACAACAGAACAATGACCTCAGTAGAGCCACTGGGAAGATCACACTGGCTACCTATGATGGCACGGGTGATACAAGTGCACGAGCATGGGTGCACAAGCTGGATATATATTTATCATTGAGACCTATGCCTGAGAGAGAGGCTATACAGTTTGCGGTTTTGCATTTAGACGAGGTTGCCTATGATTGGTGGCACCATGGATTGGTCACTCAGGATCACACCATGGTTCACTCCTATGCTGAGTTCATTGAGCGACTCATCGCTAGGTTTGATCGTAAAGACACGGAGCTTTACTATTGGGAGTTGGCACACATTAGGCAAACAGGGAACGTAGAGTCTTTTGTGAATGAGTTCCAGCATATTGCAGTCATGGTTCTTGACATGTCTCAGAGTCGTTGTGTGACGCTATTCATAGAGGGTTTGCAGGACAGGCTGAAGGGACTGGTACGAGCTTTCAAGCCAGCCACCCTCAAGGAGGCCACTGATGTTACATTTAGACTAGATACCACTCCTACCTCTTATCAGACTGATAAGAAACCATCCGAGAATACACAGGCACCACAGAGGCCTCCTTTGCAGGCTAAGGACACGCCACCTCCCCCTCCCAAAGTAGACCTGGATTCTAGAAATGAACTAAGGAGGAGGAAATTATGTTTTTTTTGTAAGGAGCCATGGGTACCAGGACATAGGTGCCTTGGGCAGGGAAAGGCACATCTTATTGAGGTCATGTCAAATGTAGACGATGAGGAGGTTCAAGATATAAATGACAGGGATGATGGTGTCCAAATTGAGCTCGAAGATGCTGAGGTAGCAGTTGTGACACATGGGACTATGGCTACATTGTCAGGTGCACCGATGATTCACCTCTTCTACATCTTGGGTATGATCCATGGGCATACTGTGTATTGTTTGGTGGACAGTGGGTCTACACATAATTTTATAAATACAGGAATGGTAGACCGGTGTGGTCTACAAGCACAGAATTTTCCAAGAATCGATGTGACTATGGCCAATGGTCTTACTCTGCAATGCATCAAGGGTATCCCACCATTGAGCATAGGCATGGAGGGATACACCTTGATAGATGACTTTTACATGTTTGATCTAGGGGGCACAGATGTAGTTTTGGGTGTATAGTGGTTGCAATACTTGGGGAGATACAGCCAAGATTTCAAGAAGAGACAATTGGAGTTTATGGTTGGGAGAAGGAAGATCGTGCTCAAGGCATGCACACTTCCATCTCAGGGTGGATCAGCTAGGAGTATGATTACTAATCAGGACTCAGATAGTAACAGTGATTTGATCATAACCCCATGTCCCTCAATATCTCAACACACAGGAGCGGGTGCCTTAGATTTGCCACAGAGATTGTATGAGGTTTGGGACGGGTTGGATAACAGGACTGTTTTGGGACCGGCTACTGGTCTGAATTCTGACAGAAGGACAGGATGGCCATTTGTTTGGATTCTTGGGCATGGGGGTATTTAGGGGTGGTTACTCTATTGTGATGATGTGATCTACTTCACCTCTACACCTTACAGTGGCGAGTATGTTTATCCTGACCAGCCACTTCAAGTTTGGGGTCGATCAGTGCTCTATATTTGGATTGCTTGGGATAGTGGAGGATTAGTGTTGTATTGCTTGCGGGCAAGCATCTCCGAGAGGGGAGGACTGTCATGTCCCCTCTTTTAGCTCTATCTAGCAGGACGTGGGAGTTAGCCTATTAGGGAGTCTCGTAGGCTGGCAGTGGTGTTTAGAGACTTAGTCAAGGTTTACAGTATTCGGATCTGGAGTTTCAGACAGTAGGAGAACAGTTGAGAGCAATTCCTTAATTGTAGGAGTTTCCTACATTTTAGGAGGTGGAGATGGGTTACAGTCTTGAGTCTCTACGAGATCATTCTATGGTTTCAGTTTCGGGAGATTTGGAGATGTTCCTATTTTTTAGGAGTATCCCTATTTTTGAGGGATGAGACTGTCAGTTATTTCAGATTATCCGGCATTAGTCATAGGAGGTGACAAGTTCAGTTTCAGCTTGTAGAGGTGTTTTGGATTTCAGTTCGCCTTTTGGGAAATATTTTAATATATTTAAATATTCTCCTAAGTTAGCATTTTAATAATTTAAATTAGGCTAAGTTTTTAGCCACTAGGGAGTAATAAGGAGTTTTCTGGCTCCATCTGGTGAGTTTTGCCATCATGTGATAGTCCGTTGGAAAGAGCTCCGCCTCTTTTATTTAATTATCATCTTCAGGGACCTGTTTGACACTTGGAACTATTCTTATTGGTGAAATAATGATTTTCAGGCACTTGGGCGCCATTATTAAAGGATATAACTTTATATTATAAAGTTCCTAAGTATTTCTTTTAGGGTTCCTTTTAGGGTTTGAATTACATGAGAAGATGATATAAGGCCAATGCAAGGAAAGGAAAAGCATCTTTGAACATTTTCGAAAACATAATGTGGTGTTTCGCTCTAATTTGAGCATTCCCTCACTAGGACGTCAAACCCTAGGCTGAGAGTTGATCGAGTTGGGACGTAGCCCTCAACTGGATCGGATTTACTAGTTCTTGCACAACTTTTCGACATTGGTGAAGTTACTATAACAGTTCATATCATTGGCGTGAGAAAGTGAAGACCATCTTTGCAGCATTCCGCAGATTGCATCAGTTTGGGCGTTGATCATTGTGAGTAGAATTGTTCAGCAAATCTATACCAGTTGGACGGTGGATTTTGTGGATAGAATTATTGAAGATTGCAGCTGCTAGCAGCTTCTATATTCAGACGCTGATTGTATTTGAGGTACGAAACTTTATTAGTTTTGATATCAAACTTATTGGTACAGTTGAAAGCATTTCCAGAATTTCATATGCTTTGTATCAAGCTATTGTTATTGTTATCTCTTTGCTGTTGTTACTATCTTTACATTGTATCAAGTTATTCTGAAAATATCAAATAAAATCATTCCTTCTGCAACTTCTGTCTAGTTCTGCAAGATAATTAAAACACTTACAAGAGAACATAATTATATAAATAAAATTTATAGCAGCAGCAAAGTAAATATCCACTTGGGATATTTCACGTGCGTGTGTGTGACTTGTTAGCAGAACAAGTCAAAGCACACTTTCCCAAGCGGAACTTTTGCAGCCATTGCCCATTCTAGAACAGAATTGGGCAGGTATATCTATGGATTTTATTACAAGTCTTTCGAAAGTCCAAAGGAAGGACTGTATTTATGTGGTTGTGGATAGATTGATGAAGTATGCACATTTATTTCCTATGACAGATGACTCCACAGCATCTCAAGTGGAAAAGGTATTCTATTGTGAGGTGTTTAGACTACACATGCTCCCCAAGACCATTGTCAATGACCGGGACAGCCGATTCATGAGTATCTTTTGCAAAGAGTTATTTCGGTTAGCTGGTACAAAGTTGACCCCTAGTACCAGTTACCACCCTCAGACAAATGGATGGACAAAGGTAGTTAATAAATTGGTTGAGGCTTATCTGTGCAATTATGTCTCGGTACAACAGAGAGCATGGGTGTGTTGGTTGTATTTTGTTGAGCATTACTATAATACTATGCACCATATGTCCATTGGTATGACTCCCTTCCAAGCTTTATATTGTTATGATGCACTATCATTTGTAGACTTGGCGTTGGGTGACAGTAGAGCTCCTAGAGCTAGTAACTTGTTACAGGATTGTCAAGATATCCTTAAGGCACTTAAGGATAACATTCAGCATGCACAGAATCAGCAAAAGATGTATGTGCATTGACATCGGACAGAGAGGTCATTTTAGGTTGGAGACATGGTCTTCTTGCGCCTTCAACCCTACAGACAGAGTACACTTAAAAGGAGTGGGGCAAAAAAACTCAAGCTAAGGTTTTATGGGCCATACAGAGTATTGAGGAGGATCGGAGAGGTGGCATATGAGCTTGAGTTACCTTCTCAGAGCAGGATAGATAATGTATTTCATGTGTTGAGGCAGAATATTCTATCTTCACCCAAGTTACCTCCACTAGATGAGGAGGGCAGCTGATTTTGATTTCGGCTGAGATTTTAGACATGAGGGAGAGGAGGTTGAGGAGAAGAGTAATCATGGAGTACTTGGTGCGTTGGAGGAAATTGCCTTTGGAGGATGCCACGTGGGAAGGAAAGGCTATACTCCAGCATCCATCTTTGTAGTTGCTTGTGGGTAAGAAACTCTGAGTAGGGAGGACTGTATTGTCCCTTCCTTAGACTGATCAACAGATGGCAGATGATTCACCTATTATCCTAGTTCCTATAGGCCAATAGTATGGATAGGGGACTCAGGCACAGGCTTATGGAGCTTTGTAGGGGCTTTGTGAGTTGTTTTGAGAAGTTTGGGACAGTTTCCTTGATTGTAGGAGGGATCCCTACTTTTTAGGGATTGATTGAGAATTGACCGGAACGCATCAGAGGACCTCCAGGTTTATTATGGGGAATTTGGTGGCAGTTCCTACATTTTAGAGAGGATCCTCATTTTTTAGGGAGAACTGTCAATTGGCCTACAAAACTCGAGCATCATCCATGATCGGGTGGCTTCAGTTAGATTCTAGATATAAGTCCAGATGAACATTTTATGAATAAATTGGGAAATATTTAAATATTTCCAAGTTGAATTTAAATAAATAATAATAAAGTGAATTATTATAATCACTTTATATTATAATAAGTTATAATCAGGCCATGAGCCCATTTCCCTAGGACTGATGAATATAAGTTGTTTTTAAATAAGGGGCCAATGTAATAATGAATAATTATGCCTTAGAAGTTTGAACCAAGGGAAAGACATATTTTATTAAAAGCCATTTTAATTAAAATAAGAAACCCTAAGCCATTCGAACTAAATGGTGAGAAGAATTAAAAGGAGTTGGGGGTTTCATTTTAGCCATCCAGATTTCATTACTCATCATTGCAGATTGAGGTTGGAGCTCTGATTTCAGGGTTTGCAGTAGATTTTATCAAGAACAAAAACTCTTGACGATGCTAAGATGGACCTACCCCCAACTCGCATGTAAATTGTGTTTTCCCATTGCTACATCAGCTGGAAAGAGCAATTTGAGCATTGATCCTTGTGAGGTAATTGTGTTGGTTTGGAAAGGAGGCAGGATTCCATTTCAGAATATCAGATCAGACCTGTGGCGGAAAATCAGACTTATTTAGGTGCCCAGATCAGGGCCGTTCAGCCTTCGGCTCACTCCTACATCTACCTAGGCTAGGGTTTTGTATGCAGAATTCAGTCACAGCGATCAAGGCAATGATTGCTGCAGATTTTCTCAGTGGGACGGCTAGTATAATCAGAAGTGAGAGTGGATTTCTTACATCTTGCTACTATATTTCTCCATCCTGACCATACAGCCTGGTACAGCTCTGTTTCTCCAGATTTGAGTTCAATAATTGAAATCAGAATTGTTATTTATTTCATCTGCTATTTGTTGCTTAGTTTCATTTGTAATTTGGCTTGTAATTCATCAAAAAAAAATTTAAAAAACACAAAAAATTAGAAAACAAGAAAACACAAAAAAAACATAAACTGCAAAACGACCAAAAAAATTAGATTACTTGTTCAAAACGCTGGTCAAAGGAAGAAATCAAACAAAACCATCAGGAATTGCTTTGGCATCCTATTTGGGATCTTTCACCACAAGCGCAAACTCGTATTACAAACTTTTTTTCTACTAGGAAAACTACATGGGCCTTGGATGTTAGGGGAGTTTCTAGACCAAGTTGTTATGTTCCCCCTAGGCTCTCCCAGTGTAGCCTTCTGACCTAGGATACTCCCTAACAAGCATCATATCTCATAGTGACCAAGGATGGCTCGGACAATTCCTCCATTTCAGACACGGACAGGAATATTTGATGAAATTTCCTTCAATTCTTTACAAGAACATGTTTTTGACACTATCAGTCACCCTTCATTGCTATTTGTTCTTTTTTCTTGTCTTAGATAGTTTTATTATTTTGATTCTGGGGTTCTCTCTTCGTCAAACTTCCTATTATTAATTGCTGTAATCTCTAGTCACATTGGCCTACATTTGGCCATCTCTGGACATTAATATAATTAATTACATTATTTCTTTCTCACTGTTACCTTGTTGATATGAGAACACTGCTACCAACAATATGGTGCAACTGATATGTAGGAAACAATTTGAAATGAAATGAAAAAATAAGGGACTGCAACATTTCACATGTAATTTCATTTATAAAATTGAATTTAATATAATATCTTAATTCCTTTCTTTATCACAGATAAAATTTTTATATAAGAACTAACATTGTTACCAAAAATATACTGCAGCTGATATGTAGAAAAAATTTCGAAATGAAATGAAAAATTAAGGACTGCAATATTTCACATGTAATTTCATTTATGAGTTTTTCAATTTTATAATATAATATAAAGCATTAATTTATGATATTTTCAAAAAATAATAATAGCTTTCCACTTGAGATCTTTCTAATGAAACATATATATATTTTGTACATTTGCTTCTTGAGAGTAAAATATATAATAACCAAACCAAAAAGTTGAGAAATTAACTTACAGGTTATTTAACTCGAACATGCCAATGATGTTCCCATAGACTTGAAGAGAAAATACTTCAGAAAGTGAATTAAAGAAAACAAAGAATGAGGCCAAGCCTGTGAGAAATATTGGGAAAGGTATTTGAATAAAATTTCATAGCTACAACTAGCAGGATATTCAAATATGGTTTCAAGATTTCAAAGAATACTTTTGGAAGCTTCTGATACCATTTGTAAAATTAAACTAAAAAAAGCAGGAAAAAGCTATTTGTCTGTCATAATTAACATCTAGATTTTATGGCAATTAGTTTCCATTTCTGTACAAATGGATACATGGTGCATATTCTTCTTCAAAAATTGCTCCTTTAAGAAGTTGCAAGGACTGCAGTGAAAAGATTGAACATCAGAAAAGAGATTTTTATGTACAAGAAAAATTTCTAATATGATATGCCTCAATTGTCATAGATCTATCATAATAAAACAGAACATGAACCACAGTAAATGGAAAAATTAGCATCAATTCAAGCTAAATCACAGGAGTTGTCTATTATTACAAGGTAGCAAAGCAAGATCCAGAGGTTAAATCGGGTCATAATAGCTTCATTTCTCAATTGGCATCCTCATTAATGACAACTTGGTTCGTATTTGAATGAGAATGAAGAGAAACACAGAGATAAATGTTTCATTAATGTATTAAAGCACCAGCAATGTCTGCCCTTGGATATTTCAACTGGCAAATGCATAAAGATAATCTTACTGTCCATGCAAGTTCCTTCATTTCCTTTCTAAATTCAGACTCTTCAATGGGATCAATATCTTCCGGTAATGCAACACACTCCCACCACCTGCAAGCATATGCAATTGCCTATTTAATTGAACATGGTATATTTTTAAATTGAAAATCACCTACACTGTTATATGTTCCATATGTGCTGTCAATTACAAATCAAAATTTCAAATTAAACAATACAAACAATAGAATAAAATCCTAAATGCTCAAACAAAACAATATAAAGAATTTATCAAAAACTATAGTTGAGACAGTTCTTAAACAACACAAACAATAGAAGAAATACTAAAATATCAAACAAGACACTCTAAAGAATTTACAAAAACTATAGTTGAGACGGTTCTTTTATGTTGGCAGCACCTAATCTATGAAACTGTCATTATGCACTTTGGGGCTATTGTCAGTGAATATATGCACACTTATCATAGAGGTTGTAGCATTGACTAAATTATGGTGAGCAAATCCTTGTAGGCACTATTCATTTTCATAAGGTTCTGAGCATACAAATTCTTATATCCCATGGCAAATGGCTCCCATGTCTTCAATACTTCAGACCAATTGAAACCCTCATGAAGATTTTCCTTCGCCTTTCTACTTTTAAGAATGACTGTAGAAATGACCTGCAAAACTGAAACAGTATAAGCACACTATAAATCCATAAATGCTTACATAAACATAAGTTCAACTGCATGGATTCCAAAAGTAATTCCAATGTGTAGGAAAACTTAGAAATATGTCCAAAGATGAATGTGGAACTGGAAACTGACCATTTCTTGTAAACTCTTTTATTTATTTGCAGTCCTCCCATTCTAGAGATATACTCAAACAACATAATATTTTGCATGGCAACAGACAATTGAATGAAAAATGTGACTAGAAGTGACCTAATAGACTAATCACAACCAACTCTATTATAGCGTGAGCTAGTTGTCATTCAGAAGAGCACTTATTATAGAAAGATGCAATTCTTGTACAAACATACCCAATTACGATTGCACCTCATAGAATTTTCAAATTCTGTTATTAACAATCATGTTAGGAAAGAAATGGAACCACAAAACATTTCAATTTTCCAGTATCCATGATGAATTAACATATTTTGAAATGAAACAGGAAATTTGCACAAACCAATGCCAAATTTCAGATTGAAGAGGTAGTTTAGAAGCAACAGAATGATATTATTGTATATGTCTCATGATAATATGATTGTTGGTATCCTATATTTTCTTGTGTGCATGCATCTTGCTTTTGTGCATAATATTAAACATATAGCTGATGTTATTGATATTGAACAGGGGACTAACTTGTGCTCAAGCAATTTAGTGTCAGGAGCTGCACACTTTAATTACAATTGAACTCTCAAGTGCATGTTCTTAAGCCCCTATTTCATTATGACAATTTCCAGTTTTACATAGTATTGTCTACTGTAAAGTGTCAACTATAAATAAATTTCATGTAGCATATTGTAGTAATACTAGCTTGCACAATTAGGAGGTGCAATGATTGGGCCAAGAGACAAACTCATGTTAAGTAGTATGTTAGATGTAATTATTAACAATTGTGATTTGAAACGGCTGTATTATTACATAGACCTATCATACAGATGGAGATGTAACACAGCATTCTCATTTGAAAAGGCAAATGAGAATTTATTTCAAAACCACATTAAACACCCACAAACTGAAAACCATAAATCTTCAAGAGAACAAATGAGAGCAATTATGTATAGAATGATTCAAATAATAAAACTATCTCTTGAATTTAAAACTTGAACTAATCAAGTAGTACTCCAGATAAGTAAACTGACCAATCAACTTCTTAAGAAAATATTTTTTACAATGTTTTTAAGCATGCAACATAATACAAGAAAATGAACCCAAGCTTTGCATTATAATGTGGATCTTAATAAAATGCATCACATATTGAGAATGAATCTTTGAAAAGGCCAAAAATCCAAGGAAACTCTTCCCAAAATGAAAGGTTGTGAAAGAAATTTATCTTAATTTCGTGAAAACATACATAAGTTAGCTACATAGTTGATAAAAACAGTCATTTTCATCTAAATTGGGAAATAAGATTAATGAACACAAACAACAAACAGCAGACTGCTTGAATACAAGAACCTGAAGAGGAAGAATCTTAAGAAATTGGTTTTTCTTGCAAAGATTCTGTGCACAAAAAATTCTAAGGGAGAAATCAATGGACATATACAATAACCGTAAAAACACCTCAAATGAACAAATCCGTTCAGACCATTGAGAAAACAGGGACAAGTTCTCTTCTAAAACAAGAGGATTGGAAAGCTTTGTTCAAATTTTCAAAACTGCACTAAAAGACAACCACTTGTCTCGTTGGCATCATAAGATACACAAAAAGAAGCTTATGCAAATAGGACCTTTTATCCATGTGGAGAAAGTAGGTAACAAATTCATGCAATGAACAAGAAAATTGTTAGAAGGAAACAAATATTTATAGTAAAAAGATAATATGGCAAAAGATTTCCCTTTGGCCGTAGCAAGCTTGATGTCATCGGGCATTATTGCAGCGACATTTCTCTGGCACTGATCTCTGATAAGATCTCCATTGATATTACCCCCACTCTCTTCCTAAAGGCATCTCAAAAAATGCAACCTCAAGGCATAGTGATGACAAAGCAGCATACTTTGCCTTCGTCTTGCTTGATATGCCAAGAAAAGGAGATAATCCAACTGATGGGTAGCACATTACTTTCTTCTAAATTGAGGCTATTGCAATGGGTTGAGCATTGTGCCAAAGCCATCTCCCTCTGTCCTACCACTATTATTTTCAATATGCAACATACAACAAGCCTTTTAACCCCTTAATGCCTACTTTGATCCAACCCTAACACAATGCCTCTTCTCTTTCTGATCTGCCCATGCTCACACTTTGGATTGGCTCATATTTCACCTTTGCCCCAAAAAACATATTGGATCAAATGTCTCCTTTTCCCCACTACACTAAGGAGAATGGATTTTCCCATCAAGTGAGAATTTTAGGGACTGAATAATATTTCCTAGCTTGAGATAATTTTTCCGACATTTTTTGGGCTAGAAAGCCCACAAGAAAAAGCCTGTCACCTCATAACACACAAAAACAAATGATTTGGAGTTTACCTTTTAAGTTAGACATGGTATACTATAAACATACATTCAATGATTAAAAGTACATGGTTAAAATTTTAAGCCACCATAACCACATTAATGGGGCCTATGGGTAGAAATAGAAAGCATCAGAATAATAAAATGAAGATTCTAGTTTAGTATATCTAGAAGCCCACCTAGGGTTAGCCATATGTGTACAGTGTAACTATTTGCTACATTATTTAATTAAGATATCAATTACAATCCAACACTCTCATCCATAACCACATTAATGGGGCCTAAGGGTAGAAATAGAATGCATCAGAATAATAAAATGAAGATTCTAGTTTGGTATATCTAGAAGCCCACCTAGGGTTAGCCATATGTGTACAGTGTAACTATTTGCTACATTATTTAATTAAGCTATCAATTACAATCCAACACTCTCATCCATTAACGTTTTCTCCAATCCCTCATTGTTGCAATGGTAAAGACTGTAAAGACCCTTGCTAATATGCCCAAATAAATTCCAACTTCTCTGGTTTGTAATTAAATATGTTTTCTCCAATCCCTCATTGTCGCAATGGTAAAGACTGTAAAGACCCTTGCTAATATGCCCAAATAAATTCCAACTTCTCTGGTTTGTAATTAAATATGTTTTGGAAAGTTTGCTTGTATGTTTTAGATTGTTCGGTAAAATTGCTAATGCAGGGTTTTAGCATTCGAAATAAAAATGCATAAATTGATTGAACAGCATCAAATGACCAGAATACACAGAACTGAAATGATAGATTTTCTTTGATTTTGGCAATATAATATTACAGAGATGATAGTGCAATTTCACTGACCTTGGAATACAGTTAACAGTTTAAGTATTTCTGTTTCATTACAGAGATGATAGTGCAATTTCACTGACCTTGGAATACAATTAAAGAAATATCTTGGAGACATGTAAAATTGTTTAAGAGAGGATTTTCATGACATTTGCAATTCAAGGAGATTGTACAAACAAACTTTTCACTTATCAAGTATAATATGTAACTCCTTACCAAGCATGATACCATATGCATACAATTCCCTTATTTACTCTATTATCTGGCTACAATACTTGAATCATCTACCACTCTTTTCCACCATTTTAAGTTTTAAATGCATCTGGCAACTTTGCAGTAATCTGTCATATTGAGTTTTAGTGATTAGGTTATTAAGATTGTTTGTGTACCTGAGCAGCAACATGGAAAATATCATTTGTCTCTGCAAGAATCAACTATCCAAATGAATCAGATGGAAAAATTATAAACCTAAACAGAATTGAATAAAGGATTCTCACACATATTAAGAGATCTTATAAAGGGAATAATCCACTTCTATGAATGATTATTACAAATCAAAAGTCATTCTGAAAAGAAGTCTGCATCTTGAACAAAGAGAGGACACAGAATTATACCATCCGCATGTTGTTTGAAATCTAGTAGTCCAGCTCTGTTCTTACACAGAGATCTTTCCCCAGTACAAAGTAATGAATGGAAAGCTTCCCAGGCAGCTTCGGCACAGGATGTGCTATACCAATATTCAATCAAAGATGAGGTATGAATCAGGATAGTTAAATCAACTCCAAGAATGGTATAATCAAATGATGACTAAATAGGTAAAAAGAATTCTAGCAAAAATAAAACAAATCTTTAATTCTTATTTTAAAAAGCACAGATGATAAAATTATTGCATACAAATTATTATAAGGGGTGTTCAAATTACATGATAAAAACAACATCATTGTCAGAGACTCAGATGAAGACATGGAAGAGAACTCTTGATTTCAACTTCCAAGTTTTAACAACTTACAAATAAAATTTATGATTTCTCATCAGATTTAAAAAACAGAAATGAAAAAGAAGAAATGTGGCAATATAAGAAAACTCAAAAGATGTTTTATGCAGGCTTCACATAAAATAGGTAAACATAAACACCAGTTCTCTCAAATTGACTATGTATTTGTTCAGGACCACTATTCCATACATGGAGAACACATTCACATGGAACAATTTGAATTTACTGATTTGAAAATAGGATAGTTGTAAACATACTCAAGCAATATGCATGTTTTCATTTGGAGCTGGTGAGAACAGGGCTCAAAATCCAGCCCACACTTATTGTTACATCCAAGTTTTTGAATAATTATTATCATTAAATTATATGACAATTAATGGCAGGAGATAGTATTGATATTGATTACTGCATAATCAACACACTAGTTTATTAGAGCTTTGACCTTGCGGTTGATCTAAGCCGAACAGCCCCCGTGTGGGTTCGAATGTTGGGTCTCCCACTCAAATTCTTAGACGAACAGATCTTTTGTTGGATTGGCAGCACTTTTGGTAACTATGTTTCAATGGACAAGGTCGCCAAGGCAAAGTCCAGGTTAGTACTTGCCCATTTTTGTGTCAATGTGACCATTACTAAAACTCTGCCCAATTTTATTACTTTACAATCTAAACTGGGGAGGTGGACACAAGCATTGGTATATGAGAATGCTACAGTCTTCTGTCAAAAGAGTAACAAATTGGGTCATGTGATTTCCGACTTCAAGGCCCCTGAAAAGGAGCAACAAAAACTAAAGGGTATCTCTACATCCCCCTCTGAGGGTTAGTGAGCCGCCAGAGGGTGTGGATCAGATTCTAATAGAGATGAATATCCCTTCACGAACAGGCTTCTTAATATTCTAGAAACCTCAAAAAAACTTGACCAAGCGTTGATTATGGCAGGTTCTTCAAATAAGGCTACTGCTCTAGAAGTTAGTCAGGGGAAGATTCTAGCAGGTGCTTTAGACGAGTCCACTATTTTAGTGGAGGGTGAAATACCTATTGTACCCCAAATGAGGATTACACCTGCCTCCCCTAAGGAGAACAGTGTTTCACCTGAACCGCTCCTCGCCCCCCCACCCATGAGCAGGAGCTTCTCCTCACCAGGAGCATCTACTAGTACTGTGGTGAGCAATGATGGATGGATGATTCAGAAAAAACAAGAACAAAAACAATAAGGCGGACATGGGACTTGACACGAAGGTTGGTCGACCATCACAACATGTCACAAGGCAAAGGGAGGTTACACGAGAAATCACCAATGGTAGGAAGACGACCCTAGATTCTGCAACCAAAACGAAGAAACGAGGTTCCTTTCATGGAACACGAGGGGGTTGAGTGATTCCCAGAAACAATTTGCTCTTAAGAATTCTATTCTGGAAAATGGTATTGACATTGTCCTCCATGAGGTTTAAAGATGAGAGAATCCTCTTCAACACCCTTGCCAGGGTTTTGTGGCCAAGATCACAATTTTGTATAACCAAAGCCAATGGTGCCTCCAGTGGTACTGTCACCATGTGGAATCCACAAAAGGTTGAAGGGGCTTTGTCCGTTTCTAATCAAAATGTTTTGGTTAACAGGTTCAATTCTAAAGGTTTGGCTTTTTTCATAGTTAATGTTTATGCACCCAACTCATACACTGGCAATAAAAAAGGTTTGGGACGAGATTGCATCCCTTATGCAACAATCCATCATCTCATCGTGGCTCCTTGCAAGTAACTTCAACTCCCCACTTTGTCCCTCGGAAAAAATGGGTAGCCTTGAAGACTATACATGGTTGACTTATTAGAATTCACTAACAAGACAGGTCTGGTGATATTGATCTTACGAGACATTTGTTCACCTGGTCTAACCATAGGAAAGGTTTGGACCTCATTCATGTGAGACTTCATAAATTCCTTTGCTCTTCCAATTGGGATATAAAATTTAATTCCTTCCTGGCTGCTCTTCCCCAAACAGTGTCTGGCCATAATCCACCCTTATTGGATTGGAGAAATAGGTTGTAGAAGGGACATCATCCCTTTCGCTATGAAATCATGTGGGGCACTCACCCTGATTTCCATTCTTGTGTCGAAGCGTGGTGGGACTCGCCAGTGATAGGAACCCCTATGTTTTGAGTGACACAAAAATTAAATATTATAAGAAGAAAGGTGAAGAAATGGAAGAGGCTAACTTTTGGGAACATCTTTGAGCAAGAAAAAGAAATTAGCATGAAGTTGGCTTCTGTCCAGGAGCAAATGGCTAGAGGTCACCTCTCAATAACTACACATGCAAGAGAGGAAGCCTTGGGGGCTAATTGGAAAAGCATCTTGCATAGGGAGAAAATACTCTGGAAACAAAGGTCTAGAGTCCAATGGTTAAAGGAAGGAGACAAAAACTCAACCTTCTTTCACCACTCAACTTGCACCCATAAGAAAAGAAACACCATCCTTAGCCTCAGAGATGAACATGATGGGGTTGTTGTGGAGGACGTGAAGTTGGGTCTCCTGGCCTTGGATTTCTTCTATAAGGCCTTTAGGAATGATAGTTGTACTATTGACAATGCTTTAGAATCTCAATTGTTGGACTACCTCCCAAGGGTTGTCTCTAGCACTGATAGTGCGCAACTCACGGCCCCAATCACACTGGAGGAAGCGAGGAGTGCTACCTTCTCTATGGGTGCTTTCAAGGCCCCAAGCCAGGATGGTTTCTCCCTGCTTTCTTTCAGGATTTCTAGGATATAATGGGCCCTGGTGTGATTGCGGCTATTAGAGACTTCTTCAAAACGAGCAGGCTTCTAAAAGAATTGAATTACTCTTTCATTGCCTTGATTCCTAAAATTTAGGAGCCACTCTCTCCATGATTTTAGGCCAATAAGCCTTTGTAATACTGTCTATATGATCTTTTCTAAAGTCTTGGTCAATAGGATTAAACCATTGCTCAACAACGTCATTAATTGCAACCAAAATGGTTTTATCCCCGAGAGACATTCTTGATGTAACTATTACTACTCATGAAGTCTTCCACTCCATGATGAAATGCAAGCTTCCTAGGATGGCACTCAAGTTGGACATATGCAAAGCTTATGATATAGTCAAATGGGATTTTCTCTTCAAATTGCTTGAAAGATTTGGTTGTGATAAGAAGGTGGTTGCTCTAAAGAAGGAATGTGTGACCATTGTTCGTTATTTTGTCCTGGTCAATGGTGTCCCTAGGGGTCTTTTTTGGCATTGCTAGAGGTATCAGGCAGAGGGACCCTCTATCCCCTTCCTTATTTATTATGCTGGAAGAGGTTTTAGGAGGAGACTTTTTGTGTATGATAAGTGAGAAGAAACTTATTGGGGTGTGCTTTGCTTCTACCCTACCCCCTATGGTCCTACAACAGTTTGTAGATGACACAATCCTTTTTGGTACTGTGTCAGTGCTCAAAGCTAGACTATGGAAACACCTCCTTAGCCAATATGCATTTGTGTCAAGGAAAAGTATCAATTATGTTAAAAGCAAATTCTATTTCTTTAACACACATCACACCCTATAGAACAAAGTCAAGAATATTCTCGGATGCCTAAGTGTTGAGCTGCTTGATACTTACCTTGGGTTACCACTCACAATCAAAGAGGTGTCGAACTCATTTTGGAACACAATTCAAGAAAGAATGCAACGCAAGTTGGCCGGATGGAAAGGCAAAATCTTGAGTAGTGCGGGTAAGATGCATCTTCTCAAACAATCCTTACAAGGGTCCCTGTCTACTTCCTTTCACTCTTTAGAATCTCTAATAATTGGGTTGATAAAATGGAGAGAATTCAAAGAAACTTCCTTTGGTCTCGAAAGAAAGAGAAGTAGATGGCTTTGGTTAAATAGGACTGCGTTTGTCACCCAAAACCTATGGGAGGTCTGGGTGTTAGGAGAATCTCTCACCTCAACAAGGCCCTTCTTGCTAAGGTTGGCTAGAAGTGGAACATTGCTAGACATAAAGCAAATTGGTGTAATATCATGTCTGCTAAATACTTGAATAAGGAAAGATTTCACCGCTTCTTAAATATGCAAGGGCTCCCCACAAGGTCCAAAATATGAAACAGTATCCTCTATTGCAAGTTTGTGCTCCTTCATGGCTTGAAATGGCAGATTAGCAACAGTCTAATAATCCATTTTTGGAAAGATACTTGGTTTAATGATTCACCCCTTTTATCGCTTTCATCCTTTCGAGACCTCTATAGGCTTGCTAAATGGTTCTTTGGGATCTAGGCAGAGAACCACATGGACCAGTCTAGATCTTCAAAAGATATCCAGCTTTGTTGTCAAGACCTTCAACGATTGATGCCCCTAGCATTGGACTTACAAAGGAGACTTAGGGAGGAGAGAATTCTAATGTTCCCAAGAGAGGATAGCTTTGTCTAGAGAAATAATGTCAGTGGTGAATTCATGATGAGATCTACCTATCTTATGCTTATCCTTGATGATGGCCAGGGCAAACTGTGGAAAAAGATCTAGAACTCCCAACTAATCCCTAAGATCAACTTGTTCAAGTGGGGGGTTATACATGACAAAATTCTCACTCAAGACAATCTCATCAAGCATGGGTTCCAGTTTCCAAACCGTTGTGTTCTCTATAAACAAAGCGAAGAGTCGATTAACCATTTGCTCAAACGATGCCCCTTTGTGAGTGAGTTGTGGCAAAAAGTACTACATTTACTATAGATTGATTAGGTGATGAATAAGGATGTTCAGCAATTTTCCTTTAACTAGGAAGGGACCTCCTTTAATCCCAATATCAGACAATGTGGTGGCAAATTCCTCCACACCTTGGTTGAGCAATTTGAAAGAAAAGTAACAACAAGATCTTCCGTGAAAAGGAATTCCCATCGGATGTGGTCTTTGGTATTTTCCACAAGACACTGCTAGAAAATTTAAGTGTCACTAGGTGGCCTTGTCCACCCATTCCCCCTCCCTCTATGATCACCAAATTGCAAGGAATTGGGGTTTCAAGGAATGCTTTCGAAAGTTTGACCTATCCAAAAAGCTCAAGAAAAAACACAAAATGGATGCCCCTACCTGAGTTGGTCTAAACTAAACTTTGATGGTACAACAAAGCAATCTCAAGGTTTGGTTGCTACAAGAGGAGTGATCAGAAATAACTTTAGGAAGTTTGTTGCAGCCTATAGTAGTGCTTTGCCCAGATATACGAACAACCAAGCTGAGGGAATGGGCTGGGGACTAAGATTGCGCTCTCCATTGGAAATAGAGCATTTTCAATTGAAGGGGATTCCAAACTTAGCATCGATGTTGTCAAATGGCTGTCCAAGACCAACTGGTTCGTGGAAGGCATCCTGGGTGATGTTCATAGGCTTCTGTAGGGATTTGATTCCTTTGTTGTCAACCATGTTTACAGGGAGAGCAACGTAGTTGCAGACTCTCTTGTTGCAAATGGCTACAATCTGAAGGGGTTGAGGTGTTGGCGAAACCCTTTTTCTCCCAACCAACGCTCAAACTCTAATGTCCCCAATTTTGCTAGCATTGGTGTTTCAAGGATTAGCCTATTATTTTGATCCTCGTAGGCTAATTATTGTAGATAGAGGGTCTTCTGAGGCAGTGGCTTGGCTTGGGAGGGTCTTGTCTTCTCCACAATTCAGTAAGCTACAGGTTGGTCTTCGTTTGGCTCAGATTGAACTTCATTTGGGCTTAGATTTGTGTACTTACTATTTGTGGTAAGTTGGGTGTTGATTGAGATGGACCCTTTCTATTTTTGGAAAGTGCATTTGGTCACATGGAGAAATAATAGATATAACTCCTACTTCAGACGACATATTTAAATGATGAGTATTTTGGGAGTTATTACATTTTTAGTGGCTAAATTATTATTAAATTATTAAATGGCTTATTATAAAGTTATAATATAACTTTATAGTTTCACTTAAGTGGAGGGTCAAGTCATCATTGGAAGGGGCCATTATTTAATTGATTATTAAACCCAAGTCGCATTATTATAATAATGTTTTAAAGGAAGTTGTTAAAAGGGAGTTGTGTTCAGTGGAGATCATTTAAGAAACTTTCACAATTTCAGAAGTTGAGTTCTTTTGGAAACTTTTATCAACAAAGCATTATAAATATGAACTCATTTCATTGGAGAAATGACGCTTGAATATTGATTTGCTTTTGTTGCCTTTGTGATTTTTTCTGAGGTTCTGAAGTTTGTGCCCTTGCTGAAGTATAAGGGTCTGTTATGAGGATTTGTTATCCATTGCTGAAGTATAGTGGAAGGTTGTCTGAATTTGATAGTGCAAATTGCTGCTGAAGTATAGCAATTTGTTTTGTTTTAGAGCTGGAGCGAAATTGATAGTTGTATTTGCAGATTTGTATTGGCTATGAATGTGAGACAGCAGCGTTAAGTCTGGGCTGTTGCTGTATGAAGTAATTAATGCCGTACTTCTTTATCTCAAGAGCTGTGGTGGGAGAATTAGACTGTTGTACATTATTAGCAGTGGGTTGCGGGCTGCACAAGGAGTGTATATTGTGACTTAGAAGCTGCGTCTACAATCTGGGAAGCTGCGTATATAATTTTGGAAGTGGTGTTTCAGAAAATTGATGATAATCAGACTTAATTCGCAGCACTGCTTTGGCATTAAGGGTCTGCATTGTATTCGGTGGCTGGAGATTACTCAACTGGGGCTGCGTTCAATACCCAGGACTGCTGCGTTAATTTCTGGGAAGTGTAGCAGCGAATTGGTAGTTGTTTTTCACTATGGGAATGCAGGGGTAGAGGCGCATCAAGGATTTACAGCTCATTCCCTTCATTGCAAGGCTGTGTTCATCCTTTTCACTATAAGGTGCCATTGTAGTTAATATTTATGTTAAAATATTATTGGTGAATGAGATGTTATATGTGAAATCATTATTTTGGCCATTGTCAATGCTGGTGGACTTAGAGTTTGTTCTTTGATGCTGTTATGATTTTTATAAGTCTGGAAAATTTATCAAAAAAAATTGTATATGTTTGAAAATACAAAAAAACAATTGCAAATTTAATTAGAAAATCCAGTTTGCAATAGAGAGCCAGCTGGGCTCTTTACACAAACTCTCTTGAATGGAAAATGTTCAAACTCCAAGGGAAATGACGTGTAGCAACCTACTTTGGAAGTGGTGTCTCCTTTGTACATTAGGGTGTTGGGTAACCGACAACCCTTACCTGTTAAATACTAAGCGGGAATGGGGAATGGACCAAAATATCTTGAATTTGAATATGGGATTGATGACGTGGCAGTATGACGTTGAATCATGGAAAGGCAATGTCCAAGAGGGCATTAATTACTAGTTATGGTGTAGTAGTTTTCCTAGGGGTTGAGGTGTCGGTGAAACCCTTTTTCTCTCCCAACTAACGTTCAAACTCTCTTGAATGGAAAGTGTTCAAACTCCAAGGGAAATGACGTGTAGCACCCTACTTTGGAAGTGGTCTCCTTTGTACGTTAGGGTGTTGGGTAACCCACAACCCTTACCTGTTAAATATTGAGCGGGAATGGGGAACGGACCAAAATATCTTGAATTTGAATATGGGATTGATGACATGGCAGTATGACGTTGATTCATGGAAAGGCAATGTCCAAGAGGGCATTAATTACTAGTTATGGTGTAGTAGTTTTCCTAGGCAGCCCCTAGGTAATCATGTTGATTACATTAATCTCAAAGAGTACCTCAATATGATGAAATGGCATTACGCAATAAATAGGACTGGCAACATTTGCATTTATCATTACCTCTTGCATAATGAAGGGTACCCTTTATGTGTCGCATTGAAAAGACCCCCACTTGTGGGAAACTGTAGCTCGCATGAGTCTAATGCCTTGGGAGGATGGTTGAATGATTTCACCCAGTCAAACGGACAAGCATTTTTCTTTCCTTTAAATCGTTTTGTGAGAACATAAAGTTGCTCTTGCCATATCAAGAGTTGCAATTTTCATCTCAATGTTGACTGCCATGTGTTTTCTGTTATAGTTATGGGGGATGACTACAACCGCATCGAGTAGAGGAAACCGAACAATTTCAAGAATGACCCAACAGTATGGCATATCTGCAAGGAGGGGGGTTGCCAACTTTATTGAGTCCATTACGAATTCAATGAGGGTCTACCTTTCCACTTCGCTGGCTCCTGGGATAACAAGAGGGTTTCAATCGGAGGCATTTCCATTGAAATTAGTGAAGCCATCACTAATGCCATTGGGTTATCTACAAAGGGAAGGAAATGGAAGAAGACCAGTCGAATAGTTGGCAACGACAATTTAAGCAGTTTCTTTAAGGGTTGTGAGGCTCTAGTTAAGAAACAGGGCGGATACAATAGGGCTGAGCTTCCCCCTCCTTGAGACCAAGTATGCTTTATGATCATGAGCTAATTTACACTAGAAGGGTGTTTTAAGGTTTACTATTATTATCATATGTCGCTTCTTAATCACTTCAAGAACCATCAAATTATTTCTTTTCCATTTTTTTTATAAATTCTCTTGAAAGCTTTGTGTTTGATGCTAAGGAAAGTGTCCTCCACGGTAAAAAGCCAACTTACATACATCAGAGCCTTATTTTTAGGCTTTACAACTTTCATTTGGCCCTTTGCCCTCCTAAACCTATCATTATCTACCTCCAATAGCTCGACCCATACTTCTAATAAGGTGAAGGAGGACTTGTCAATCCTAGTATTGAAATGTCATCAGTTGAGGAGAACCCAATTCGATCTAGCTTGGACACGGCTTTCACCTTGAATTTGGCCAACTTGCAAAGTGAGGTGAACAGTTTGAAAAACAAAGTGAGTGAAGCAAAAAGAAAACTAGGAAGCATTTCCAGATTCAGTCTCCAGGTGATGCACAACTCTACAACCTCTCTTTGCTTGTTGCAACACAAAATTCTCGATGAAGATGAACAAGATGAAGGAAATTACAAGGACGTATTTAAATTCCTCACCGATGATTGGTCTCACATGCCATAGCAGTTTGGTTGCGATATCAAATCTTCTCCTAAGGTTTAACGGGGTTCTGACCCCTTACCCCTCTAAGGCTTTTCTATGTATTTTTACTTTTAGCCTATGTGGGTTTTTGAACTCTAGATGGTTGTGCTATGGCTTCGACTACACTAGTAGGATTTTGTTTAGGTTTTTAGCTTGTTCTCTTATGATTAGTACTAATTTGTGGTGGTAACTTTCATGATTTTGGGTTGTTGAACTATGGCCTATGTCTATCTACTTTATTAGCTCTGTTCTAGGATGCTTTTGATGTTTATGTGTTGTTAGTGTGATGTGTCTGTACGCCCTCGGGTAGTGGTATTGTAAGGGTTAGCACCCTAGTTTTTGTTGTTGATTAGCATCAAAAACAATTATGAAAACATATTTATACATTGCTCCATATATCCATCTTTATGCCTTTTACGTGTTCATTGCCATTGCCAAAGGGAGTTCCATGTTTCCCTTGCAAAGAAATTCACTATTGATGAGATCAAGGTGCTTAGCCAACAGTTCACGTTATAAGTTTTAAACTTTAAAACTTCAAACTCTAATTTAAGTTCTACGACATAGCTTAAACATTAATAATGTGAGTTTAGAACATATAATTTTATATTTTAAATTACTTAAATTATAAGTTTATGATTTGACTTTTAATGTATTTCTTTTTATACACAAAAGGCAGCTAAAGGGACTGCACCCATTATATTAAATTATCCAAATATTATAGTATTAATGTCCTTACAGAACTGTTGCCCACTCAGTTGTTGCCCTTGATGACAAAGACACAGATCTCTTGGTATATTCACAGTGAAGCATTTGCACAAGTATACTTAGATACTTGATTGGCAAGATACTTGACTGCTATATACTTGACATTTGTTTGGCTTTGATTTGATATCGGTATCACCTCAGTCTATTATTGATAGCATCACACCATTGCTGCTGATACACTTTGATTACAGTTCATTGATGTTATTTTTTGATGCACATATCTTGCATACATATGACAGTGATAATCAGTGATCAGTGTTGACATTCAGGTATACACAATGTGGACAGGTATACAGATTGGATAATCTCTCAGTGATAATATACTCTTTTCGATAGTGGACAAATTTACAGGATGAATATCATTGATATATTACATCCTTGTTTACATGGTTGATATGCATTCATGTTATTTGATATATTTTGTATCTTGTAAGACATTAGATATTAATCCCTTATATGTCTGTCTCTAATAAGGAATTAATATCTTATCAATGTTTTGTTGATAAGCTATTAACATCTTATTGCAAACAAGACGTATAAGTTATTAATAACCTTTGTTACACAAGGTTTGTATGTATCAGGTGATAAGGTGTTAATAAATTATATTACCCAAAGAAAGTCACTTGATCAATGACAAATCTATGAGTTATTTGGTCTTTACAAAAGACATGACAATGCAATCTTGGCATGGTTTGTAAAAACACTTTGGTATAAGCTTATAACCATAATAAGTGCAAAAGGTACTATGGTATGATGGGTGGTAATAAAAATGTCTTTTGACCTTGAGCACAAATCTAGATACTCATAGTGAGTATCGACAGATAGCACAACTATTGAGAGATTTACATTTGAATACATTACACTTTTCAAAGACATTATTGTCATTAATATTGGTCGGTATCATTTTCATCGAGGGCATTGATAAAACATTGACATTAAGGCACCAAAGATATTATCTTTTGTTTCAAAGGCATAAACAAAGGTTTCTTGGTTTGTTTCGTTCGATCTTCGAACCCTAGCCAATATGCTAGGGAACAGACATTTTTTGTATTAGCTGCTCACAACATTGAGAATGGAGGCGGTTTTTGGTTTGACAGTGGCTTTAGGACTTTTGAACTGGATGAGGAAGCGGTTGTGTGTAAAGCAAAAGATGACTAGTGGTTATACAAACAGTTTCAACGGCAACTGCCCAATATTGTTTTGCTTTTGAGCTTGGAAGGTATTCAACACTGTTACTATGTTTATTGGTTAATTTGTTGGTTAAAAGGTGGTTTACTGTGATTAGAGTTGAATACTCGATACTTGTTATCGGTTATGTGTTAAACACCTTTAATGGGGCATAATGACAATTGTGAAAGATTGTTTTGAATGCTCTATTTTGCTGGTTTCAATTTTTTAGTTTTTCAAAACCAGTTGGAAACACAATTTTTTTTTGAAAAAGATATAAAGAGGGTTTCATATAATGTTGAGATTATTCGGTCTATGTGAAGTAAGATCTCGATTGTGAAGAATATAGTTTTGTAAAAAAATGGGTTTTCATTGTATATTTTGAACAAGGATTTATTGGGTTATATTACATTGATATTAGTATTGCGATATAAACACACAATCTGATTGCATTGTTTAAAATAGAGCACTGTATAGTGTTGTATACATGTTATTTTTGCGAGGCATATTCTCTGATTCTTTGAGAAATTTTGATTTTGCCAATGAGGCACTGTTTGCCAGTGAGGCATATTCATCTTTCAGTGAGAAAATATTAGCTAGTGAGGCTTTGTAAATGGTGAATTGTTGAATTAAGCCAATGAGGCACTTTTCGAGTTGTTTTTCATCCCTATAAGGCTTTTCCACTCATGAAAACATTGTGTTACAACTCTTTTGTGAGTCTTGTTGATCTTTCATAGTCATTTTAATCTGCTTCATTTCATTTGATGATGTATATGGATTATTCTAAACTCTCATTTGCTGGTTAGAAAAGAGTTATTTTGAAATTGATCTCTAGAACACAGATCCCCCCCCCCTCTTAGTGTTCTTCGTACTCTAACAAGTGGTATCAGAGCCATACCCTTTCGATAAGTCTAACCAACTTAGAGGATTCCTGGCAATGGAGCACTTGTCATAGAAAATTAGGAAGGTCTTTCTGCTTTCAAAACACCATTATTTGATGGTACAGGCTATGCCTTCTGGAAGTTTAGAATAAAGCGTGACGTAACCTCTCTAGGGTATGAAGTATGGTCTGCAGTTGAAACTGCATACACTGCCACTACACCACCTTCTACAATAGATGAGATAAAGGCTTATGAGTGTGATGCTAAGGCTACAAATGCTATTTGCTATGATCTAACAAATGATGCCCTTGTCAAAATTATGGATTGTAAAAATGCAAAATCTAATTTGGATAAATTGTCAAATATTTATGAGGGAGATGAAAAAGTTAAAGAAGCTAAATTGCAAAATTTTAGAGCCAAGTTTGAAGGCCTAAAAATTACAAAAGAAGAGAAAATTGCAGATAATTTCTTAAGAGTCCAAGAAATTGTTAACTCAATTTCTGATCTTGATGAAGAATTAGAAGAAACAGTAGTTGTTAAAAAGGTGTTAAGGTCATTGACACCTAAATATGACTCTAAAATCTTTGTTGTAGATGAAAGAGATATAAACAAAGTCACCTTGGATGCATTGCATGACATTTTTACAGCATATGAAATGACAATTAGCAGTGACAATCCTACTAGCAAAGAAACTGTTTTTAAGACTATTAAAACTCCTATAAACTCTGACTCAAAGAAACTGGATGACACTAAGTCTGTTTTTGTGAGTAGACAAAGGAGAGGGTCAAGAAAATATAAAGGGCAATTACCCTTTAAGTATTTTATTTGTGGAAAGATCGGGCATTATGTTGCTCAATGCCCTAATAAAGATCTTGATAGTGATGAGGACGGTAGAAAACAAGGAAAGAAGAAACAATACAATTTGAAAAAGAAAAATGCTTTTAAGAAAAAAAAACCTGGTTGTTGATGTAACAGACAACTGCTCAAAAGAGTCTTTTGAGGAAGGAGGAGAAACCTTGTTTATGGCTATTAAATGTTTTGATGTTGTTGAATCAGACAATGAGTCTGATATTGATCTTGAAGTTGATCTTGAGGGTGAACTAAAATGTGCCCTTAATGAAATTAAAAAAACTCAAACAACTGTGGAAACCACTCAATCATGGCTCCAAAAACTAGACACATCTATTCCTCAACCCCATGACCGAAAAAAATGCCATTAAGTTTGCCATACTCCACCTAACCATGTCAGCCCACAATTGGTGGCACCATGGTCTCACTACCTATAGTGAATTTGCTCAAAGACTCGTGAGTAGGTTCGACCAAAGAGATCTTGAATGGTACTTCCAAGAGTTAACCCATCTTAAACAAACGGGGACTATAGAGGAACTTGCCAATCAATTCCAAAGCCTATCCATTATGGTTCTAGATCTATCCCAAAGGAGACTCACTTATATGTTTATCGAGGGTCTTAAAGACTCCATCAAAACTATAGTAAATCCCCTAGAACCTCAAACCCTGGAAGAAGCAATACAAAAGGCCAAGAAGGTTGAATCGAGTTCTTCAAAGGAAAGAGCTAAGAATGCTTCGACTAAGACACAACATAGGTATGAGGAATCAAGGAAAGATGATAGGGGAAGAAAATGTTATTTCTGCAAAGAACAATGGGATACAAGACATCGATGCCAAGGGAGAGATGAAATAATGAAGAAAGGTATATGTTTTAGGTTCAAAGAACCATGGGAACGAGGGCACAAGTGCAAAAAAAGGAGCCAAGTCTATAAAATTGAAGCAACAAAAGATGAAACACCACATAAGAGAACAAAGTATGATCAAGGAGATCTCAATAACACCCAAGCAAAAAAAAGAGTAGAAAAGCAATGGAGATTTGAGGAGGTTCAGCCCTAGATGTGACAACAAACTAGAAAGTTTGTATTAATCAGTAATGCAAAAATAGTAATTAATATATTTATGTAAACCTGATTTGTTGTTAATAAACATTTAATGAACTAAATAAGGACATCCTTGGTGAGTGTCAAAACTTGATTTAGACGTTCTTGGTGAGCATCGAGGCTTGATCAAGGACATTCTTGGGAGTATCAGAGCTTGATCAAGAGACATTCTTGGTGAGTGTCAAAACTTGGTTTAGACGTTCTTGGTGAGCGTTGAGGCTTGAACAAGGACATTCTTGGTGAGTGTTAGAGCTTGATCAAGAGACATTCTTGGTGAGTGTCAAAACTTGATTTAGACGTTCTTGGTGAGTGTCGAAGCTTGATCAAGGACATTCTTGGTGAGTGTCAGAGCTTGATCAAGAGACATTCTTGGTGAGTGTCAAAACTTGATTTAGACATTCTTGGTGAGCGTCGAGGCTTGATCAAGGACATTCTTGGTGAGTGTCAGAGCTTGATCAAGAGACATTCTTGGTGAGTGTCAAAACTTGATTTAGACGTTCTTGGTGAGCGTCGAGGCTTGATCAAGCACATTCTTGATGAGTGTCAAAGCTTGGTCAAGAGACATTCTTGGTGAGTGTCAAAACATGATCCAAAAATTCTTGGTGAATGTCAAAACTTGATTAAAGACATTATTGGCGAGTGTCAAGACATTCTTGATGAATATTGTAATTCCTAGGAAAAAGGTTTAATCAAGGAGCAAAGCAATACTTAACAGAGGAGAACATAAGTGCTATAACCAATTAAGATAAGTTCTACCTTTTGAACTTTCTTAGGATTTTAAAATTGAATATTATAATGAAGTATTCCTAGATTTGATAAATTTATATTTACCGTTCTCATCTCAAGTTGGAATTTTTGTTTCAGGACTAACAATCGTCCACCAAGGATTGTTGTAAAACAAGACGAAGTCAGAGTTGCGCAGCAAAAGCCACTCACATTAAATCAGAATTGCTTGAGGGCAAGCAATTCTCGGACAGGTGGACTGTAATGTCCCTGTTTCAAAATGGAATTTAATAATAAATAATCTTTGGCAAGTAATACATTAAATATCATATGACATTTTTGGCAGGTATAACATTTCCAATTCAGATCGTGCTCTTAAAACAATTACCTCCTTGGCACAAACTGATGACATATAATTCTATATTTCTATAAGGAACAATACATATATTATTAAGTTCAGATCAAATAGATTTTGCAGATTGGAGAAGTAACTGGCTGTTAATAAAAAATCCAGAAAATTATCGCAGATTATTATTTTTTATTATTCATTCACTCATTCTTCAATAATTGTTCAATCGGTTCTTCAGACTCTAGAGAGATAGAAGATCAGATTATAGATTATTAAAAGTCATATTCAATTTTTTCCATTATCCTATTTGAGATACTCTCATTTGAATACTAGCCCTATTAATACAAGACATAAGAATATAATTATAATAAGCATCTAAAGGGAAGATCTCTTTACATATTGATCTGTTATACCTAATACAACAGAGATCACAGTAGTCATTAAGTATAGGTGCATCTACAAATCAACTCATAAAGTTGCACCATATAGTCTAAACCCGAGATCGTAAAGGCGCTGATACTAACCAATTTGACATATCATTAATCTAATATCATCAACTCGTGAGTTGAGCTGAAAGCAAGGATATAATTCATAGGAATAAATAGTTCAAGCTTGTTGTCCCTTAAATTGTAAGATATCGCAAGAGGGGACATTACATCTTATCAATGTTTCGTTGATAAGCCATTAACATCTTATTGCAAACAAGATGTATAAGTTATTAATAACCTATTGTATACAAGGTTTGTATGATCAAGGTGATAAGGTGTTAATAACAACTTGTATTACACAAACAAAGTCACTTGATCAATGACAAATCAATGAGATTTATTTGGTCTTTACAAAAGACATGATAATGTAATATTGGCATAGTTTGTGTAAAAGTTTTGGTATAAACTTATAACCATAATAAGTGCAAAAGGTACTATGGTATGATGGGGGGTAATAAAAATGTCGTTTGACCTTGCACATGAATCTAGATACTCATAATGAGTATCGATAGACAGCACAACTATTGAGAGGTTTATATTCAAATACATTACACTTTTAGAAGGCTTTATTGTCATTGATATTGGTTGGTATCATTTTCATCAAGGGCATTGATAAAAAATTGACACTAAGGCACTGAAGATATTATCTTTTGTTTCAAAGGCCTAAACAAAGGTTTCTTGGTTTGTTTCTTTTGAACTTCAAACCCTAGTCTATATGCTAGGGCACCGGCATTTTGTGTATTGGCTGCTCACAACATTGAGAATGGAGGTGGTTCTTAGTTTGACAGTGGTTTTAGGACTTCTAAGTTGGATGAGGAAGCGGTTGTGTGTAAAGCAAAAGATGACAGTGTGGTGGTTAAACAAATAGTTTCAACAACTGGTAATATTGTTTTGGTTTTGAGCTTGGAAGGTATTCAATAATGTTACTATGTTTGTTTATTGGTTAATTTGTTGGTTAAACGGTGGTTTACCATAATTAGAGGTTGAATAATCTATACTCGTTATCGGTTATGTGTTAAACACCTTTAATGGGGCACAATGCCAGTTGTAAAATATTGTCTTGAATACTCTGTTTTGCTGGTTTCAGTTTTTTAATTTTTTGAAACCGGTTGGAAACACAGTTTTTTTTTGGAAAAAGATATAAAGAGGGTTTCATATAAAGTTGAGATTATTTGATCTGTGTGAAGTAAGAGCTCGATTGTGAAGAACATATTTTTGTAAAAAAAGGGGTTTTCATTGTATATTCTGAACAAACATTTATTGGGTTATATTGCATTGATTTAATACCGTGATATGAACACACAATCTGGTTGCATTGTTCAAAACAGAGCATTGTATAGTGTTGTATACATGTTATTTTTGCTCCTGAGTCTCAAGGATAATGAGATATTCAGGAAATGTATCGTATTGAAATAAAGATGGTACTATGTTCACTTACATTCTGAACTGCATTGTATTTTTATTGCCAGTGAAGCATATTCTTTAATTCTTTGAGAAATTTTGATTTTGCCAATGAGGCATATCCATTCTTCAGTCAGAAAATATTTAGCCAGTGAGGCTCTGTAAATAGTATATTGTTTAATTAAGCCAGCAAGGCACTTTGTCATGAGGCGTAATTGATATATGTAAATATATGAATGCACATATGATTTGTTCAAAATATACATTGTTTTGAAATTAAATATAAAATTTCGTATATAAGTGAATACATTAGACTATGATATAAATCAATGTTAACAATTGTTATAATATAATATTTCAAGCAAATATATAATATATATAAATCATTATATTAAAATATAAATAATATTAGTGATATTCTATATTATGAATAAAGTAAATATATAATGAATGATCATTAATCAATAAGAATAAATATATTATTATCATATTATTAATAAATATAAATTAAAAAAATAATATACCATCCAAAACTAATAGAATGTTAATTCAAGTCAAAAAGACAATCGTATCATTGACTAGTAGTCAATTAGGAACTGATAAACATATTGTCATTGATGTCAAAATCAGAGGTCGATTAACATATTTGAGAAGGAAGATACTCAAGATAAACAGACAAAGGTATTATATGCATAGACAGGTTTGCTTCAGAATCATATAGAGGCCATTGAACAACATATTATATAAAAGAGAACATTGTTATCGAAAAGTTCTGTAATGTCATTCTTGAAGTTTGCATACATTAGGATTATCAAAGACTACTTTACCAAAGGTTTAAGCTTGATAATATATTTGAAGGTCAAAGGATTAAAGAACTACATATACAGCATATCTTATTACGGAGGTTTAAAGATCATATATCAGTGAGGAGGTTTAGAGAAAGAAACGAAGATGGCACAAATATACATCGGATGCTGAGTAATTCTTTTCGAAAATCCTGAGGGCACTTAATACCTTTTTTGGTGAAGCAAAAATGGGTGAGTAGCCGTGTAACGTGAGGATATAGTTTTTCTGATTTGATTCTTGAACGCACTCTCGATTGTTGAGAAGTCTTTTATTATATACGTAAGAACTTTTCGAGACTGTATTCCATCTTAGAACCTACAGCATTAGAGACTAGCGTAACAGCAGCAAATAAGACACTACATAATATATATTATTAGTGGTACAAGCAGCAGTGATTACGTATTCAGTTATATGATCCATCAGCGGCATATGTACATGGTGATGAAAACAGAGATATACAGTTATATGATCCATCAGCGGCAAGAGATAAGAGACGTATACAAAGATACGTATATTATAAACAGAAAATTACGAAGTGCAGAGTTATTCAGCATACAGTAAATTATATATATATAATCAGCAAACAGAAGGAAGATATCGAAAAGAGGAGACGGCAACTATACAGCAAGAAGCACGTATACAGCAGTATATTCTTCAGAGATATATATATGTATATTATATATACGTATGCAACAGATAAACAAAGAACGGCAAATGATGAAGATATTGTAGATTAAAAGTTGGAGAATGAATAGAGACGTCTAATATAAAATAAAAGCAGAGACGTATATATATGATACGTTTGGCAGCAGTGATATAAAATACACAGCGATATATTTAAGGATATATATTATGCGATAAAAGTTTCCAGCGGATATCATTGCTATCGAAGTTTTTAAAGAGAATAAAAATGATGATAATAATAATATGATTAAAACAAGGAGGATTAACTTATTACAAAATAATATTTTAAGAGAAGACACCTATTCGAAAATGAAAGGTCATAACCGTTGAAAAGAGAAAACTTTTTGAGGAAAGATTAACTTAGTTAATATTATTTTAATAAAAGGCACCTTTTCAAATTAAAAGACATATCTTAATGAAATGTCTATTCCGAAAAGGCATGACTATTACAAGATAAAGGCATAAATAGAGATTGAGTTTGAAGAACAAAAAAGTGAAGACATGTGTGAATAAGCAAGAAGTGTGTGAGTGTGATAGAGATATATCATATAAACCATCAGGGGATATTACATGCAGATCTATAAGCATCTATGACAAAATTTTATAGAGAGAAATAACTACAGATTTGATAACATGTGCAGATTTGAGAAGAGAAAGTGAAGTCTTAAAGAAAACATCAGGCAGATTTATATTGAAGACTTATGAAGGCTTGTATGAACAGATTTATGAAGGCCTGTATAGACAGATTTATGAGGAGACTATGATCTGTATTGTGACTATTTTTTGATCAACATAATAACAGATTGAAGAAGAGAAGATATGAAAGAAAAGGTATCCATTATCCGTTGAAGAAAGCAACATTGCCAAGGTGGAGGAGAAATTTATTTGCAGTGGGTTGGTGCTCACGAAGACAGCAATGGGAGTTGGTGCTTCCGGTGGGTCGGTGCCTGCGAAGTGTGGGAGTTGGTGCTTCCAGTGAGTTGGTGCTCATAAACATAGGGGTTGGAGCCTCTAGTAGGTTGGTGCCTACAAAACATTGTAAAAGAACAATATTAAATATAAAAGGAAATTATTTAGTGGTTTTCTCCCATATTGGGTTTCCATGTAAAATTTGTGTTCATGTGCATAATTGTTCATTTGTGAATTTGAAGTAATCTTTGAATAAAGTTTTAAATTGTTATTATACTGATTCACCCCCCCCCTCTCAGTATAATCGTGTGCTCTTCAGGAACAAGCGACAAAAATCATTTCAACCAATTGTCATGTCCCTTTGTTAAGGGATGCCTCTTTGCAAACATATATATTCAGCAAGTAAAAGCAATAAGAGGGCAGCAAAAAAACTTGGAGAATAGGAAATAAGACATCACACGTGGGAAGTGGGAGAAGGCATATAAATGAGAATAGGAAAGCATGACAAATAAAGTTATTCCCTTTGAATTTGAGACATTAAGATTACTAACCAACTAATATCTATTCTCACTAGTTGAATGGTTAATGGTTAAGACAAATAAGAAATGGACAGCAATATATAGATAAACTTTGTCATTTGTAATATAATTAATTATGCAATTATGAAATAAACTAATCTTATATATAGTTTGAATATGAAATCACATAAGTATAACAGTAAACTAGTAATTAATAGATTTCCATTGTTTATGAATTATGATATTATAAAAAAATTTATAGTAACTTATGAGATGAGTATCTAGTAAATAAGTAGATCATAACATGTTTAATAATAAATATATGTACATATAGTAAATATATATATATATATATATATATATAATCAGAATTATATGATAATTTCATATATTTATATACATCTACATAATACATAAGATATATGTATATATAGAAGAAATAAAGAACTCTTATATTATATGATAATAAAGATAAAATTAGAATTAGATTGTCTAGGAGATATATTTGAACTCTTTATATGAATGACTTTATATATATGACATATGAGCATTAATATATATAATCAAGCTTATATAAATATATCAGAGATAATCAAACACTAACATAAGATTATGGGCAAAGTGTTATGTATAATATATAAATAATAAATATCTAAATCAGACACTCTAATTATAGAATCAGGCTTATATAAATATATGAGAGATAATCAAACACTAACATAAGATTATGGGCAAAGTGTTATATATAATATATAAATAATAAATATCTAAATCAGACACTCTAATTATAGATCATAGGAATCTATCTCCTATCTCTTACTAAGGCTTCCTAGGGTAGGGAGTTTGTGGAAGGGAAAGGCGAAGTAATTTCAGGCACATGACAATTGTCCCTGTTAATATTTCAGACTTTGAAAAGAAAATAACAATCTATAGATGATCTTTTAGAACTAAGACTTAGGCCCTTTTGAAAATATAGATGAATAGAAGATAGATAATACCTGGTTTAGATGCTTGAAATCTGTTGAATGATTGTAAGAAGAAGCCTTCAATCCAATGCTATTATTCTGCTCCAATCGGCTCTTTAAGTCTGCTACAATTTTCTCTTTGAGGTCTACTATAATGCCTCTCCAATTCTGCAACAATATATGAACTTAGGTCTGCTCCAAATATGTATTTAGGTCTGCTATTCTTCTTTCCAAATTGTCAAGAAGCTGCAATAATGTTGGAACAATTATGCAGTGATGATCTGAATTATAAGTCCGCTGAATGTGCGAAATAAGGCAGTCATGTTATGTTTTCAATGATGCCTAATTCGCACTCCTTGATCCCATATAAGTATGCCTCAAGAGAGGTGTCTCTTCAATATGATAAGGCAGCCGACTTGCATATGCAAGTCGGCTTTTATAATTATTGTTATTCAGCCGCTAACCTCAATAGATAGCTGACTATAATGCAGGTCGGCCCTCATAGCAATTTCAACAATTCACTGTGCAAGTCGTCCCTCTTCTCAATCATAATGTGATATGTCATATAATAAGTAGCATACTTATTATTTATTTTAATCTTTGCCAAGTCCATAATATTAATAATCATTTGCAATGTAATTTATCTTTGTCTCAAGGCCACAAATATTAACACTCCCTCTTGGACTTGAGGGAAAGATCAATAACATTGACCTCATAATGTAATCACTAGATCTCTATCACACTAGATCTCATTCTGACATATGAATTATTGTCCTCAATAGATTTCAATTTAAGTGATCTCAATGAATATGGAACCATCAAAAACATAATATATTCATAATGTATTCATACTTGATGTAGTCAATGTGATTAATCATCCTCAGGATGTCTCAACCTTTGTAATATCATCTACTACAAGATGTAAGGTTATTCAAATATAACACATAATGTAAGCACTGTTCACATGTAATGAGAGGTAAGAAGCATCATTGACATTATCCTCGTGATGTAAACAATAATCACATATAGATCTCAACTTTATATATAGCATTATCTCAATAAGAATAATAGATCTCAAATCTATGTAAGAAAAGGTATCATCAATATAACAATAGATCTCAAATTTATGTAATCAGAAAAGGTATCATCAATAAATCTCAAATTAAGTATCTCCCACAAGATAATAACAATTATAAGGTCATCTTAAGTATCAATCACATAATGTTAGCATGATGTAAGGTGTGGATTTTCTTCATGTGAGATTTCATCCACAAGTTCTCTGAAAGATAGTCTTCATTGGTGATTCTATCCAAAAGCCTCAACGCTCTAATATCCAAGAGCCTCAATGCTCAAATATGCAGGAGCTTCAACGCTCAAATATGCAAGAGCCTCAATGCTCAAATGTCAAGAGCCTCAATGCTCAAATATCAAGATCCTCAATGCTCAAATATAAATATCAAGAGCCTCAATGCTCAAATATCAAGAGCCTTAGTGCTCAAATATAACAACAAAAATCATATTTTCACCACATAATAATTTGATTGTTACTTAGATTTAACATAGCGAAGAATCATATTCTCAATGGATAGTAATATTTGATTTATTTACAACAAGTGATGTTATCTCTTCAAAAAAAAAAAAAAATTGCAAAATCTAACAAGGAATTATGAGTTTATAACATGACTTTTAAGTTCATGAAGGCCCATATATAAACTCCCTCTCAAGGTGAAGACTAAAGGACAAGGTGTTCAAATTCTGTTTCTTTTACTTCTGCAATAGAGGTTTGATGATTGTTTCGATCTGGACAATTTGCTGCCTTGTGACCAAATTTGTCACATCTATAGCATTGTACCTTAGAGAGATCTCTCTTTTGAAAATTATTGTTTTGATAGTCTCTCCCTCTCCATCCATTATTGTGAGAGTTCCCTTCTTGCCTGATTTGATAATCTCTTCCTCTCCATCTGTTATTGAGAGAATTCCCTTCTTGCCTATTTTGATAATCTCTCCTTTTGTTCCTAAAGTTTCTTTCTCCTTTGTCTTGAAATTCTCTTTTTCTTTTGAAATCATCTTTCCTTCTTGCTTGTGAGTAAAAGATTTGAAGATCTTCTTTAAAATTCGATCTTCTCGTTATTAGTCTCGATTCTTCTTAACGACAATCAATTTTTAATTTATCAAATTTAGGCAATTTAGGACATGCATTGATTCCTTGAGTAAAGGAGTCCCATGAGAGATGTAATCCGTTAAGTGCTATCATAGATAGTTCATTTTCATCGTAGGTGTGCCCAATAGTTGCCAATTGGTTTCTTAACTCAGTAGTTCTCATAAAGTATGATGTGATAAATTCTCCTTGATTCATCTTGATTAGTGAAATTTCATTTTTAAGAGTCATAATTCTACTTATATTATTAATTTCAAACATTCCTGATAATGTAGAGAGCATTAGATAGGCTGACTCTAGACAGGAGATGGTGGGTATGATATGGTCCTTTACACTGTCAATTAGAATTCTCATAGCTTTGTTATTACCCTTTTTCCATTCACGTGTCTCATCTTTATCCATTTCAGCTTTAGGTGGATTTTCTATAATTGAATCTAATACTAGTTCTTTGAAGGCAATTAGTATTCTAATTTTCCAAGATAAGAAGTTTGTGGCTCCTTCGAGTCTATCTTCTGGTCTAACTCCACTTGTCATATTGAATTTCTTAGTTTTAAAAGTGTTAGGTTGATTTTCTTAATCTGAAAGTAGATCTTTTACTCACCAAAGCTCTAATACCATGTTAATATTTCAGACTTTGAAAAGAAAATAACAATCTATAGATGATCTTTTAGAACTACGACTTGGGCCCTTTCGAAAATATAGATGATTAGAGAGTAGATAATACCCGATTTAGATGCTTGAAATCTGTTGAATGATTGTAAGAAGAAGCCTTCAATCCAATGCTATTATTCTGCTCCAATCGGCTCTTTAAGTCTGCTACAATTTGTTCTTTAAGGTCTGCTATAACACCTCTCCGATTCTGCTACAATATATGAACTTAGGTCTGCTCCCAGTATGTATTTAGGTCTACTATTCTTCTTTCCAAATTGCCAAGAAGCTGCAATAATGTTGGAACAATTATGCAATGATGATCTGAATTATAAGTCTGCTGAAAGTGCGAAATAAGGCAGTCATGTTATGTTTTCGATGACGCCTAATTCGCACTCCTCAATCCCATATAAGTATGCCTCAAGAGAGGTGTCTCTTCAATATGATAAGGCAGTCGACTTGCATATGCAAGTCAGCTTTTATAATTATTGTTATTCAAACGCTAACCTCAATAGATAGCTGACTATAATGCAAGTCGGCCCTCATAGCAATTTCAACAATTCAATATGCAAGTCGTCCCTCTTCTCAATCATAATGTGATATGTCATATAATAAGTAGCATACTTATTATTTATTTTAATCTTTGCCAAGTCCATAATATTAATAATCATTTGCAATGTAATTTATCTTTGTCTCAAGGCCACAAATATTAACAGTCCCAACACTGGGGTTATGCCTTGAGGAAGGCCGCTTGTAGTCTGTTTCACGCACCCTTGGCATAGTAACTCTTCCACCTTATGATGACATTAGTAAGGAAAAAGAGAAGGGGTTCCTGTGGTTTATATGAAGAAATCCTCGAATGTCAAATCTAGACTATGTTCATTAGTTTATCTGTTGATGGTTTGCATTTCTTTAATGTTTACGAATAATGATGGTTAATATGGAGCAATTGCTAACATACTTGGATAGTAAGAATGATTCCCTAATCCAATATTCCTAACTTGCACTAATTTACGGAATATAGGTCAAGCAGTAGGAAAGGGATGATTACACACTTTTCGAGTGTCAGTGATTTTTCATCCCTATGAGGGTTTTCCACTCATGAAAACATTGTGTTACAGCTCTTTTGTGAGCATTTTTTATCTTTTATGGTTGTCATTTTAATCTGCTTCATTTCATTTGATGATGTATATGGATTATTCTAAACTCACATTTGCTGGTTAGAAAAAAAAATATTTCAAAATTGATTTCTAGTACACTACCCCCCCCCCCCCCCGCCCTCCTCAGTGTTCTCAATACTCCAACAAAAATAGGGGTAACCAAACATCCAAAACAACCCCAAAGAGTAGAGAACCAAGAGTCCCGATCAACGAGACCATTTACATTTTCTTTATCACAATTTAATAATTTATATTTATGGCACTATGTAACCCCTTTCACAAAAGGAGTTCCTGCAACTATTACCCTATATCCCCACATATTATCTATGTAAAAAGGTCCTAACACAATATGGAGCAATACCATTAAACTTTAGCGTAATTCCCATAACCCCACTACATATCATGCTATCAAGAAAGAAATTATCTCTTTTGCCACTTGCCAAAGAGGAGCCAAGACTTGTATTCGCAACCTGGACCACATCCTGCAAGATTTTGCAATGCCTCGGGCGACCCGGCGATCCCTCATCAAAATAGCTTACTTGTCACCTCGTCGACCAAACTCCTTGTCTTCTTCACTATCTATCTCCACATTTGAGTCTTCTCTATCAAAGCCCATAAGGCCTTCCCAGATATGCCTCTTGAACCACCTGCCCCTCTCTTCATCTTCTAGCCCTAGCATCAACTTCAAAAAAGACACATTGTGACTTGCCATTTGTCGCCTACATGTGATGATTAATAGGTCCACGTAATGAATGATATAGTTTTTTTTCTACCTCGTGCCCGCTTTTGCAAAGCACATAGAAATCTTTTGGGAGAGGGATGCCTAAATTCTCATCTATATTTTCCAATACATCGTCTAGTTCTCTCAACAAACTTCCTTTTATCATCTTCTTACATATCTTCTTTGCCATATCCATCGTCCCCCAGCATCCAACATGGACACCAAAAACATAACTACCACATCCGAGTTAACTCTGTGTCGATGATTGGCCCAAAGATGCTCCATCCCTAAAACCATCCTAAAGGCATGCAAAACTAAATAGTGACTCGATTTGAAAATGTGTCTTAACCTATTGCCAGAGCACTCCCCCAAGAAAGCCATATGTCCTCTTTGGCCAAGTAACCTCGTTGGCGTGTCTATCATTGCCAACTATACTCTCAACCAACACATCAAAACAAAGACATAAAGCACTTTCACAAGGATGATATTGTAAAAACCCCTGCTAGTTCTAACTTTGACAAATACCAAATTGCTTCACTTTTTATATGTTTGACATTTTGTCAAACAATTAGCATGCAAGCTCTGATACCACTGTAAAGAGCCCTGTTGGCTCTATGCTGAAGACATTGTTTTCTTTTGAAATTGTTTTGCAATTTTTTTGTTTTTGAACATATATAGTTTTTTGTAATGTTTCAACATATGAATTAGAATCAACAACAAGAGACTTTCTTCCGCAAACACTCACTAATTTATACCATTTCATAAGTTTGCAAATATACTAGAAACAATACACATATTTTAATTTTAAATAGGCACCTCTTAGAAAAATCGCAGCTGCCTGGATAGACTTGACGCAGCCCTCTGTACGAAGATGCCAGCCAATATATAATCTAGACTCCCTTATCTAGAAGTACCTCACGCAGCCAAAGGTGCCAATGATGGATGGCAGCCTCCTCAAGACAAAAAATGAAGCTTGAATTCAACTTTGCACACCCCAAACTGAAATGCAATTCCTTTGTATTAATTCGCAGCTCCTTGAATTCAAACGCAGCTCCTGGAATTGTCGTACGGAGTCTACATTCAGCATTCAAAGAACAGAAATGGTACACAATTCATTGGCATATAATCCAATTCAAAGTGTATAATAAAACCTTGAAGAAATTTATCGTTTTCTTCAAGTTCAATACCAAACCCTTGAGCTCCTCTCCAAATTTGATTTTTCACCAAAGATATTATGCATAATAGAATCAAATTTGGTTTACATCAGCACCAAATTTGCAGCCATGAAAATCAAAATTAATTCTCAGAATCCAGAGCACAATTCACCACCAAACCAGTGATTCAAAAAGCAGATATGGGGAGGAATCAGTCATCAAACCCTAGTTGAAGAACTTCTCAACAATATTCACCATCAAATAAAAAGCCAAATCATAGAATGAGGGTTGAATTCTCATAAGGTTGTATATATAATATTTTTCCATAGCTTCTCGATGACACTTTTCACTTAAAAGTCGCTTTATGGGTGCACATTTGAAATATAATAAACTATTATATTTCCCTTCACTTTAATGTTGAAAATGACCCTTTCATTAAAATAATGCTATTCTGACACATAGGGTCTCTGTTTTATGAGCTCAAGATTTAAAACTACTCAACCCAGTTCCAACGAGCTATAACACCAAGGTGCCCAATAGACAATCCCAATAAAAATAGCAACTTTAGCCAATTTGATTAAATAATAATCAAACTTCACCCATCTTGCAAAAATGACTGAAGAAGCATCAGAATCGAAATATGACAGCACGGGCGTAATCCTGATGATGAAAGGGGATGAATGAACTTGAAATAGTGACTTTCCAAAAATAAATGCTCCCTCCAAGAATCTTGGAGCCCAAACTGGAAGCTGAAAATAAAAACTAAGAGCATCATTTAATTCCTCTAAATCATCTGAGCTCATTGGAACCAACTGTTGACTTGCTATAAATAGTAAGTCACTCAAAACAGGCCAAAACCCACATCAGGGCCCTCGAATCACTAGTATTAGCCTACAAGGACCCAGTGATAGGCTAAATCTAATAACTCACATGCTCGCTCAAAATGGGGACATTACAAATATGTTGAAAAGGGAAACTCCTCCCTTTATTATCTTTCCTCCCTGTAATTATTATTTAGTCACCCCATCTTGCAAGACGTCTTCTCGTTACCTATCATTATTAACTTCATCTATTGTGAGGCCACTTGACATGTCCTATCATTGTACTTACCTCAAAGAATTTTCCAATTAACTCCTGAATTTCATCAACCCATTTCTAGAGATTCCATTTAGGGATTGATTTCTATCTAATTGAATTGATAGATGGAAGAGAAACCCCTTCTAGATGCAATTTTTCCACTTTCAATTCGAGACCAAATCTCACCACACTCAAAGCTGCTATGAACTCAGCATCATTGTTTATCATCATCCCAAAGGGATCGATCTCATTCCTAAGACCTTCCCCAAGTGATTTTGAGCAACACAGTCAGCTGGACTCATTCCCGAGATTTCTTTTGACGCACCATCAAGGTTAATCTTGATCTAGCCTAGTTCTGAAACATCCCATTTCACCACATTCTAGGATTCGTCGAAAGATTATCCTTTTGAGCCCCATTAATGGGGGAGGATATGGAGCCCCTTAAAAATCTTAAAAGCTCATCATCCCACATAGAGAATGACATCTTATTCACAATCACCTTCACTGTGGCAATATTGATCAGTTTTATCATTAATATCTCAAACTTCTTTACTAACAATTTCATCCATCTTGCTATCCTAAAAAACCCTTCAGTTTATCTCCTCCCAGACTTCGCACAGCACACAAAAGGGAAGAATGAACCACGGGCTAGAGAAAAGAGAATTCTTCTTGGCCAAGCCAAAAACCACTACTTGAGACTTTGCGAAATCAATGCTTGCCATATGAGCTTATCCATAAAGTATTTCCAAAAATCTTGTGCATATTGGCAATTCAATAGTAAGTGATCCTTCTATTCCTCTTCTTTACACTGAATACATCTTTCAAGCCCCTGAATGCCAAAAACCTTCAATCTATCTCCTATAAGCACTCCACCTTCGAGTAGGCAACTCTTATTCCAGAACAAATGTGTTGGCCAATTTTCCACCTTGATTGTTGTCTCCTTAACTCTGTACCCCATCTTGACCTTGTATTCTCCTATCTTTGATCCACACCATTTGATGACATCCTCTTCCAACAATAGACCCACCAACCTTTCCATCAAAACTCTTTTCAATTCTACCTTTTGATTATTTGCGACATTCAGATTGTCCAAGGGCTTCCACTTCCATTCTATCAACCCAATGACTTTTGTTTTCTCTACATATATCTTCACTCCAACACCCCAAACTCTCATGGTTTCTATCCTAATTTCATTCATATTTGTGGTTTTGATAAGCATTTGATGCCCTTCCCAAGAATCAAACCAGAATGTTGCTTTCAACCCATTCTTGTTATCCCAAGTAATGTACTTTGTGATGATATCTCTGCAATTCAGAATGAAATTCCAAATGGCTTATCCCCTTAGAGGATCCGCTCTAGTTGTTCTGTGTCAAGATATTTTTTCCTGAGGATCTTGAACCACTTAAGAGTGTCAATGCAACTGCTTACCCATTGAATCCATTTTTTCTCGAAGATGGACTTCTTCAAAACCTCTTTCAAAAATTGTCTATCTACTTGATCATATGCCTACAATATATCCAATTTAGTTATCATGCTAGCAGATCTGGCTTACTTGGCTAAGTGAATGCCCTCATGAGCCACTATGATTCCCTCTGGAATCGATCTATACTGGGAAAAACCACTATGTACAACCAATATGACATCCATAAGCACTTCTTTAATTTTGTTAGTCACGACCTTGGTTGTAATCTTGCAGTTGTGTTAAATAGCGCTATAGGCCTAAAGTCACTCATCTCTTTTGCCTCTTTCTTCTTTAGAGCCAATGCAAGATGTGTATGGTTGAGTATTTTTAGCAAGGTGGTCTTCCTTTGCGATTCTTTTACTGCCAAAAGGTCATGACCAACAATGTCCCAAATTTTTTTACAAAAGGCAGCTAGGAAGCCATCTACACCAGGAGCTTTATCTAGATGCGAGTAAAAGGTAGCTTTTTTAACTTCTTCCTTTGTGACTTTTTTCCATAACCTTTCATTTTGTTCTATTGTAATAATTTGAAGTATACTTCTCAAAACTAGCTCACTCTCCCTTTCGCTAACTTGGGTCTCCTTGTTCAAAAGACCCTCAAAGTACTTAACCACTTCCTCATTAATTTCTGCTTTTGTTTGAACCTGAGAACCACCCTCCTTTCTAATTGTATTTATTCAATTCATGCTCCTATTAGCTATGCATGATTGGTGAACAAACTTTGTGTTCTTATCCCCTTCAACCACAATTCCCTAGATTTCTACCTCCAAAAAATTCCTTCCCTTGCAAAGACTTCCATTAAGGCTTTCTTGAGCTCATTCAAAACTTTCCGCATTCATTTGTGTCCTTGTCACTAACTTATTAAGCTTTGATAGCTCCAACTCTAACTTTTTTCTTTCTTCAAAAAAGTTTTTGAAGTGCTCTTTATTCCAGATTTTCAATTTATTTTTAAGATAACATGCTTTTCCAAAAGAAAAATAGATGTGAATGATTACCAACCTGCAGTTCATTCCACCATGCTTCTATTAGGGGTCTCAACTTCTCATCCCTAAACCACATATTTTCAAATTTGAAAGGTCGCCACTTCAGAGGGCTATTTGGTTGAAGATGTAGTTGAATAGAAAAGTGATTTGAGCTAGTAAATGGGAGAATTTTAGCATCATGCGTCCAACTCATGCTGCCCAAATTCCCAACAATCAAAAAATGGTCAAAAAATGGTCCAACCTTTCTACTATATTAGAGAAACCACTCCTATTTGTCCATGTGAAGATTTCATTCTTTGTTTGGATATCTCTCAATTGATTTTCTCAAAAAAACTATTTAAAGTCAATCTGGGTTTACAAGATATTGATTAAACCACCCGTTTTTCTAAGTTATTTAAGGTGGCAATAAAATCTTTTCCCACAATCACCATTTCTTCATGCTGATCTTGAAGAATTCTCCCCACTTGTGTGCATACCTCCTCCTTGTCCCTTTTCTAGGTCAAATTGTATATATTGATTGCATATATTATTACATTCTTCCTCAGGATTCTCAATTTTAACAATTGCCAATTTTGTCTCTCTTCAATACATTCTCCTCTAACGTTAAAGGGATTCCAAATCACACCCAAACTGCTCAAGGCTCCAATTGCTCCCACAAAGCTTCTTGCCCACTATCTCCATTTCTTCATCCTCTTTTCATTTTCTTCTAAACTCAGTTTTGTCTCTTGTAGCAAAATCAGATTTGTCTTTTCTTGGTCAAGCTATCACTTGATCAAGAGCCATTTGTTAGGGGTACCTAACATTCCAAGTTAAGATCCTCATTCTTCCTTAGGAAGGAATATTTCTCAAATTTTTCTGCCTCTTAGCATTTCCTGCCAATTCCAATTTTTTCCTGTTCATCTTTGTTACCCTTTCAAGTTTCACTTTTCTGCAAAATATTTAGCTTCTTAATTGTTGACTAAGTCTATTCTAAAGTCCTCTCCTCCTAAATATCAGTTTCATCTTTCTCTATTTCACTTTCATTGTCAAAGTCTAATAGCGATTCTCCTTCTTCCAGTTGAGAGGCCAAAGGATCCTTCTCTAAATGCTTAGGTATCTCCTTCTTATCCTCAAGATTGCAAGACATCTTCTCAAAAGCTAAAAGCTAGTCTTTATCATTATCTTTGTTTGTCTCATTAGGGGGAGTTCATTGTCTTTGCTTGTCTCATTAGGGGGAGTCCCCTACGGCTTAGCTTCTACTCCATTTAGGGTCTCTTGACACCCATCTATCAAAGCCTCAAACTCCTTTTTCGATATGCCAGTCTTTTCACCCCCAGCCTTCAGCGAAGAGACAACCCACTTCTCATCCTTCTCATTTTTCTCCTTGTTCCTCGCTTCTTCCTCTATAGATTTGTAGGGGGCTACCTCCCCATCTATCATTCCTATATTTTCTTGCTCCTTGCTTACCATCTCTTGAGGGTCAATTGTTGGTTCCTGATCAAATATGAGGTTCTAATTTCTAACTAATGTTTCTTCATCGCATTTATCCACCCCCTATTCCTCGAAGTCATTACTTGGTATTTTTTATTTGTTCTGGTGGCTTCCCCTACCCTTCATCTAGTTCCTAGATTTGTACCTTTTTTTTTAGGGTTTCCTAACTGAGAATCTTCGACATTTCCTTTTTGAAATCTGTTTGGCTCTTTGTTCATGAGATGCTATTTTATTATCATCCATTAAGATCCAGCAATCCAAGTACCCATGACCTTTAGATTTACATGTAGGGCATAAAATAGTTGGTCCTCTCTCTTTTGTCTCCAGATACCCCGATCAGTGTGAACTTCTATCTCCAAGTCGAGGATAGGAAAATAGATTGAGGCAAATTCTTGCATATGTTCAGAAGCATCTATCCTCCAATTTTTAATCCATCTAAATGAAGAGACCAAGATTCTTCCCAATTTCTGCCAGAATCTCTTCTTCCCATTACTCTGTGGGGAGATTATACAAGTAAATCCAAACTAGCCCAACTTCTACTTCTTGCTTTCAAGGATCGAAGTTTGGAATCCATTTTTTCATGAAGATGTTTGTGCCATCCATTAAATAAGGCCCATGATTCATCACCTTCCATCTATCCCTATTTGAAAGATATTCCACCAGAAAATATTTGTTCAACAGGGACTCGAGAAAAATATTATTCCCACCAATTCCTATCAAACCAATTTCTTATTTTACCAAATGCAATCCATCCCCCTCTCCATTTTATGAACATCCCAACTTCATTCAATCTTGCCACTGAGCTTTCTACTTGATTTCCTCCTAGGAAAACACGAAATGCATTTTATAGGGGGTTTATCAGGATCACAAAAAATACCTTTATTTTGTGCCATAGAGTGCAAGAAGTCAGACTTCGGGTGAAGCTTCCCTTTACCCTTCCTAGGTATGTCGATCCGATCTCCATTTGGTTGTCGCTTGTTTTGGGGGTTCTTTGCTCTCCAATTCCCGAACGTATCTGCATTGCACCCCAAATTTTGCCAAAATCATCCATAAGAACAATATTGTTTCCTGTCTTGCTAAAAAGATTTTGCAAAGTGTTGATTCCAGTGATCATCCTATGTAGATCTAAAGGTGGGATTTTCATCGACTCCTAGGAATTGAAGGTCTTTTTGTTGATGATTTCTCGCCATCCTTCAATCTTCTCACATAGGCTCCCATACAAATTTTCTATTTTTCTATTGATTTATTGCCTTTCCCTTTAGCACATTTGGATTTTGGTGTTCCTTCTTTCCTCATGGTGCCCCATTCCTCACCTTGTACCCTCATCGATGCCCTAATGGGACCCTATTGACCCCTGTTAGGATGTCTGCACTCAGTTTGTTAGCAGGGGTGAACCTTGAATTCCAAGAATTCTTCCATCCTTTGCTCGCCCTAGCCCACAGGTTGTTCATTGGAAATTCTCTCTCCACTTCGTATGCCCATCTGCCTACTCCGGTCGACTCCCTTCACTGCTCCCAGCGACTCTTCTCTTCCCTTCAACACTATTCCTCGTGCACCATTTCAAATATAGTGTGGGAAACATGTCTTTTAATATTTTAACTTTGAAGAAATTTTGTTATTATTTATATATTTTTTTAGAATTTAAATATTTAAATTATAAGTTCAAAAAATCTCTTTTAATATTTTATATTTTATGAGATTTTAGTAGTATTAATTTTATTTGTGATTATAGTATATATTATAATTATATGATATAAATTACATATATAAAAGAATTGGCATCTCCAAGTACCATCTTCTATTTTTCTAAATCCTAAATTGGTTCCACATTGGTACCCATCTTCTACCAAGTATGCCAGAATGCTAATTAAAAACTAGCCAGCATGTTACTTACAAATTGGCCACCAAGTTTCAAGTGACTACTTGCAAATTCTGATCTGTCCAAGCGGAAAAATCACCTGCAAACAATTTGCAGAAGAACACAGTCAAAAAACTCTCGTTCTTTGTCACTTTCCTCTTTGAAGATTTTGTGTGCCTTCGAATATATAACAAAATTGCATCAATTTGTGACAATTGGTTAAAAGCAATAAAGTTAAGAAAAATGGAATGTGCCATGAAGATCCATGTGGCTTCAAAAGTCTTAATGTGTGAGCTATTGCCCCCAAATCCTGCAAGGGATTCCACCCAAAGACCACTGCTCTTTACAAAGGCAAAACATAAAAAAATTTGAGCTGTGTTGAAGGAAAGCAGATTTTTTTTTCCCTTCATTTGGCTCAGAATGACAAAAGGAGCATTTTCTCTCTGTTTTTTCAAATATTTCAGCATTTTTTAGTTTCCTGAATTTTTCATGAGCGATTGAATTCCATTTGTACTTTTGGCTTGTTGAGTCAATCTTGATACCAAGTAATACTAATATTATCAATTTAGACTTATGTGGTCTCTAATTTCTTTCTTTATGTTTCCATGCATTATTTAAGATTATTTTATGAATTTACATATTTTTTAATATGACAAGTTTTTTTGGCATCTAAATTTTTTAACTATGGTTCCCACCCTTGGGAATTTGTTAATTGAGATTCAATTGTGCCATGCTATCTCTAAAATAATATTACATGCTTTTCAAAGTTTGAACATGTTTTAGCATTCATGGATCTTATGATCATCAACAATGAAACAACATATAGAGCTCTAGCCACTTCACTAGAAGCCTTATTTGTCGATAAGTCTCTCAAGTACATTTTAGGATACATTTCAATGCAAATTCTAAGGCCATCAATTGCATCTTATTTACAAGTAAATAGGATCTTCTTATTCCAACACCATTCCCAACCTACAATCCCATTCATAAAATTAATAAAGTTGAGAACTCATTCATGAAAGGAAGAATGTGATACTACTGGGGAAATAATGCCTGAGAATAAAACAAAGAAAATGTTTCTTCATAACCAAATTTTCTCCATGACGTACAAAAACATATATTGTTTAATCAATTCAACATAAGTGAGTGTTGGGATGTATTCTTTGGTTTGAAGACATTCTATGTCAAATGTATTTGAAGCAAATGGCAAGTCCTATAAGGAGCTTTAGCATGTTGTGACCTAGTTGATTTAGACATATATATTCATTACCCTATCTTAATTCATAAAGATGAATGCAAAGTGCTTGATATTTTTACTTTCTAATGAAATTATTACAAGTATACACAACATAGTTACAAAACTCGGACTCAGCGTGCACTCAGCAAGCTGATTATTGACTTGGACTAGGACTTAGTGCCCAAACTTGGTGAAAACTTGGCAAAGACTTGACAACTTGAAAAGCCCAAGAAATTTAAAGATTTTTAAGGATTTTATACTTGTCTCGTGCACCCTTTATTAAATAATCCTTAAAGACAAAATAACATAATCAAATAGAAGATAATATGATTACACATGTAGGTATACATCAATCGCATAAGTATAAACGCAAATTGTAGCTAAAAGAAATAGCACAACATACTTAGATATATAAATATTGTCAAATGTGTACAAAACTCATGGAATATGAGCATCAAAAGTTCCAAACAAATATTAAAACAAAAACTAGAAATCTATGGCTCAGAGAACTCTTCACCCTTCCTACGAAGGCATCTAAGATAGGTCCCAGATGATGTTGTAGTCATAATCTTTGCCTCTATCTCCATGCCACCCACACTAACATCAATTATGTATTCTCAAGCTCTACTCTCCTCTATCAAGGCTACAATCTCAACCTCTCTATCGGCCTAGTCAACCCAATTAGGGTCCTCATTACTAGAGATAGGATCCTCGTCCTTAGTGATCCACTCAAATCGTGGATCGACCTCTAGCATTATGGGGGAAGGGGGATTCAGTGCCCAAAATTTTTCAATGGCGAAGATGAAGGTTGTAATGAACATAGACTAGAACATTCAACCTCTGCATGGACATCCTATTGCGCTTCTTGGAGCATATGTGCCCAAACATACTCCAATTCCACTCACACCCTGAAGCACTAAATGGTTGGCTCAATAATCAAATGGCAATTCTCTGAAGATTTGGTACCTTAGCACTAAACATTTCCCACCAATTGTCTAAGATGAGAAAAAGAGAAAAATAAATCTCATTATCCAACATTAAGTTTAAGCATTTAATAATAATATGAAAAGAGGAAAAGTTTATTAGATTTTTAAACTTAAAGTATGCCCTTAATATATTTTTACTTGGCTGCAATGTCAACCAAGTATTATTTTTGCATGTGTCACAAGAAAAGAAATATCCTCATGCATGTCTAAAGGTCTTGGTCTCGTGGACTATAGGTGTTGTAACATTAGAATCTAGTGACATTTTCTCTGTCCCTACATAGAGCCCACTCAAAATTCCATCTTCCTTGAAATCAAGGCTATATTGGAATGTTGGATTGAGGTAATAAGCAATTGCGTGTAGGGGCTTGTTAAGCTCAAGATGCCATTGCCTATCTATGATCTCCCAAATGGGACAATACTTGGCCTCAAATCATGCATAGATGGATCTAATGGCCTCCTTGGCCCTATCAATGCCCTCATATGTGTAGCCCATTGTGGGCTTCTCCCCATCAACAACTCATAGGAGGACTACCAAAGGCTCAGTGAACTCTAATTATTGTGAAACAATAACTTAAGTGTGAACAAAAATAAGCAAATAAAAGAAAAATATGAATAAAAGTTAAAACATTATGTAGAATTAGATTTCATTTACCTTTACAATCTCCACAGCAGTTACCTAAAAGCCCAACTCATCAAACATCCAATTTTCCATATCAACAACCTATAGTGGTCTTAGCATAAGATGAGGAAGTCCACTCCACACTAACAAACATAAGCCTCAAAGCTCCCTTTGATTGAAGCAAGAATTGTAATGTGATGAAATTTGTTGCAAATCGAGTTATGCCAAGACGAGCCAATTCTTTGTTCTATGATATGCCTCATTGGATTGAGGACCCATGTGTGACTGTTTATGAATTTACAAGGCCAACTCCACACATGTTTTCACTCATGGAATCGTACCAAGATCCTCCAACATGAGGTCAACGCACTGGGCAATAGATGGAGTCCAAAATAACAATGGGTGCGTCTCCATCAATAGTCTACCTGCAGCAACATAATTTGTTGCATTATCCATCACCACTTGCACCACATTCTCCTCATCCACCTCAACTACGACTTCCTCTAAACTTTCACAAAGGAATATGTAATTTTTCGAAACTTCCTGAAGCATCAATTGATTTGATGAATACAGTGCCACCTGCAAAAAAAAATCAATGATTCACTCTGAAGTGTAAATTAAAATTAATAATCACTGAATCAATGCATTATAGGAAGAACAATCACTTGAGAAAGAAACAAGAAAATTCAGCAATATCATATTTCTTCTATCAACCCAACCATTGCTCATAATGATGCAACCCTAATCAACCATTGCTCCTCTATTGTGGGTTTGCATCAGCCACCTTTTGTGTCAAAAATTGGACCCTTTATGTCATATTCACTAGGGGCTTTGAATCTTGCCAGACAAATAGTAATGACATCAACCATAGTTTGCAAACTCTCCAAGTACTCTCTGGGTTGCCAAGAACTCTATTTTTTTTGTTGGGAGAGTTTTCGCAAGTTTAACTCTCGTGATTTTATAGGCACAAAAAACCATGGGTAAAAATGTCAATGCAAGTAAAACATTGGTTAAAATGTGTTTTTCACATATCATTTATGCTATGAAACCATGCATTTTCTCTTTCAAGATGTCAATTTTTAATTTAACACATTTTGTAATTGAATTTAATAAAAAGAAATGTTTCTTTAAGAGATTTTATTTTTTAGTACTCTCTAAGTTGCCGAATTTTTGACAAGTTTTTGTTGAGTATTTGCCGAGTTGAAAATTTTGGGCTTGTCGAGTACTCTCCAAGTCCGAGTTTGCGAACTATGACATCAACCATATCTTGTTGATTAGGAGACCTACACATGTCAAAAATAATTTGAATAAAATAAGTATTGTAATATGAAAAATTTAAATTTGACATACCTCTAAAAACAAAAATTCAAAAGAAAGAATCAAAATATAAATTTTAAAACAATCAAACAAAAAAGAATTACCTAGCTGCAAGAATGGAATGGTACAATAGTACCAAAAGTCTCCAATAGCACATCTAGTTGCATCATGTATGTCCTTTATCCAACTCATGCTCTCAATCAACAATTAGGAACTTGGAGTAGTGCATGGCAAAAGATATGAATCCATTCTAGATTTATGAACTTTAGGCCCAATGCTAACACTGCCACTACCATTGGCACTAGCACCAACAACACTACTAGGCCTAGGACCTGAAGAAGGATGAAATGGAGGCATGGAAGAAGACTCTCCACGACTGCCAATGTCTACCATCTCCTCTCTTTGCCACTTTTTCACTTCTTTTTGTAGCTCAAATGTTTCTAGTTGCACTTGCACCTCAGGAATAACTTTAGGAGGCACTTGTGAGCATGGCATACCATCATGGACCCGTATATGTGCAAGATGATATTTCAATCTATCAATTTCTCCTCCATAATAAATGGTTTTGCAATAAAAACATTGTGCTTTCTTTTGCCCAGGGAAAAATTTAGCATATTTCCAACAAGGGTCCCTTCTAACTAGGGTTTTGGACAATGTGATAAAGACAATTTGAAAATAGGAGGTCTGCTGCAATAACATATATACTAAAAAAATTAACATTTGTGATTCATAATTATTAAAATTTAAAGTAATACAAACAAATGTGGGGTTCGCAACTATAAAATAGATGTTTTTACAAAAAACACCTAGGGTTTGTTCAAAAAAATGCATCTAGGGTTTTTTCTTTGATCTAATAAAATAAAATAGAAAGAAGAAATGAAATCTAAAGAAAAATGCAATTTGTGATTAACAAAACATAAAAAAACCATCAAAATGCAAACTTACCTCTTAAATCAAGCTTCAAATCAATAGAGACCTTCCAATCATTGGTAGACACCCCTTGATGCACCAAAAATATTTACGAACCTTCCCAAATACAATTCAAGAATGGATTTCCGTTCTACCTCTTTGCTTCCCTACAATGCATTCTAAATGTTTCTCACAACCCTCTTTTCTCCTTATCCTTCGCCTTGAATGTGAACATGATGTTTTAGGATAGAGGAAAAAATATAAGAAAAAACAACTCAAAACAATTAATTTTACGTTTATTTTGACTTTTGCCATGATGTTTATCCCCTATGTTTATTCCATCAAATGAAATGGGAGATTTTGGTATTTATTGGAAAAGTTGATCCCTTATTATTAATTACAAGATATCTCTTTCCCTCACACCTCCTGGTATGCGGCGACTAATCATGCAAGTGTTGTACACTCATGATGTATCCTCGTCGGGGTTAGGAGTCACTGTTTGGTGTCATGTATGCAATTGATCGCATCATCAACATCACAAAGACTTGGTTTGATAGTCAATATTGTTTGACATCACATCTTCAGCAATACCTAACTTGGGCACCGATCGACTAGCCACGACATGCACAAGCCTTGAGCATCTTTGATATTGCTACACAATATTGAATAACAAAATTTCCTAAGGAAAGACGACTTTAGGGAGTTACTTCCTTAATCGGAATCATTCAAATGGTGTGCGACATATATAGTAGTGCAAGCATCTGAAACAAAACTTACACCGTGAAGGAGTTTCATTGGCGGCATTCACATTCATATACCGACATACTACTCATTGGCTACGAACGGAGGTAGGAAGTACAAGGAAAGTGGAGGCTTAATTCATCAATGCCCCCATCACATGAATTCATTCATATGTGAATATCGTGATTCTTTCCAGGTGTACTTCTAAATTTGTTGAGTTTGACAATAAAGATTTTGTGCATTTGGTATATTTTGTTCTTGTATCAGTTTGGGGGGATTACAAAAACAATACAGTCATGACTTAGTGTAAATGCTTACAGCAAGGAGAAGCTTTTAGACACTACAATCTTGAGCAGTATTCAATAATATTGAAAACTCAAATATTATCATAGATGAAGTGACTTGTTAGTGGCATGGAAGTTTCTGCATTCAATAAAATGAAAGTAAGACAAATGGCAATCCACGGCAGGGATAATTGGTATTAAACAGCATATTGCCACTTCCAAAATAATATTCCCCATGGAATTGATTTAATATTGTTGCTAAAGAAAGTTCATCGTGGTTCAATCTCCTACAAGAATTGTGTACATTAAGATGAAGGGAAGGAGCGATTCAAATAAGTGAATGAGAAGTATCAGTAAGACGGCGAATTGTAAGGCAGTGCTTAAACAGAGTGTATCATATCATTAACAAATAATAATATTGAAGTATTAAAGGTAATGGTTGAGAGCAAAGGCACGATTTAGGAGAAATAACAAATATTAATGGAAAAGTGTGATTAAGAAGGATTGACTAATCATTATCAAGGGACGCAATGAAGAGTTACCAATTGGGCTGCAACAAAGGGACACTTCTCATCCAAATTCTTGATACTTGTGGATCAATACTCATTCCCAAAAATATTATCAATTGGGATGATCATGGAAGGATCATTGAATCAGAGATTATTAAATATATTTGATACCGATCACATGGAAAAAAGATCTGAAAAGATTATTATTTATAATTGGTATTCATCAAAGGAGATGAATAATACTATAATGCTGGCAGGCATCTATGAGTTGAAAACTGATTTACAGAATATTATGTCTGAATTCTATTACACAAAGAATCCTTATGTGTGTGTGTGTGTGTGTATATAGATAATAGCAAAATCAGAATTATTTTAGTCATGTTGTATTGTATACATATATTATATATTTATATACACACACACATATAAATACATACATATATACATATACATATACATATACATACATACATATATATATATATATAAGAGATGTTAATATATATGTAGCCTATTCCTTAATCACTCACTATAGCCCCTTAAGAGGGTAGGTAGGTTTTGTCAAGGAGAGGCAGAGTAATTCCTCACAAGACAGGCAAGTCCAAAGATTGGGTAAGGACATGTATTTCCAATGCCTTGAGGGAAAAGTCCCAGGATGGGTATGAATATGTGTTCCAGAAAACTTGAGGAAGCCTGCTTGTAGATAGGTTTCCAAGGACCCTAAGGACAACTAATTCCCCGTCCTTCTTAGGGTTGACATTTAGGAGATAAGTAAGGAATTGAGGCTTAAGTATGTTAACTATCAAATGTATTATGAATCATTCATTGTTTCTTAATTCATTTCAATTAAATGCATAGTGATGTATGTTAATCATTAAAAATTGGCAGCTTCCTAGTAAGGAACATTACAGAGATTTAGTAAATTGCCAGTTCCAAATGCATCCCTAACCCTAGTTGGGAATTTTAGGGTAAATCAACTAAAGCCCCAGTTGAGGACACTACAAGTTCAGGTGCAAAACAAGTACATGTGCAGACAAGCGTGGTTTTCCAAATTTAGAACAAACCATAGAATATCAATGATAATTATTCAAGATAGTAATACAGTTACAAGCATTTAGAATGAAATGACATAAAAATCATTTTTCTAGGAATGGAAACCTCTTTTGTATTTCAATCATCAAAATGATCTATCAGGACCAAGAGAAGGAAGCAGGAATGCACGGGCACTGCTATAGGGTAGGAAAAATCAGCAGCAAGCACTTGCATATATAAACACAGGCATGGTGATATCAGTACCGCTAAAATCACATACTATCAAGACATGAAGCAAACCTGCAATAACTTTCATCAGAACACCCACCAATGCATTTTGTAATGGCAGGCAATGGGATATGTTCTGAAAACGGCAAGCAAAGCTTCCCATTAAGAAGATCTTCCACTACTTCTTTAGGAATATGTGATGTCATCTTTGATTTGTTTTCAGGTAAATGAAGGCTATGATGATGATTATGCAACCCATCTCCATTCTCCATATTTACAGACCTGGCCACAAGTCCCATGTGGGAATAATTTAAATTTCTTTTCATCTCAGACTCAGAACTTTACTCCCTGTTGAATTAAGTCTCACCGCAAGAATAATCGTCGTCCAATTTGAATTTCTATTGATCCAATATAACAAAAACAAAAGCTGCAAACAAAAGAATCGCCCTGCAAAAAAAAATGGATCAAAACTAAATAAGCTTAAAGTACAAATCTGATACAAGAGCATGAACACTGAAGCCATAATAATGGCTCTTTTTGTAATCACATAAGAACAGGGCAAAAGAATGAATGTCATGAAAAAAAATGCATATGACCTTCAGTATGTCAATTTAATATACTTGAGAATCAAAAAGAACCCTCCAAGAAATAATAAATACCTTATTAGCAAAATGTTGTGCCCCAACCAACATGCGGTCTTGCAATACCAACTCATCCTCTTGAAATTCCCTCTCTGCAAATACACCTGTAGTATGCACAATGGGTGTTTTCACTATAAATGGTACTTGCAAAATAATGTCTCTTCTTATTACACACATATTTGCTACCAATGAGGAAAACCATTAATTAAATTTTGCCTAAACCAGGATGCAAGATGGAATTCACACTGAACAAAATTATCTTGTTTTTCTTAGAAAAAGGGGGAAATTAAACAGTAAATTTAATATTGAGAAGATAGTGCTGAAGCATGAGGATGGATCCATATTGTTAAATCAATCATAAAGCCAATGTTCTCTTTGCTTAAGAACTGAACCCTAGGTAGGCATTGAAGTAACAGGAGGAGACGCCACCACTAACACTGTTAAGCATCCACCTTGGAGTTGTGAGAAAGCTTGTTGATGATCAAGGCCCACCATCCACTGAGGGAAAGAACAATAAGGAGTTCGCATAGGGTCTAATTATTTATAAAATTTACAAACACAAAGCACTTAAGAAATAAAGAAAACTATAAAATAGAAGAAAATACAAGACATATATGGAAAATGTTGATGTATGTAGCATCGGTCAGATAAATAAAACTGACTATATGATTATTATAAGAAATAATTTATTATATATACATATATATTAATATATATAATAATTGATATTATATTAATATGCATATATATATATAAAGTTAATCTATATTTATTCTTATAATAACTATATTGTTAAATTAATAAATTAGATTAATGAATAGACATGTCCCATGAAGGGACATGTCTCTTCTTGTCTTTGCCATGTATATATACAAGAGATCGATGCATTTGGAAAACACATACTTTGAAAGCAGTGGGATTACATTTGTAATTGATCTCTGGAAATAACATGGTATCAGAGCCAAGTTGCAAATGTAAGAAAGGTAAGAGAATCGATCAAATACCATTCATCGAATATCACACAGGGATGAAAATGGAACTAGTGATTCACTAAGGATCATACCAATCAAGAGAATATTCAGTGACAGATTTAAATGACAGGAGGTACTGATAATTGACAGTCACGGACCCTCTGATAATAATATATAGTGCGGAAGACGCGTTTGGTGGTCTTGTATATTTTGGCAACAAGGATATCATTGTGTCGGTTGCATCGGCAAGTTTAAAGTGATTTTTGTATAATTGATAAAGTGTGGTCGATAATGAAGTTATCAATTAAGATTTCATTATCAATGATAAGACATAATAAGGGAGTGGTTTCATTGTTTTACAAGGTTCGATCTATATAAAAATCCTCTAAAACTATCGAATGAATAGTCTGTCTATGCGGAATGACATATATTAATCCGTCGCATAACTCAATACTAGAGCGACAATATGCATTGAAGTACAAATACGAGTCTTGAGTATCTCAGATATTGCTACACAATATTGAAGAAAAGAATTGCCTAAGAAAAGATGACTTTGGGGAGTTTCTTCCTTAATCAAAATCATTATAATGGTGTGTCATATTTACAGTAGTGCAAGCATTTGAAACAGGACTTACACCATGAAGGAGTTTTCATTGGCAGGCATTCATCTACTGGCGTATTACTCATTGTCTGCGAACGAAGGAGAATTGAAGACAAAATCACAAAGTGTTGAAACGGTGATCAAACACGACTTTAGCGGTGATTAAAAGGCCATGTCTGAAATACATGACAGTAAATGACACTTGATGTCTGTGTGATATAAGAATTCTGTTTATGGTCAACATTCTTTGATATTTGGAGCATTTCTCACTTTGATGTGTACCTGGTCACTAGTTCTACTTTGTCGTAAAGGTAGTCTGTGAATGGTCATGTCTTCTGGTGACCTAAGTCTTTTCTTATCTGACATTATCAGAAGGTGATCTATTGCCAATGTATTCATTTATCCAATGTGACCGGAAGGTGATATATTATCTACACCAATTACTACGCAGAGATTTGAGTAAATCTCCAAAGTCTGGTACTGCGCAGAGGAAAAGAAGAGTGGTCTTGACCATAGTTCGAATTATCGCCGACTTATCGTCGATAAGTTGTACCAGGTGATAAAACTTGTATAGTTATCGTCTGGCAACTTATCGCCGATAAGTTGCTCTTATCGGCTATATATCGGCGATAAGTGCATTACTTATCACGATTTATCGTGGCAGCAGCATGTTAAAACGCAGACGGCAGTAAAAAGGCCCAGTTTGTTTTTTTTTCGACTACCAGTGATTTTTTGTGGAGAGAAAATATAGTAAGAAGGGTTTTGGAGGAGAAACATCAGCAATTGACGCATTTTGGATCGATTCGGAGTGGATTCGAAGCAGATTCGAAGGGATTTTTCAAGCAAATTCAAAATCACAAGTAGGTTTTCAAAATTCTTTCCCTTTTGTTTTAAAATCATTTTTTCTTGTATTAAATGCATTCAAGTTTATACAAACTATCTAATCTACTCTCACTTGTTTTAGAACGTAATGAATAAGATCTAACACCATTTTTTAGCAATTTTGCAAATTTTTCATAGTTTTCTCAAAAACTTCATATTTTCTCAAAAATTTCATAACCTTACAAGTTTTTTGGTTTTTTCCTTCACATTTCAGCTATGTTTAAACTAATTTAAAGTTTTAAACTATCTTAGTTTGTTTCTAAATTTCTTCGTTAAATTTATAAATTTGTGCCCTCATTTTGTATGTGACATGCAGTTTGATTCTTCGTCAAAATGGCAAATAGGGATTCCTCTACAACTGACTCAACTGCAGGGTATGCCAGTGCCTCAGTAGACACATGTCCATCGGGATATGTAGGAACGCGCCCTAAAGGGGCTAGAGACAAGGCATGGGCATATGCTTTTGAAGGACCCGAATATAATACCGTGATATTTATAAAATGTGAAAAACTAGTGAGTGGAGGCATATCTCGTTTGAAATACCACCTTGCAAGGATCACAAAGCATGACACAAAGGTTTGTGAAGCCACCACCCCAGAAATAATGAGAGAGATGAATGCCTTGCTCGCTACTAGAGAAGAGAAAAAGTTGCAAAGGGAAAGGGCAAAATTGGCCATGAGGGCAGCCATTTCTGATTCGCAAGGTATCTCACATTGTCTCATTTTTAAGAATCATTTATAATTTTATTATTTTATAATCATAATGAAATAATGTGGGTTGTGATTTGTGACCAGGTATCCCATCCACCTTTGAAGAAGATGAAGCAGCACTTGAGGGCATAGTGGGCTCTCATCGTGGCCCACGGATCTGCAAATATACCTTGTCCTCGCCTTCCACTTCCGCTGGTTCTAGTAGACCAGCACCACGCTCATCTTCTATAGACAATTTTTTTGTGCCCAGAAACAAACCTGGAGCACAACCATCACTAGAGGGTAGTGGGTGGAACAGCGATGTGCATCTGCAAGTTGACATTCAATGTGCTGATTTTTGGTATTTTAACAATATCCCCTTCAATGTTGCAGCAAGTCCCTATTGGCTGAATTTTGTGACAGGAATCACTGTAGCGGGAAAGGGCTACAAGGCACCTACTCCTGCAGACTTGAGTGGGAGGTTAGTTCACTTTTACGGTTTTACAATTTACTTATTTTTGTTGAATGTAATTTTTTTAAACAAAGTCGTGTACTTAAATGTTATTTTTATTTTGTTCTTGTAAATTGCTCAAAGATGCTGTTACTAGGGCCAATGAAGTGGTAGAAGACCAAAAATTGCAATGGAAACAATTTGGCTACTCTATACTTTCAGATGGATGGACGGATGGAAGAAACCATACCATTATCAATTTTTTAGTTTCTTGCAAGGATCAAGTGGTCTTTCTGAAATCCTCGGATGCCTCAAACAAGATAAAGACAGCTGAAACTTTGGCTCTAATGTTAGAGCAAGTTGTGATGGAGGTGGGGGTTGCTAATGTGGTGCAAATAATAACCGACAATGCAGCGGCATATGTGGCAGCGGGAAGGATCCTCCAAGATAAGTATAGCACACTTTTTTGGTCTCCTTGTGCAGCACACATCCTTGACCTTCTTTTGGAGAACATAGGAAAATTGGATTGGGTGAAATCGGTTGTAGAGGATGCAAGAAAGATAACAAAATATATCTACAATCACCCTTGGGTTCTCGCTTTGATGAGAAAATTCACCCATGGGAAGAAGTTGGTTAGACCTGCAGCTACAAGGTTTGCAACGATTTTCTTAACGTTGCAAAGTGTTCTTGGTTCTTTGAATCCTTTGAAGCAATTGTTTGTGAGTCCACCATGGTTAGACTCAAATTATTCAAAGAAGGTTGATGGTCAAAGTGCTGCAAACATTGTCTTTGACAACCACTTTTTTGAGGATGCTACAAAAATTGTGAAGGTATCTTTGAAACTTCAAAAGTTGAATATTTAGTTTTTTTGTATTCAAGAATCAAGTCTTTCATTATTAATTTGGAACTCTAGTCTATAATTAATGATAATCTTTTTCTACTTTTCAATTGTAGATGACAGAGCCCTTGGTTAGAGTTCTCCGCTTAGTAGATGGGGATCAAACCCCAATGGGGTATCTTTATGAGGCCATGGATAGGGCCAAAGAGGCTGTAAAAAATATGTACAAGGGGAAAAACCTAAAATTTGACCCCATATGGAAAATTATTGATTGGAGGTGGAACAATCAGCTCCACCAACCCATTCATGCAGCGGGGTACTTCCTCAACCCTACTTATCGCTTCTCTCCATCCTACGGGGATCCCAATGGAGAGGTCATGGAGGGCCTCATTGAATGCATGCAGAGGATGGTACCTAAGGTTGAGGTGAGAGACCTCATTGTGGCCGAGATGGAAGTGTATCAGAATGCAACGGGCAAGCTATTCTCCTCAGACTTGGCAAGAAGAGGAAGACAGACTCAAACCCCAGGTAAAATATTTGGATTTTTGGTGTCTTTCACATTCATGATAAGTAGATAAAAACTAAGTTACTAAAATATGTTTTCACCTTGCTTTCTAACTCTTTAATATTTATCTTGCAGATGCTTGGTGGCGAAATTGGGGTGGGAATGTCCCAAATCTGCAAAAGCTTGCCTTGCGCATCTTATGTCAGCCATGTAGCTCATCTAGTTGTGAGCGTAATTGGAGCTTATTTGAGGCCATTCACACAAAGAAGAGGAACAAGTTAGCACAAAAACGCCTCAATGACCTTGTTTATGTGCAATATAACCTTAAGTTGCGCATAAGAAAGGTAGAGTTACCAGCAGCAAGGCCACTTGATTTGGATGACATAGATCCGTATTGTGATTGGACATCACAGGAGCAGCCTTCATTGTTCACAGAGGATGACATCTATGATTTGGAGAGGCAGGCTATGGAGGAGGGTGGAGGCACAGCAAGATTGGATGACATTCAGGAGGATGATCATGAGAGCAGTGAGAGTGAGGAGACAGATGATGAGGAGTCATTTCCAGTGTCAGCACCATCTACATCTAGGATGGAGGTCCAATCACAGCCAGTTGTGCAGAGAGAGCTGTCACAACCACAGCGGACTACTAGGGCTAGACCCCCTCCCGCTCCCGTAGTTTTTACTAGAGCTATTGGGAAGGGGAAGAGGAAGATGTATACTAGTTTGATATTGTACTTGGCATATGTATTTGCTTATAGTTTTACAAAGACAATTTGTTGTTTTTAATTTTCTTCAGAGTTCAGACTATCAGACTATGGCTACCAGCCATCAGCATTCCACATGAGGATGCAATTTTGATACATATTTGCATTTATATATATCTACATCAGCTTGTTTGGTTTGTTTACTCATTTACTAACTCATTAGATGAATCTCCTTATTGAAGTTTACAAAAAAATGCATTTCTAATTAAATTTAAGCCATTTTTTAAGTTCCCGAGAAGTTCGCCGATAAGTTCCCAACTTATCTCCGATATATCCCGATATTTTTTTTTTTGCCCTTGGCGATAAGTTGCCGATAACGATATTTTGAACTATGGTCTTGACGTCTCGTCATTGGCGACTTACACCTTACTGGAAAGGCAGCAATATGGAGTCTATACAACACATTGTTCAAAGACAACGATCTTGAAACACACAGTGATCTCATCGATAATAGAAGCAACATTAATTAATAATATTACACGGCATATTAAAGACTTAATATTTGTTATCCTTTCGTAAGTGAAATTAAGGAGTCTCGTGACCATTCAAGTTTAAAAGGACGCGTTGGCCAATGCAACAAAATTCATAGTCGACTGGGTTACCATTCGATTCTGCAATGTCATTGGTGATCACCTCAAGAAATACGGTCTCTGCTATGATGATTTGGTATTCTAAAGATAATCGTGACTACTACTATGCCATGAGTATCGAATTGTTTGAATTTGAATTTGTATTTGTAAGTATGTGGCATTGTCGAATTGAGGATGATAAGTTCATTATTCACAATTGGAGAGTCAACATGTCAATGGGATGATTGTCTTCAAATTGGAGAGTGAGGTGACGAACTCAAAATGATGAACACTTGTGCATCTTACCATCATTGAGAGGTGACAATCTCACAATGATAGTTGATATCACGTGAGGTGATATTTATGGATATCCATAATGGTGGATATAACTTAAAGTGATATTTAAGGATAGACATAATGGTAAATATAATAATAAGTCATAGTAATACATGATGACATAACTTGAATTGGATTCCTCCCTAGCTAAGAGGGAGTGTTGAATTTAGCTTCGGGAGGATCACAATAATGATTCAAATTGGTCAACTAATATTGCACACTACTCAGCATGGTGCAACTGTGGACAAAACAGTTATCCTAATCTACCAAAATCCCTAAAAGGGACATTACACACTACAAGTGTGGAAAACTAAGAAGCATTCTTGTTAAAAGTCACTACAAAGCAAACAAAGGAGACTGAGTTGGTGGAAGAAATTATCAGAGGGTAGTAATATTTGACAATAAGAGATAACTATTTTCTACCCTTGAATAATGTTTATGAATTTTGAGTTATTAATTCATGCTATAAGATCGGGATAGTAAATCTTTTATGCTTCTATCATTGATATTTCCCTTTAGGATAGTTTAGTTTTATGAACTAATTGTAATCTCTCTTTGAAGTGCTTTGAGGACAAATCAAGAAGCATAAGAGATTGCATTCAGGGAGAAAGAACTTGATGCTTGCAGTCATGGGACTTAGTTGATCACTGAAAACATTTCTTCAAAGAGGGGGAAATAACATTCAGAGGGAGTCTAACAAACTTACAGAAGCAACCTTGGACAAGAAGGTTAGGAGGTTGATGCATGTACTTGGAGCTTCAGATGGAAGTCAGATTATCATGAATGTTTAGTGTTGCCAAGCCTAGGGATAAATCCACAGTTTATTACATTCACTCATGTTACTATGAAATCAGACAAGTACATTTGTGTACGAGAAACTACTCCTATGAACAATGTTATGATCAAAATTTCAACATGGTATAAATAATCATGTATCAGATGATGAGAGTCTCTTGGAGCAAGATATTTTCATTATTGGGTCCATGTATGTTTTCGTAACAGAGGGAGTTACTAGAGGATCTCCCAAAATTGATTTTCAAAGATCTTAATCATTCTGATTTAGAAGGGCAGGCCATATCAAGATGGTTTTCCTTGTGACCAAGAAACTATAAAAAGTATTGCAATTCAAATGATGCAGTTCCATGTATGTGCGCTAGAAGGCTTTTATGCAGATATCTAGGTCATGATATTCCTAGATAGATGGATAAGTTATTGGATCAAAGGGCACTCAAGAAAAGAGCTTGATGCAGACTAAAGAACAAAGACACGACTTACAGGCAGAAGGTTGATATTAGATTCAGAGGGAGTCTGATAGTTCATCTAAAAGCAACCTTGGACGAGGAGGTCAAGAGGTTGTTGCAAGACCTTAAAGTTTAAAAGGAGCATCTAGAGGATCTGATTCATTCTGGTCTCCAAGGAATTTGGTCATATTGGTTCAAAGGGAGTCAACAATGGAGATGGTTTCTTTAGTGATCAACAGTTAGAGGACTGTGATTCATAGGATGGAGTTACAGCATTTGTGATCCATTATTTTGTATCTTATAGAGATTCTTTATCACTATGTGAGAGATATGGTGGATAGGAACATGATCCAGTTGGAATATATCAATACAGGAGATCAGACAGCAAACATACTTACCAGAGTGAAAGTTGAACACTTCAAGAAAGGTCTTGGTATGATTGAATTTTAATTTGCTTTGTAATCTATACTGATATATATAAGATGTTTTATGTGTAAACTTCTGTTGTCATATGTGTTGATATATGACTTTATGGGCTCTACCCCTTGTGTTCATCTCTAAAAGGTGACAATTTTTTGGAAATGAACACTTGTATTCAAACATTATAAGATGACGATCTTGTAATATTGATATCATGCTGACTTGATATCATTCATGGATGTGCCATGATCTGTTATGGTAGACATTATGTGACGTAATGTCAGTGTACATACCATAACTAGGATGTATAAAGAGAATGTAATATTCTCGAGCATATCATCCTTTAAGTGTCACGAGTTATGTGATACTTATCATCACGTGTTATGTGATGTTTGTCTTCACGAGATATGTGAGACTTCTTATCAGAAGTTATGTGATACTTATCATGTGTTATGTGATGATTGTCTTCACGAGATATTTTAGACTTCTTATCACGAGTTATGTGATACTTATCATCACGTGTTATGTGATGTTTGTCTTCACGAGATATGTGAGACTTCGTATCACGAGTTATGTGATACTTATCATCATGAGTTATGTGATACTTGTCTTCATGAGATATGTGAGACTTCTTATCACGAGTTATGTGAAACTTATCATCACGTGTTATGTGATGTTTGTCTTCACGAGATATGTGAGACCTCTTATCACGAGTTATGTGATATATGAATTACTCATATCACAAGTTGGGTGATATATCATATCACAAGTTAGGTGATATCTATACTCACAGAGTTTATTGTGATGTATTCTTGTCCATACTCTTTATCTTACCTAGCTAAGAGGGAGTGTTGATGCATAGTAGTTTCAGTCAAATATAAGGATGATTGCTTTGATTATTTAAATATGAGTATGTATGTATGTATGTCAGTTCACAATGTGAACTAACATACATACACACATACACATTACTTGTGCCTATAAGAATAATCATTCTAAATGTTTTACCATCATCCTTATATATGATCGAAATACTATACAAGTTTAATAATCTGTGTAATCAGATTTTTTTCATCTTCTCTTGCCATGTATCGAGCAATGAACATTGACGGCTGCAATCTACAAATCATATATCATCTATATTAAGGATCGTAAAATGATCCAATACTATGCACAGCAGTATAGTATACAATGATTATAGTGTAATGTTTATCACTTGTATTGGAAGGTGACAATCTTACAATAACTTGACCTTCTATTGTGATGATAGAACTTGTGGATAGAATCGCCGATGGAGGCAATCCACCTGAGAGCGTGTGGATAGAATCGCCACTAGATAGAATCATGTAATATATATTGTTTACATCATGAGGATGATGCTTCTATTGCTTTCATCTTAGGGTTGATGCTATCAGGTGTCATAAGTGTTGACATTGGATTGATTTATCCTCCCTAGCTAAGAGGGAGTGTTGATGTATGTAGCATCGGTCAGATAAATAAAACTGACTATATGATTATTATAAGAAATAATTTATTATATATACATATATATTAATATATATAATGATTGATTTTATTTATATATTAATATGCATATATATATATATATATATATATAGTTAATCTATATTTATTCTTATAATAACTATATAGTTAAATTAATAAATTAGATTAATGAATAGACATGTCCCTGCATGGGACATGTCTCTTCTTGTCTTTGCCATGTATATATACAAGAGATCAATGCATTTCGAAAACACATACTTTAAAAGCAATGGGATTACATTTGTAATTGATCTCTGGAAATAACAGAAAAAATAGGTACAACAATGGCCTTAGCACATACTTATTATACAACACTCTAGAGATGGTTAATTGAGCCAAGCTATTGAAAATAAGAGCAAGGGTTTGAAGTTGCATTACTCAAGGATGTGACCCCATCTCTAAAGCCCGTCTTTGTACTGGAAATGATTCGGGGACTTGGAGACAGCTAGGGGATGTCCCTTCCTCGTGCCCAATTTGCCAAAAATCACTGGAAACATTTCTGAAACTTAGAGACGGCTCAAAAATTTTGGGGAGGTCCATACATACCAGGGACGCCTTGGACGTCCCTTGACTGTCCCAAGGACAAACAGGCGTCCCTGACAGGATAGGCATTGTCAGCACTTAAAAACCCACATTTTTCTTTTATAAAATATTTCCTATTTAATTTTACAGTGGGCTTTTCCTTCCAAATTCGCTCTAATAGGCTTGTTACTGTTTAGTGTTTGGTAGGTAATTCCTGCTATTTGAGAACCTCTAATCAGTATTGGGAAAAAAATGAAGTTTTGGGTAGTTTTGGACAGCATTCCATTAAGAATCGTGAAATTAAGAATGATGTTATGGTCATGCTACACGCTCAGAATCATATGGAAGACTCTTTGCAAGGTGTTGGGAAAGTCTGAAAAGTGCATTACAGACATGGAACTTGCATCTTTCTGTCATCTTGTGGCAATACATCAGTGTTGGATTGGTTCTGGGTTGATTTGGGTCCTTTCTAGAAGATTTGGTGAATATTGGAGGTTTGATCAGGGTACCATCTTTCTGTAACAGACCTATATCATGATCGGAACTGTATAGTGGACCTGTTTGTATTAATATCAATCCACTTACAATGAGCTGGAGGTGTAGTTTCAGGGGTGTGACCCCAATTTAGATCATTGGTGAATGTGGCCTAGAGTTAGAAAAGCATTGAGAGACATGTACTTGATCCACCATCTGTAGCAGCCCTTTCTGGAGTCAATATCAAACCTGCAACAGTCAACTCCAACACAGTTTCCAAGGTATTTCATGTTGGTATTTCATAGGAATATTATTTCATGTATTGGCACTACTATGTGAATGATTATATTCCAAAGCAATTGTAACGCTATGACGTATACATTGATAATTTATATCAGACTTAAATGGTAGTAGTGTTTTTCAATTTGGAAGGTGGGTTATTGGCAATTGTTCTTGTTGCTATTGACAATGAATTCTAAATTATGTTCTTGGGTGTATTTCAATTTTGTATGTTATTATTTTAATATTGCATGTATATTGACAATGAATTTCGAATTATGAATGCATATTGACTATTGACTATTGAAATGTTGTATGTTAAGGTTCTATGATGTTTATATGACATGCTTTATCCATATTTTTGTACGAACGTAATGTATATATGCAATTTTTCCTACATATTTTAAATTTTCCCTATATTTTATTTAGCCGTCCCCTTGCCATCTACAAGCTTGAGAAAAAAACTTACTGTCCTCTGTCGTCCCCATCTTGGAAACTTGGGGTAACCTTGGTTTGAATAAAAGACAGGGCCCAATCTAATTGAAGAAAACCACAAATCAGCCACCGCAATCAAAAGAAATTCGTGAGGAGAAAGTTTAGAAAATGCAACCAAAAAATCAAAGTCCAATGACAAAAGGCATAAGAAGATCAAAAAGGTACAAAAAAAAATTCAAGGCAGAAAAAGGTATACTTTTATGATTTACCTATCATACATTCTATCAAACCTATCAAAGCCATGCTATAGAAATATCTAAACAGGATTGAACTAGACCCATTTGATTAAGGTTGTACAGATACATGGAAGGACTTGCAAGCCTCTTGTTGGCAAGGTTATATAGGTGAATGATTTGCCAATGGGGCAAACAAACTCAAGATCTAAATGACAAAAGTAACCACAATAGTAAAAGCATAATGACAATTAGAGACTGGATAATGCAATATGGTGGCTATTCCAAAATAGAGGATGCAATACATTGAAATGTCTTCAATATCCACATTTGTGCTCAAGAAAAGAAATTCAAATGAGTTAAGATGAGCAATGGATTCACAACAGTGAGTTATAAGTGGGTATATATAGGATATGCAATCAAGTGATGTGAAAATACAACTAATGTAGGATAAAGAAGATGTAGTCACATGTGTAGAACATCTCCACCAATCAAGGAAAATACAACCACAATTATTAAATGCATGAATGCATAGTACCTCTCAAAGTAGATGCCTAACTATGTATGTGTGTTATTTTATCCTATCCTAGATGCATAATATGAAATAAAATAAATAACTAAATGCAAGAAAACATTATAATGCACCAACATTAGGTCCTTTCATACCCTATTAGTAATGCCATACAAACTAGAAATAAGATCACACTGGCCCAAGCAAATGCAAATTTTTCAATCATTGGAGCCCAACTCAACAAGACCATATAAAGGGCAACAAGTTGGGAGGCCTTTAGGGCCAACTCACAAAATTCAAGGCCCTAAAATGTTCATGCGTTTTGAGGTGGCAATTGGAAATTTTCCAAGAGTCATCATTGTACAAGTTTTTGGACCAAATTCATTGGCATTGGACATGTGTAATTGCCTTGTGTTTCTACAAATTCTAAGGAATTGAGAGTAGCATTCTCAAAAACGCTTAGCAAGCTATTGTCAAAAGAAGTTCTTGCCAAGCAATTGTCAACATGATGGACAAACCAAAGTTGACGCAAGCACAAAGAGCAAGAGCAAGGGCATTGCCAAGTGCCAAAAGGCCAATAGGGGAAGTGTCAGTGAACCTCCACAAATCCAAGCCCAAGATTATTATGGGTCCATTTATTAAATTCCTAAGGGTCTGACCAAATTGATGCAAGCTTCAATGGATTCAACCCATGCATAGCCACCATCATGTTGACGAAATCACCCATTACCTCTTTAATTTTGTGCAAACCATAGCCCACTTCTTCACTGAAATCAACAAGTGAATTGGCTAAGGCAACACTAGCATTGGTAATGAAGGAAGAGCCTATACAAAAATCCATGCACCAAAGGAACTAAATTAGCACATAATGGAAGGTTGTGTATCAAAGATGTGATAGGATAGTGTAGCTAACGATAAGTTGTGGTGGTTCCCAATTCAAGCCAATGTTAATAAGGCAATCAAAAAGCCCTACTTTAAGTAGAAATCTTGTGGGAAACTCATAGAGGATGTTCAACAACCAAGATGTCAATACACAATATAGACACTAAAATCTCATATTTGCTCATTTCCATATTGTCGCCTCCATCTTGACACCTAACAAAATCCATTTATTAACGTAATTCATTTTTCATTAACCTTGTTTATCAAGCTTAAATTAATTAAATAACCTTTATTATTTCATTGATTAAATAATTCATTTTCTCAAAAAAATCAAAATACTAAAATAATTCATTATCCATAAATAACTCAATAAAAATAAATAAATAAAGCATAAGAATCTGTAACGTCCCCATTTTTCATGAGCGTCATAGTTAGTGGGATTAGTCTATTATTTAACCCTCGTAGGCTAATCAAGTGGATAGAGGGTCTTCATTGGCAATGTCAGAGGCTATTTTCCCACTCCAGAGGTCAGTGATGTTCAGGTTTGCTCTTCATTTGGGTCAATTTGGTTGGTACACTTACTATTTATAGTAAGTCATTTATCTAGCATTTCTACATTTGGTAGGGTGCCTGGAGCGGCCTCAGTTGCAGTGATGACCCTTGGCATCTTTGTTGATCAAGTATTCAAGGATTCACTAATTATAGCAGATCAGGGGTAGATAGAGATAGACCCTTACTAATTTTAGTAGGCAGTTGGATGCACAGAGGATACAATGGTTAACTCTCAAGTTCAGTTAGAATTGAGAAATAATCATTAATGATGGAGTTATAACATTATAATTATTATTGAAGTTATACTTTAATAATAATTAATTATTAAGTGCATATCATTGATCAATTAAGTGGACTATATTTAAAAGGGAGTTTTAAATGTATACTTTATAATAAGTGATAACGTGTTATTTAAAAGGGAGATATAAGTGTTTAATAAAGTACACTTTATATTTTAATGTGTGCATCAAAAGGAGGGGAATATAATTAAAAGTTATATTTCAAATGCAATAAAAGAAAATACACTTTTAAGTTATGAGAAGTGTATTCATGAAGCATCAAGATCGATTTATTACTTGGGAATTATAAAAGCCAAAGGCAAAGGGAAATGGATTCATTCTATGCATTGGATAATTTGGTTTTATGTTGAGAGGAAATTGAAACAAGGGTTTCAAAACTTCAGCTTGCAGACTTGTGAATTCTTCCAAGTTTTATCAGCACCTTGAATTGGCTGAAACTACACCAATGAATTGTGCAAGTGTTTTGGCTTCATACAGGGGCCAAGATTGATTCAACTGTTACATAAATTGGTGATTAGAAGTCCATTTCATTTCATAATTGCTAGCAAGGGCAGAAGGCTTCACTTTATGCATATTGCAGCCCATATATGGTTCAGCATTTTGAGTTGTTGTTGGCCGCAAGTCATATAGAGCAGTGGCAGATTGTTAGAGGACAACGTTTGGGGTTTGGGAGGCTTGTGTTTTGATTGTTGGGTGTTTCTCATACATTTTCCAGCCTAGGCATCACTTCCTAGAGCAGCCACGTTTCATTGGTGGTGTCTATTGTGATCAGCGATCAGTTCCAGGTTTTAATATTTTGCAATTAATAAATTTCTCAATGCTTTCCTGATGATCATTGTAAATAATTGCAAATATATGAATTGAAATAAAATGAGATATTTGTGCATAGCTAGCAAGGTAATTTAAATTTCATGCATTGGTATATGTTTTGGAATTGTAAAACCATTCAAAATCAAACACATATACATTCAAAAATCAGAACTTAAGGATTGCATGCCAACCATTTGACGAAATGTCAAAAAATCCAAATTAAGTTTCCAAGAGTAGAACCAATGGGGTTCTTACAATGGTATCAAAGCTTCCATGCTAAGTGTTTGACAAAATGACAAACATTCAAATTTCAAAACAATACCTATCATTGGTTTAGCAATCCAGTGTTTTGTTAGAGTTAGAACAACTGGGGGTTCTTACAGTGGTATCAGAGTGATTTCCTGCCATCCTATTGGGGGTGGAAATCATTGAGCTCACACGTTTGATTTTGAGCGATACACACTCTTGCATTGATTGTCTATTCATCACATTGTGACGGATGATCTTCTTTAGTGATGCAGATGGTTTGGAGGGATTCTTAGATCTTGTTGTCGCAGAAGGGTTCCTTCACTTTTACATGTACACTATTTGAGGATGTGTAACATCTTAGAGTCATGGATGACTCTCAGAGTCTTTGGTTGAGGTGTTGGTGGTGCTTGTTAGGTGACGTTGGTTTAGAGTATGTTGGTGTTATGTCATGGTACATTCTTGATTGTGCATTAGAGTTTTGGCATGATACATTTCTCTTGAGACCATGTTATGTTCACTTGAAGCATGTGATCTCCTAGGAGGGGATGGTTAGATCATGATGTCAAGATGAAGTTCCTGATTCAGCTAAATGGAGCTTTGACAATGGTCTAGTGAGTTATCTTTGTATTGGGTGCTTTGGTCATATGCCTAAGAAGCTTCATGAGAGTGCAGAGATGCATTGGGAATTTAGCATGAATTGATCTTTTGTTGGTACTCATAGTGTAATGTCCCCCTTTTTCAGGCTCTTGGGATTAGCCTATCATGTGACCCTCGTAGGCTAATGAGGATGGACAAAGGGTCTCTTTCAGTGGACATCTACTTCAGGATTCAGTATGCTTTGGTTTGGCTTTCATTTGGCGTCATTCAAACTTTATTTGCTATAGTTTTGCCACGTTTACTATTTATAGTAAGCCTGATGTTGTTCAAGAAGGACCCGTTCTATTTTTGGAAAGTGCATTTGGTCACATGGGGAAATAATAGGTGTGACTCCTATTTCAGACGGCATATTAAAAAGATCAATATTTTGGGAGTTATTATTATTTTGGTGGCCAAATTATTATTAAATTATTAAATGGCTTATTATAAAGTTATAATTTAACTTTATAATTTCACTTAAGTTGAGGTTTGAGTCATCATGGAAAGGGTCCATTTATTTAATTAATTCATGGAAGCCTAAGCCAAGGTAATATTTTAAAGTATTGGAGTAAATGAATTATTAAAAGAAAAAGTATACTTATTTATCCCACATTGGTAAGAATTGTGTTTGAGCTCTCACAAGAAAGAATAAAAAGGGACTTGAGAGCTCATTCTAGGATATCTATTGATCATTTGATAAATTTGGTTGTGAAGAAGATGGCTAGGGTTTGAGGACTGATTCCTCTCTTTTGGCAATTTGAATCATCACTGATTGATGGTGAATTTTGCCACTGAATTCTGATAATACAATTATGGTCCTGTGTGTTCGAATTTGATGCTGAAGTATATCAAATTCGAGGATATTTGAATAAATTCTGAATTACAATTGGTGATTCGATTTTCTTCCTGGTGGCTATTGTTTGGTAGAAGATTGTTTTATTTCCACAGGTGTTGTAGACTTCACTGTTTAGGAGCTGCGAATTCATTTGGAAGCTAGCATCACCTTTCCCAACTTGTGCGTACTTCATCTTGTGGCTGCGTTTTACTCACAGCAAGCTGCGTTATTTATTCAGGAGGCTGCAATCACTCATTGGAGGCTGTGGTTGTTCAAATGATGGCTGTGTTAATAATCTGGGAGGCTGCATTCTTCATTTGTAGCCGTGCTTCAATTCCCTTGGGCTGCGTTTCTTTTCCAGCAGTCACATGTAATTAAAGGTGCCCAAATTTATTTGTGAATGCTTGTAATAGGGAATTAATTTGATAGTTATTGTAATTCTGATTTTTTGTAAGCATTCAGTGGTGAATTAATGGTTGTAGTTATTTATCAAGAGGTTAAAAATCTGAGAAGTATCATTGAAATTCATATTTGATGTTCATTAATTTTTATATATTCTAAAAGAAATTTAGAAGTGCAATTTAATTTGAGGAAAGAGCTAGATCGTAAATGAGAGCTAGCTGGGCTCTTTACAATGGTATCAGAGCATTTTTCCTGCCATCCTGTGGGATCTGGATTCTCTTATTTTCTGATGTTATTTTAAAAGTGATCAGCACTTCCACTTTTTCTAGCTATGGACAAATACAGGAGGCCTAGTTTTGGAAGTCACTGTAGCAGTATGGGAAAAAGGGAGGAAATAAATGCCTTAGTAGAAAGTATGGAAAGACTTAGGCTTCATCAGTAGAGATTGGCAGAGAGTTTGTTAGATCCAGTGACAAGACAGGGCAGCGAGGTATATGGTCTCTGCTTTTAGGAGGCCGACATCGAGATTGGAGGGAAGAAAGCTTGAGTTTTCCCCGACAGGTGCCCTTGATGCAGATGTACCTATATTTAGTATGGCACCTGCTAGTCCTATCTGCAGTGCTAATGATGGATTTATTTCACAGGAACATGTGGATGTTTCAGTACCATTGGTTGACAGCAACGCTGAGCATCAACAGGTTGAAGCTCCCAGAGTAGTCGCTACGGTTTGTACAGCCTACAGAGGCAGCTGATTCTGTAGTTATCACGGAGTGTTCAAACTCTTCTGTGGACGGAGTTGTTATTGGAGATTTTTATGTTAGCTAGAGTAGTGTTGCTCTAGTGCAGGAGGCAGCTGCTTCCTCGTATGGGACCGATGCATGTATGGAGTCTCCTAGTGGTGATGTTGGTGATCTGGGCGTTACAGTGGAGTTAGTTGATGACGGTTCATGCTCCAGCATTATTGGTGCACAGCCTGACATTGAGTCATGTGTGTAGAGTCAGGTGTCAGCAGTTGAGATTTTAGCAGGAGATGTTGATGCAAATAGTATAGACACATCTGATGATACTTTTGAGGATGTTGTGAGCCGCATTGGGGATGACACCCCTTGTGAGATGTTGGGTGATGACTGCGAGGAGTGTATGAGCTCTGACAGCTCTGAGGTTTATGATAGCAGTCGCAGTGTGGAATCAATGCAGGAGACAGTGGTCTTTTCCTGTATTGAGGATGTGAGCATGGAGCTATCTAGTGATGACACTCATGATGGGAGTGTTGTAGTTCAGTTGGGTGACATAGATTCATGCCATAGTGTAGATGATTCACATGATGACATTGAGTCATTTATGCAGCCAAAGTTAGTGGAGGAGTCGCGAATAGACGATGTGGACACTAGCATCACAGATATTTTTGATGTTAAGAGTGAGGATGATGGGTGTTGCAGTGTTTCTGGCTTTTTATATCTGACTTTGGGTGTGGACTCAATGTTGTCATATGGTGGTGGTGGGTTCTAGGACTCTTTGTTACAGGGACTCACGGATGAGGATGGGGAAGCATATGAGTGGCAAGAGTTTTTTATAGCCAGGGCTTCCACTTTTAGAGAGGGGGTTACTTCTTCGGTGACTCATGAGGTTAATTTGTCCTGCAGCAAGTCATGCTTGATTTATCAGACCTTGGGAGAGGACACTGAGTTGTTAGTGAATGAGGATGGATCCCAAGATCTGGATTGTCAGGTGGTTGCAGAGGATGAGGTAGCTGGAGATTGTGTTGAGTCGGATTCAGCAGCAGCTTCCTTGGGGATAGTTAAGGACGAGTCCAATGTATGTACTCAGTTTGTTGATGGGTGCTCGGATGAAAGCACAGAGAGATATAGTGATCTTGAGGAGAGTTTGTTGGATGCAGCTTCCTTCCATAGTGTGGATAGTGCAGTTGAGGTTGTACATAGGAGGCCCGTTGTGCAGAGTCATCGTGTGACTAGCCAGTTGCGAGTTGGTGAGAGAGATATTACTTCTACTCTTGAGCATTTTGATGCCGCTCGTCAGTTGTTAGCTGTTTATGATTGGGGTGCTCCTATGACAGATGAGCACAGTGGTGGTTACCTTTCCTTGACAGAGATTCATTCTTTGCGTGAGGCTATCAGGATTTTGAGATAGGATTATTTACAGATGGTAGCCGACCGAGATCACCTAGTTGAGTGGGGGAGTACAACATATGAGGCACTGATGGACAGAGAGGAGGAGGTGAGTGAGCTTACTCAGGAGCTCACAGCGACTTCTGAGGCTTTAGAGGGCACTCAGCAGGCTCTTCAGGAGTCGCAGTTTCAGTTGGAGGAGGTGACCGTGGAGTTGGAGCATTTTCGGTCCACACCAGCCCCAAACCCAGTTCGGTTGCACATTGAGGTGGTTGGTGGTGAGTTGGCTTCTACAGTTGGGGATGCGCAACATGATGATGTGGCAGACACATCTATTCAAGATGTGGGTGCACTAGGTACGGATGAGGTAAGAGTATCAGTGGAATCAAGCTCTCATGTTGATGTGCTTCCTTTTGTTGGAAGTGAATCTATTTCTTTATCTCATATAGCTGATAGCATGGGACAGTTGGCACTGCCACATTTTCAGAGGGATCAGTTGTGGGTTGCGGGGGAGCAAGTTGACGCTTCCACGTATAATTTATACTGCACCGAGTCATTCATGGAGTATTTACTTGAGAGTGCAGATGTGCGAGAGAATTCATACAGAGTTTCTGAGGGTACCCTCATCCGAGGCTCTTGTGCTATTCGGAGGTTGGTAGGGAAGATTGTGGAGACTCTATCTACTATGCTTCCCCACAGGGATTTCGAAGTTGGGTTTGCTGAGAGGGTTACTGAGGATCCTAACCAGCCTGCGGTTATGTGGAGTCAAAGATTGGAGCCATCTCATGATTCTCAGTTGTGTAATGATGAGCCATTGACGGAGGTTGGGGCTTTCTACCGACATTATATGGTGGGGTATGCTCATCATTTTTCTTTTGACCCACAGGTAGAAGATTTGATCTCACGTAAATGTAGACCGGCTCCAGTTTCTTATCATCCGTTATGGGATGGATTAGCACCATCTTTTGCAAATGGAATTGGCATTTGCAAGTTAGACTACTTGCAATATCCACACACCCAGGACAGTTTATCAGAGGTTAGAGTTGGTAATAGTGATTCAGACACATTTGGTCATTCTCTTCTTCTTAGTGTAGTTGGGTGTGAGTGTCGGTTAGACAGGGACTCGAGTTTTGACAGATTTGATGTTTCAGTTGGGTTGAGTTCCGCTAGGTTGTTTTCTGCATCGGCATCTACAGTCGGCCTTCAGATGATGTTTTCAATGATGTCAGTTATTTGGGTGTTGAGGGCGGTTTTTCAGTTGCAGGTGTTTATACTGTCGATGTTGGGATTTTCTTCACAGGAGTATGGTGAGGATCAGGACATTACTTATGACCATCCTTGGGGTCCAGGTGGTCTGTGATGTTGCTTGTTTTTCCTAATTGCTTGAGGACAAGCAATCTTGGGAAGGGAGGACTGTAATGTTCCCATTTTTCAAGCTCTTGGGATTAACCTATCATGTGACCCTCGTAGGCTAATGAGGATGGACAGAAGGTCTCTTTCAGTGGGCATCTACTCTAGGATTCAGTATGCTTTCGTTTGGCTTTCGTTTGGCGTCATTCAAACTTCATTTGCTATAGTTTTGCCACATTTACTATTTATAGTATGATGTTGTTCGAGAAGAACCCTTTCTATTTTTGGAAAGTGCATTTGGTCACATGGGGAAATAATAGGTGTGACTCCTGTTTCAGACGGCATATTAAAAGGATCAGTATTTTGGGAGTTATTATTTTGGTGGCCAAATTATTATTAAATCATTAAATGGCTTCTTATAAAGTTATAATTTAACTTTATAATTTCACTTAAGTTGAGGGTTGAGTCATCATGGGAAGGGGCCATTTATTTAATTAATTCATGGAAGCCTAAGCCAAGGTATTATTTTAAAGTATTGGAGTAAATGAATTATTAAAAGAAAAAGTATACTTATTTATCCCACATTGGTAAAAATTGTGTTTGAGCTCTCACAAGAAAGAATAAAAAGGGACTTGAGAGCTCATTCTAGGATATCTATTGATCATTTGATAAATTTGGTTGTGAAGAAGATGGCTAGGGTTTGAAGATTGATTCCTCTCTTTTGGCAATTTGAATCATCACTGATTGATGGTGAATTTTGCCACTGAATTCTGAGAATACAATTCTGGTCCTGTGTATTCGAATTTGATGCTAAAGTATATCAAATTCGAGGATATTTGAATAAATTCTGAATTACAATTGGTGATTCGATTTTCTTCCTGGTGGCTATTGTTTAGTAGAAGATTGTTCTAATTCTACGGGTGCTGTAGACTTCACTGTTTAGGAGCTGCGAATTCATTTGAAAGCTGGCATCACCTTTCCCAGCGTGTGCGTACTTCACCTTGTGGCTGCATTTTACTCACAGCAAGCTGCATTATTTATTCAGGGGGCTGCAATCACTCATTGGAGGCTGTGGTTGTTCAAATGATGGCTGCATTAATAATCTGGGAGGTTGCATTCTTCATTTGCAGCTGCGCTTCAATTCCCTTGGGCTGCGTTTCTTTTCCAGCAGTCACATGTAATTAAAGGTGCCCAAATTTATTTGTGAATGCTTGTACTAGGGAATTAATTTGATAGTTATTGTAATTCTGGTTTTTTGTAAGCATTCAGTGGTGAATTAATGGTTGTAGTTATTTATCAAGAGGTTAAAAATCTGAGAAGTACCATTGAAATTCATATTTGATGTTCATTAATTTCTATATATTCTGAAAGAAATTTAGAAGTGCAATTTAATTTGAGGAAAGAGCTAGATTGTAAATGAGAGCCAGCTGGGCTCTTTACACATAGATACATAGAAACTTAGGTGGCTAGAATTCTCTTTAGATGAGAGACATGTTGTTGAGATGGTTACACTTGATGAGATTTCAGCAGGAAGCCCGAGCAGCCTACACCTTGGTTGGATATGAGTTCAAAAGAGACCTATGAAGCGATTGCTCTTGGATAAGTCATGATGACTTGCATATCTTGGAGGAGCATTCTCATTCCCACTCTTGGTCTACTTGGCAATTTATCACTTGAGAGGTATTGCCCATTTTCTTTCAAGTGCTTTATGCTTTCCTTTCATATTCATGGATCTTGAGCTACGGTCAAATGGCTCAAGAGGGATTCATTGTGAGAGATGGATAGCATGGTAATCTCCTTGAGTATTTTCATTTATGATGATCATAGGAGATGGTAGTGGGCTGATTCCCTGAAATGGGAAATGGAATGGTTTGATCTTCTTTGAGAGGCTTACATCCATGTAAATACTTAATATTATGTTATGTTTGATCTCTTGAGGTTGAATAGATTTGGATGTTGTTATGGCTTTCCTCTTGGGATTGTGAAGGAGATCATACTTGGCATAGCTGGCACTTAGAGATGTTTGTAGAAGGATGTGTTGCATGTTTATGGTTGCAGCTTCTCTCTTCAGTCTTAGTGATCTTATTGTATGTTTGGTTTCACTTGACATTGGATGTGAGGTTTTGTGCGCAGTTGTAGTGATCACTAGCTTGTGGTTATGTGTTGTCACTTAATTCTTGGGTGATGACATGGAGGTTCCTATATCTCTTTCTTTCATCAGATGTGGAGAACATGGAGAGCTATGAAAATTGGTTGAGAGAGATGGTTCTTGCAACAGTTTTGTTGCAGGATTTGCATATCTTTGTGGATAGACCTTGGTACTACATGGTTACACTTTCAATGTGTTGTAATTGGTAGACTCGGTATGCCTTTGATCTTTTAGATTCGAATTACCCATGCAGTGAGAGTTCCTATATGTGTTTGGTGTTCATCGGTTGGTTTTCACATGGATCTTGAGGTTGTAGTTTATGGGTTGGTTATGTTGATGGCATGAGTTTGCTAATGTCATATACCTTCGAGGTATGGGTGATTGGATGAGTTAGCGTTTGCTACGAGTGCTATTTTCAGTCACGTGGGTTTATCAATTGGATGGGAGCAGTCAATTTGATTGTCGTTCCGGCTGGTGTTTAATCTTGTTTTTTGGAGAATTACTTCATAGTAGGCTTTGAAGTTGATGTTGTTGATGCTTCTATATAGCTCATGAGCGCAGTAGAGGGGTGGCAGTATCCTGTAGCCTTTGGTGTCACTAGGATCTTATGCTTGTGTTCTTTGGACTAATGCATATTCACCTTGGCTTGTTTCCTTTTTTCCGTAGGTGGCATGTTGGAGGATGATAGAGATTTTTGCCTAAGATGGTCGGCATCTTTGATGTTGTTGCAAGTGTCCTGATGGAGCACAAGAGCATGGTCTGGGATCTATGTGGTTTCATGGATGGCGGTGATGATGTATTTTTCATTGGGTGGCTCTTAGCAATGTAAATCTTAGTGTTTCTAGTGACTCTTGTAAAATCTTCGTCAAGTGGGAGACTGTTGAGATTAAGGTGCCTCAACCTTAGGAGTCCCAAGTGGATTTAATTTAATTATTTATAATGATCTTTTGGAAAGATTTTTAGTAGGATCAAATCTTCCACCTAGATAAACTTGGAGATTTAAAAAATATAAATTAATATTTATGCAAGAGTTATGCAAAAAGGAAGTTTCTAATTAATGTTGTAGATATATTGAATGTGGACATTTTTTTGAGAAACTGTTTTCTTTTGCATTGTAAGCTCTATAAATAGAAGTGTTGCTAGAGGAGCTGAAGATGAGAGAGTTTTATTTCACAGGGGTTATGCTGCCAGATTTTCTCCACGATGGAGCAGGATGTAAATCTCCTTGTTAAGGCTAAGAGCCTGAAGATTGTATTGTAACTATATTTTGTTGTTGAATAATATAATGGCTCTCTAGTTTTGAAGTCTGGGATTTTTAACCCAAAAGGATTTCCCCACATAAATTATGTGTTTTATCTTGTCTTGTTCTTTTTGTCTTATGATTCTATATTGTTGAATCTTAATGTATGCATGCTATTGTAATTGCTTGGTCTGGCAAAGATCTAAAATTGCAAGCTCTTTCCTCTAAGGTTTTAATCGTGGGAAATAAATTGTGCTTGAATCTACTTTATGGCACAGTAGTATGTGTTTGTATAAGCATATTGTCATCTGTTTGTGAAGAAACAATAGGTATTGGATGCACATACATACTGATCTCACGTTGCTTTTCTGGGATGCCCAATCTCCCTCAATTGTAACATACATGGAACATTTGTAATTTGTCAATTTGTAAATTCTCAATAATCAAAATATGATATTATAGTGTGAAAGAGGAAGGGATTTAAAAATAGTTACCATAAGCTGTCACAATTGAGTACTAAAATTAATCAAAGACTTGAAAGCTTGAAAATGTTTTAACAACAAATTGAATATAGTTAAAAGCAAATGAAACCAAACAAATTAGAGAGTTTGCAAAAAATAGTGAAAAGATATAGAACATCATAAAAGTGCAAACTTTAATATCTATTAACTAGTTTCAAATACTACTTATGTGGTAAAATGAGATGTAAGTGAAACAAATAGGGCAAAAACGGCCAAACCGATAATGCTAAGAATAAGTAGTTACCCTTTCCCATTTCTTTGGTTTGTTTAACCGTCAAGCCTTGGACATGCCCTGCTAGAGCAAGCTTGTCATAGTATTTCTGTATAATAAACAAATTCATTGATTGTAAGAAGTTTTATTCCCTTGCTAAACTGAAACAATATAAAACACGATTGCAATCTCAAAGAACACAGCTAAGACAATTCATTCACAAAATAATGACTTTTTTGATACACGAGTAAAAGTTCACCTCATAAGATGTGCTCAAAGAAATAGGGTATACATAACAACAAAAGTGTTTTGCATCTCGACAAAACTCAATGTCTATACTTGCTTTTTCACATTTTTGTGAAGATTGTTCATTATGTATATTATTATTAACCAATGTCTCTAATTAGCACACAATCAATTTGAAATGCATCCACACATTAAAGCCAACCAAAAGCACTAAAACAAAAGCTTTAAATGAGTTTTCTAATCATATTTTCTCTCTCATGGTCATGCTTAGCGTAGCACATTTATGCATCCAAAAGTAAGAAAGATAGAATATAAGTTACTTTCAGAGAGTTGAGAGCAAGTTGTTGAATTAAACAAAGTAAAATAAATAGTGTGATTAATGTTATTTATCAATCATTAATTAATTAATTAATTAATTTAGAGAATAAGGAAATTACTAAACTATACAAATGATGAACTTTATTTTTAATATGATTACTATGTCATATGGCTTTTTACCCTTTTATCAAAAAAAATTAAAAAAACAAACTATACAAAAGAAATAAAATACTTACAATCATATAGACACAAATTAACATGGGAAAATTGTAAAAGGTAAACAACCCACAAACTATCATTTTAGTATTAAAATACTTACATTTTTGTCTATTGATTAACAAGCTAAATTGGGGTCATTCGCTTCTTCTTATTGCTACATGACCGGTAAACTTCCTATGCACTATATTCCCCCAAAAACCTATAATTTATCAAAGGGAGAGAAGATCCTTGATTAATAGGACAAGTGACAAAATAGTCGAAGGGATGGTTGCCACACTAATTCAAGATTGCCATATATAAATAATTAATAATCAAATTAACTATTAGATTATTAATTATACATGATATACACCTAATAAAGCATGTAGTAAAAATAGAATTTTATAACCATATTGATGGTCCCAACCAGTGCTGAGAGGGGAGGGGTGAATTAGCACCCACTAAAACTTAAGAATCAAATCTGATATAATCTAACTAAAACTGTAAGCAGAACAGATTCTATCACAAAAATAGCTATCACACAATCAAGCAATTAACAACACCAGATTTATCACGTGGAAACCTAGATCGAGAGAAAACCACGGTGTGAGGAAACCTCACAAATTTTGCACTCTTCTGAAGTGCGCCCTATAAAAAGCCTTCCCTGTTAAAGGATTACAAACGCACTGTTAGATGCGACCCAGTTAAGGGATTTAGGAAATAAGGCCTCTTAAAGCATGCCTTGTTAGAGGACTTAGAATATCTACACAAATGTCACCCGGTTAAGGGATTTAATACAAGGGACTTGTTAATGTCCACCCAAAATACTGGGATTTTACTATTGCAATTGTCAGTGAGCAATAGAGGGTATCTTTTAGAAATGGCTTTGTTGAGCCTGATAAGATCATTGTGCTTCCCAATTGAGAGTCATCACCAATCACCACAGGTATGCTCTTCCTTCGACTGTTGTGCTTCCTTGCACACTCTTCTTTTCACCTTTTCGTAGCTTCTCTCAGCATACAGGTTCACTCTTTTTCTTTGGCAGAATGAAGGCAAACAATATTCTTCACAAGCTGAAGAATATATAGTCTTCTTGCCCTTTCCGCTTTTTACATGCACGACCTCCACAAAGATCTCCTTCGGTTCCATCACCCAGTTGAGTCTTTGTTCACTGCGGAAACATCAAATGCATGCCATATGCTTTTTCTGCTTTATAAAGGAAATGACAGATGCATGCCACAAACTTTCCTTTACTTGAGATTTCTCCATGCTTTAATGCCATAAACTTCGGCATTAAAACCTTCAATTGTGCCTTGCACCGATCTTCTTGATAACACAAAGTCGTCTAGAATTTGTGCAACAAATCCCGGTTAAAGAGTCACACAAGTGTTTGTCAACTGTGACTTTCCCCGGTTCATCAATCTCGATGATATCTTCACTGATTGGTTTATATCCTTAGGTTGTGCACAGGTAAAAATCCATCACCTGTCACTTTTCCTTTTCTATCTGTACCGGTTTGGTTCCTTGGTTCCGATTATACACTTTATCGGTCACAGTTCTGAATCCTTGATTACCGGTTGCACCTTCCTTAGTTACCAGTTTTTGTGATGATCAGTTAGAGCTTTATCAGTTACAGAGACAGTGCCTCCTCTTGCTCATTATGTGTCACCGATCTCCAAACCAATCTCTCTTGCGCTTATTATTGTCAGTTGTACCTGCTTGTTCCTATTGAACAATGTTTGCATCCCTAGACATCAATGACAACACCTCTTTGCCATGTACCGCTTACATCCTTACCGGTTAATGCCAACACATATTTTAAAGCAATACATAAATGTGATAAGGGTATGACCCCAACTAACATCATATTATGAAACTTTCCCTTGATGTTTAGAGGGGCATAATCTATCAATTTTTATTAAAAAATCATATCGTCCAATAACGCGGGTCTTCTTCAATAATGATAAACAGAAACACAAATATTTGTCAAAATGAAGACCATGCATTCTAGGCTACATGAAAGTCATTTTGTCATAATTTGTAATTCTAGTACTTTTTAAACATGATGTTTTTTTATGAGGTCTTATCAAGCTTTTACTAGACCCTTGTAAGAACCCCTGTGAGTTCTAACTCTACCAAGCCACTAATTTCACTATGCAAATGATATATATGACTGATTTTTGAAATAAATATGCAATTCCTTGAATTTTTATTAAGTGTAGCCAAGCAAGATAATAACTTTGCGTAAAATATAATAATCTGAAAACAAACTGAGAGTATAGAAGAGCTGCAATATATTATATTGATTATTGAATGTTTACAATACTTCTATCAAATCACATGCATGCCCGGAATTGTCTATATACTAATTGTATAACATTCTGGAAATAAGAGTGCAGCTACAGAATACTAAAATTGACTTTCAAACTCGGCCTTCAAACCCTTATGTATTCTTTGAACTTCTTCACCAATTTTGCACAAGTAGAACTTTTGGATGAAGCTCTCACAAGCAAACCATCAATTGATTTTCCACAACCTCTGATAGCTATAATCAATGAGAGTTTTCATTCCCAATGATCAAATATGGCTGAAACCCTACCTAGTTCCTTCTCCAAGTAAGAACTCCAAAAAGCATAAGCCAAATGATCAACAATATTATGAGGTTAATTTGTTTTTGATGTGCTTTTTATACTTCTCCCAATTAGGTTGATCCCTTTGTGCTTTTTAATTCTATTTCAAATCCATTTTAGGGTTGCATAATAATTTTATAATAATTCTCCAATATGGCCGCCCAAAGTCAAGGTCACAATAAATGCTTTTTAATGTGATTTAAATAAAATATATTATGTTCTCACATTGACTTTATAAATTGCTTTAAATATTTGGCCCCATAAATCATATTTAAATAATGCACTTTCAAGTCACTTAAATTGAGGGTCATGGCCCCATTGTGCATAAAGCGACTTTATAGCTTTATAGTTCACCTTTAATGATTAATTAAAAATAAAATCACCTTTATTAATAATTAAATAATATAACTCGCACCAATATCATTATTTCACTGAGTCAATTGAAAAATAGGATGCCGACTGCACATACCATGTATCCAAGTGCCCTGCCAAAATTAGTAACTCTGCAAATATGACGTACTATAAATAGATATGACGTACTATAAATAGTAAGTCCCTAAATATCTAATCAACCCAATGGTGTCAGGGATCGACACTGCAAACATAGCCCGTCCAAGTGCCCTGCTAGAATTAGTAATCCTGACTTTCCTGAAATAGTCACTTACTATAAATAGTAAGTGCCAAACTAAACCAAACAAAGAGCAATCCTAAACACTTCTGACCTTCGGAATAGGAATAAGCCTCCGACACTGCCCACTGAGACCCTCTAACCATCAGTCTTAGCCTACGAGGGCCAATAATAGGGTAATCCAATCATAAACCGTATCATCCAAAAAAGGGGACATTACAACCTTGGTACTATAATGTCCCTTCCAAGATTTTTACTAAAATGGCAAATTTGCAACAAACAATGCTCCCAAACAATATCTTAATAGTAGCAATTTACTCATACTCAAACAACATGAACAAAACTAGCCAATCAACATATGAACTTGCACGAATTGAATCAAAATCCAGCAGCAAATTCTATTTGAATCAAATCTCAACAATCAGTGGACTATTATGACAGTCCATACAACAGCAACAAGAACAACTACAATTTGCACCAATAGTGCTCACACTAGATTTCCCTACAAATCCTTGACGTTCCAATGCAACTTCTAAGTGAGAATGCTCTCAAAGAACCAAAAGGGTTTTCATCCTCTGCTTCTAACAACCAATGGGTTTTCATCCACCGATCACAATCTCCTATGGGTTGTCGTCCACAACAGATAGCTTGAACACAAAGTGCCCAAAAGATTACATCACATGCTCCCCACAATTTATGTGTTTTCCAAATTTTATATTTACCCACCAAAAAAACAAAATTAGTTGACCAAGCCCCGAGCTAGCACCAAGACCTTAATTTGAATTATCCAATCTACATCACAAGTTAGCGGCCTTAGTGGGCTTTTGCACGTTACAACACATGTCGACCTTACAAGCCTTACAGACTTTCTCACCGAAGGTTTGAAGTTTCTGCTACCTTCCACCTTAGCATGTGTCAGGTAGCAACCCTAATTCTCAACATCCAATAGATCCTTGGAATGTGTCTAGCCACAAACCCGATCCAAGAAAAGAAAATGATGGAAACTAGGAATGGAGTCCAAGAATCATTGAATTTAGGACTCGATGATTAAAAAATCAATCAAGCCAAGAGGTATTTGAGGGAAAACATGGAGGCATTCTTTCCCAACTAGTGTCTCATTGAGATATTGTGGAACCAAAAGTTCACTAAAAGGGGAGATATGATTTGAAAGGATCTAGTGAACAAAACATGAACAATAAGATGGATTTGGAACCCAAGCAAAGGACAAAACAAGGTGGTCAAGAAACTAAGTAGGAGAACTAGACCACGATTATAATAGAGTCAAGGTCAAAATCGCAAGTGTGATAGTTACCCTTGACTATGTAAGGTTGGAATGCAGACTGAATAGAGACCATTTCACCTCCACCAAACACAACAAATCTTCCAAGAGCTAAGAGAATGCTCCAACATCCAAATAAATCTTTAAGAGATTGACATAAGATTTTTGTTGATGTTTTGTAGCTTCAGTCGGATAAACACTATGAGTCAATACTAGTGAAGATATGTATATATATATATTTATTATATATGAGATGTATATATATACTTAAATATAAATATATATATATATATATATATATTATTATGTAAATATTAGAGAAATTAATATAATGCTCAAGAGATATTATATATATATGTGTATATATATATACATATATACATATATATATATATACATATACATGTATATATACATATATATGTATATATATATGTATATATGTATATATGTATATATATATATATATATATATATATATATGTATATATATATGTGTGTGTGTGTGTGTGTGTGTGTGTATATATATATATATAATCATAATTGTCATTATATTAATTACATTATTTGGAATAGACATGTCTAATGAAGGGACATGTCTCTTCTTGGCTCATTCTCAATATAAATGCAAGAGATTGTTGCATTTGGAAAATACATACAATCAGATAGTGCTATTACATTTGCAACAATCCTAAAACCTTAACAATTTTGATTCATACAAAGATATGGAAAATATTGTGAGAGCAAGGAAATTTTGCTATTCAATAATTTTAGTGAGATAGACAAAAAGTAGAGGGAAGCCATTGCTTCACCCACTAGTTTTACTTCTTTCCCAAGTAATAAAATAAGGTGGCAAGGTGTTTGCCACTAACATTTAATGTGGTTTTCCCCTCATGAGGTTTCTAAGATAAAAATCTATGGGTTGTTTTGAGTTTCCATGACTATTTCAATGCAAGTTTCCCTCCTGTTATGCTCATAATATTCTTACCTCTTAATAGACTTCATTTGATTCAAGCAAGTAGAAGCAGAAATATTTTTGTGATCTTAAATTCTAAAAGTTCAAGAGTTTATGGATCACACACACACACACACACACAGAGGACTCTAACACTAATCAATGTGTGTGGAATCTGTTCCGCATAGAAATAGCCAAGACCATTGGCATCAATAAGGGCTTCCTAGGGTATATAGGAATTGGGGAGATCTCATAAGTAATGAGGACAAATTCCTCTATGGAGGGCAACTTCATTGGAAAACATGTTAATTTGATCAATGATGCAAAGTTGCTCCCATGGCCATGGGTATTAACAAGAATTCTAGGAGCCAGCGACATTCCAACAAGGTTGGAAGCACGGCATCTAAAAGCTTGAGAAGAGGATGAAATACCAGTATGATTCCCTTGAACGGAAGAAATTCTTGCCATGTAAGATGTTGTTCACTCACTTTCCTGATGGGTTTGAAATTTGAACCCTTAAAAAGGCACTATGTTGAAATGGAGAACTGAGCAATTATAGAAGTTGAAAATGCCCTTGATTATCCTTATCAATAGACCCATCCCAGTCTTGCACCACATGATCTCATTCTCTGAGAAACATGATGGAGAGAATAGGCAAAAACAAATCAAAGAGATACGAGAATAATCTATGTAAGACGATTGAGGAACTCAGAAGCTCAAAGGGCCTCTAGAGAAAGCTCTAAGGGATCTTCTGCATTTAGAAAAAAGAAGAATGGGTTGGGTGCCCCGTTGGATGACCTTGCAAGCCCAAATTTGAGGCATGGATGCAGTTGGAGGAGGCTAATTCTGAGCAGTCCCCATAGACCAGAGTGGTGCTTTTCCAGCTTGGATTACTAGATATTACTATTGGTCAAGTGTTGGTGGCCTTCGAGGCTAGAGCCCACTTGCAGACAACTGGTAAGGTCCCTATGAAATGTCTCTCTTTGGTTGCAGCTCACTCAAATCTAGTTCAATCAGGAAGAATGTGACCGATGGAGAGAGGAGGACGGATAGTTTTTGCAATAGGTAATCGATGAAAACTTATCTGCTAATTAAACTGGACAAGGAGAATCCATTTTCTTCTGCCTCCATCATTGCAAACTGAAGTGAAACTTCTGTGATGACCATCCCTCATGTTATAGTCGAAGGCAGTTCTCATTTTTAAGTCTTATATGTCACCATTTTTTCTAAGGTGGCACGAAACTCTATCTACGCACCACTTCGACGCTACCGAGCTGTAGTTTATTATTGAAATTGTAGTTTAAAGTGATAGACATTGAGACATTCTTACTCAGCAACTTTGCAAAAGCGGGACAACATTATTTAAAGATGAACAAACTTTGAGGTAATGCAAGATAACGGTATCATTTTCGACTGTATCTTGGAGAAAATGGTAGTGTTATTGCTGCTTCTGCTACTACTGGTGAATAATCAACATTGACTGTAATCTGTTAGTTAGTTACAAATTTCTAATTTTATTTTTACTTTATAGTTCATCATTGGAGACATGTTCTGAACTCGACAAACTCTAAGCACGCTGAACTTTTACAGTCTCGTTGACATTTAAGGTTATTTTTATTTTGTAATCTGTCGTTCTTGTGCCCTGTCATTTAATCTCCGAGCCCTATGAACACTTAGCTTTAAATAGCAATCATAGCAGCTTGAAAATAGTATAAATTACAAAAGCAAAAATGTAAACTTATTTATCTTGAGACTTGTACTTTATTGGCCTTCTTCGTTGATATTATTTTCATCATTTGTTTTGGGTTAAGTGCTATGCTCTCCCAGTAAAATTCGAATGAAAGGTTTTACAAGAAAAATACAATTAATTAAAACGAAAAAGCCACTAACCTCAACAGTCTGGGGTGAAGGTGTACTGAGAAGCCCAACAATCTGATCTGCATATTTGAGCTCTAAATCCGAATCGTACCCGCCTTCCATGTCAGCCTGCAACAAGCCCTTCCCTCTTACAGGAATGCTAAAATTCTGGTTAAGCTAAACAATGGTTAATAATTTCAAATTCCAAGATTTTTTAGCTGTGCATTTATAGCGCAAATTTGCTTGTAAAAATACCAAGATTTGAGAGACCCTACCTATAGAGCAGGTTTAATAAGGGTTTAAGATGATCGAAATTCGATGTTACTTGAACACTACAGAGTTCGTTAAGACACGAGTCTTATTCAGTAAGAAGGGCGGGACAGCTTAGAGGAATGACACGCATTGTGCCCAAAGTATATTTGGCGGCTTGGAGGCTTCAAAGGTTAGTAAATAGAAAGGTTGGTTATCAAAATTTAGTTTCGTTCGCTATGTGAACCGTGGATCTCTTTGGGTATTCAGTTATAAATCTTAAACTAGCACTTGCATCTTTAAAGGGTGCCAGAATTACGTGATAGTATTATATATGTTGATTGATGTCACTATGCCCACTTTCTACTAAGGAAGAATGTAGTAAAAATGATTTGGGTTTTAAGGATAGTTGAGTAATGTTTATCTCAATTTACTTCGTTGTAGGTGCTTGGATGAGCAAAATCTCAAGAATAATTATTTTTTGTAGGTCTTATGTCCAATATCACAATACATATGCTATTGCTGCTAAAATAATAATATTGCATAATGTAAATATGATTATTTCAAAAATAATTATAGGTTGAAAGCATGATGTATTTTTGGAGTTTTGTATCAGTCCCAAAATTAAATAGAATAAAGATATTTCACCCCACTCTTGACATTTTGCTCAGTTTAAGGTTTTAAAATGCACGATGACGCAAAATATGTGTCATTATTTTAAAATGCACTATAACACAAAATAGGTGACATCCCTTTAAAAAGCACAATAACACAAATTGATTATCCCCATGATTGAACATGACGATTCCTTGAAGTTTTTTAGCAGTCCAGAAATCAAATAGAATGGAGATATTCCAACCCACTTTTGACATTCTGCTCTACATCAATCTCAATAATGTTATTCTAGGGAGCTAGGTTAAGAATCACCAGTATCTACTGTGTTGAAATCACTATTGTTTCTTCCTGCACATTTTTTCATCCTTAGTACCCATGGAATACACCATGTTAGACTTTTCCTTTGATTTACATGGGGCCAACAAAAGATTACGAGAATATACTTTTCAAGATATGTTTTACCAAATGGTATATCACATAGTTAAAATGAATATCACTTTTTTCTTATCTCATTTAACATTAATATCTCTAAGCTATTCAATATTGTTGTTAGGTTTAATTATTGGTCCCTACCTAACGTCTTTGGTAAGTTGTGAGAAGCAAGTAATAATATGTCTATTATATATACAAAGTGATTATACGTCTTTGGCAAGTTGTGAGGAGCATGTTTGCTATAAATAGACAACGATTTTACTTGAGGTGTTGGTTAATATAGACAATGATTTTACTTGAGGTGTTGGTTAATACAGATTCTAAGTTGTGTTCACACATGTTCGGTTAGACTGGGGCACTGCCACATGAATTACCCTTGTGGCAAGCTTTTACCATGTTGTTACCAAAGGTAATAATGTATGTGCCAAAATAATACACAAGTTGTTGGCAAGTGATGTTTTGAGAGCACTATGGATCACTTAAGGGTTGTCATTTATGGCAACACTTATGTTGGAGTGATCGCATGAAGTGATTATAAGTGTGGGAGACACAGTCATGAAAATGACTAAGTACAGAATCAGAATTACAGTATTCTGCAGTACATTTTTGGTCAGCAAAGATAATATATGATGTATTATGGCTTGCGAACTTAGAGGAAGATAATTTGGGATATGTATGACCTTCAGTTAACATCGCATATGTTTTGGTGTTGATATCAGTAAGTTACAATGTTCTAAAGGTATGCGAAGACAGAGGAAAGTGAAACAGCGCATATGAACAGTCGCGATCTAATTAAGGGAAGGCGAGATGGAATGGTAACATGCTAAGTCAGATAAAGGTTGTATAGTGCCGACACTTTGGTAATATAAGATCGTCGACTCAGTATTTATTATTTGTATAAATAATTATAATATTTTGTGATGTATTTGAGAGCTGACTGGATGGCAAAATTGATATAAGTATAGAGTTTTTTATGGAAGCGAGAAGTGTGACAGATATATATGTATGATGGATAAGAATTTGGGATATCAATGATGACTGATAGTAGATGTGAGATCAAAGATTGACAGAGCTATAACTGGAACTATCAAAGCATAGCAGATGCTTGTATTGTTCACTCTTGGAGAATACTTTTGTTACTGAATTATTGATTGTAAGAGTTGTAACCTCAGTATACCTTTAACAAGGTTTTTGTATACCCCTAATAGGGTTTTGTATTCCTCTAACAAGGAAATGTACTATGTAATACTCAGCTCCTAACAAGGCTAGATCTCCTAACAGGGATTCAATATTTTAGTGCATAGTTGTGGGTACCATCCCCACCGGGGTTTTCCCTTGGCCAGGGTTTCCTCGAAAATAAATAATGGTGTTATGAGTTATGTGTTATGTGTTTATGTTCTCTTTATTTTAGCATTGATATAGTTTATTTGCAATTGGTTAAAGTTTAATTTGAAGTGTTGTAATACTAATTCACCCCCCCCCCCCTCCTTAGTATTACTTAATCTTAACAATTGGTATCAGAGCTATTGGCCCTTGGAGAGAAAGCCTAACAGCTTAAGGGAGATCATAATGGATTCATAAAGCTTGCAAGAGAACTCTGAAGCAACACTTGATGACCTGGACAAAGAAAAGGCTGAGAATGGTGAATTGAAATTCAAATTAAGAAGAGCGGAAGGTTTCATTAAGAAACTTAAGGAACAACTTGAACTTTCAAGAAGTCAGAGACAAGATCTTATGGATAAGATCAAAGAGGATTTAGATAATGATACATCAGACCAAGTAAAGAAGTTGGAGCAAGAAAAAGAATAAATTAATCTTCTGATGATTAAAGAAATTCAACATGAAAAGGATGCAAGATACAAAGTTGAAGAGACACTAAAAGAAGCAAATATGTAGATAGGAGAGATGCAGACAGAACTTAATCACTACAAGGACAAATGCTTGGTATTGGAGAAATACAATCAGATCATTAAAGATGAAGTCACTCAATCCAAGTTACACATTGAGAAGTTACACATGAGCAGTGATAAGATTGATGAACAGAGAGAAAGACAGAAACCTAAAGGAGACATGACTAGAGTTGGATACAATGAAGGAGAATGTTCTAAAACTCATGAAGAAGCACATGAAGCAAAGACTGAAGAAAGACCTACTCTTTAGAAACCTAGAGATCGTATCAGACCTTTCAGAGGTAGATGCTTTAGATGTAACAAAGTTGGACACGTGAAAAGAGATTGCAGAAGTAAAGGTCCTTTCAAACCCTTTACCGATTATTGTTATAACTATTATGCATATGGACATAAGAAAGTGAAATGTAGAAAACCTGATCAGTCAAGGAACATACAAGATTACATCAGAGAAGAGACAGCAACCAAGATCACGTGCTACAAATGCAATAACCTTGGGCATACTGCAAGGTATTGTAAGCTATAGGTTAATAAGGATAGAAGACCACCTACATGTTTCAAATGCAACAACTTAGGACACATAGCGAAGTTTTGCAGGTATAATGGAATGAACAATAGAAGAGGACCACCACCTATGGTTATAAAGAAGAATATTGGTGACAACGATAAAATCCTTAATGAGTACATGGATGAGTTTAAGAATCATTTTAAGAAACCAGCAAATGAAGATAATGAGAAGATATGGAAGGTAAAAGATTTCAATAAGGCATTGGTTCAGGGAGAGATAGTAGATTTTACTATGTATTTGTATGATGTTGACATTACTACATCGACCTAGAAGGCCACATGGCCTTAGGGGGAGCATTGGATGCAGACAAGAGATTATATCCAGCCCTTGATTATGTGGAATAAGCTCATGCAAGCTTAGATATGGTGTGTAAAGACACTATGGAGTTTGTGTTTGTGATCGCAGCACTTGGAGATTCATATCCTATGATCGTGAAATTATGTTTGACTGGACAATGTGTGAAGTTGAGCTACCTGTGATTAATGTATTCACTCACCTTGAGATGGATAAAACAACTTGAAACATATTATTTCTGCACTGATTGATTAGCAGCGACCAAGGAGATCAGAGTTAAGAAGCACTACAACCATCTAGCAACTACATTGCGTGATCATTTTAAGCAAAAGTTCTAGATTTTAGCATATTGAAGGTATTTAGATCATATATTATTTCAAGAAGATATGGATGCACCTGTGATATTTGATGTTATTGATATACCAAGGTATAATTTTAAGAAGCAGTCTTAAGAAACAAAAGGTAGAAGTAGAAATAAAGAAGAAAGAAGACAAGGTGACTAAGAAGAAAGAAGAAAAAGAAGAACAAAAGAAGCCACAAGATTTGTGGAAGCCAGATATCAAGATGTTACAGAAGAGGATGATAAGAGATGGAAACTTGAAGACACTGAACAAGTACTATGAAAGGTATGACTCTGATAATCAAGAAGTGATTGAAGATATAGTAATCGAGCACTTGTTATTCTACAGGAAGAATTTGTTAAAAATTGAGGCTAGTATTCCTAAGGACTTGTATAGAAAGTTAGAAATAAGAAAACAATTAGCACATTCTGAGGATAAGACTATAAGAAATAAGGCTATTGAAGACATGTTGCATGTTGTCTCCATACAATAAAGGGAGAGAATCGTTAAAGAGTTGAAACCTCTTCTGAGAACAAAGGCCAGACTTGTGAAGATAATGGCAAGGAAGTATGATGAGGTTATAGAAGACACACAAAAGGCATTGGGCCAAATTATTATGTGCAACATGCCTAAGAAGACCTCACCTCTGAAGGTTACCAAGCCTACACCTTTAGGAATGGGAGAAAGCTCTAGGATAGTTGAAGAGAGTGAGCAAGCAAGCGAAGTTGACAAGCAACCAGACTTCTTCATTTCTGGTGTGCCTATTTCACTAGACACTTCACTTGATGTAAATGATCCATTTCAAGACAATCTAGACAGTGTGATGACAATAGAAGAGGAAGGACAGAAAGAGATATAACATAAAGAATAAAAACAAGATAAAGAATAAAAACAAGAATAAAAACAAGAAAGAACAAGAGAAGGAGAAACGACAAGAGGAAAAGAAGGAAAAAGAGATAGGAGCAGAAAAAGAAGAAGAGGTAAGAATTGAGCTTAAACAAGAACCGGATACCTCCTCCACCCTATTGTTGGAAAGTATGGCCAAACTAGTAAGCACTGATGTGGAAAGAATGGATGAAGATGAGCTAATGAGATTATCTTTCATGGCATTTTCTAAGGCAAAGGAAAGGTCATAACAAAATAGTGATAAGAAGGCCAAGGTGATTGCTAGGGTAGTAGAGACTGTGAATAAAATACTCCCTACACCTCTCACATTTCAAGGGAAGGATGATGTAGAGAACTTGAACATGGCATTGGAAAACTTTGATATTCATTTTAAGTCATTGTTGAAGATCACAAAGGATAAGGCTAAGAAGAGATACTTAGAAAAGAGGTTGAAGGAAGTTTGCCAATCTATCTCATGGGATTTGGGCATTCTGAATGCAACAACAATTAAGGCTAAAAGTTGTGTGGCATAAGGAAGAAAGGTATATAGCTATTGCATAAATCCTATCATACATATTAAGAATATGTAAGATATCTTAGCCAAGGACAGGGCTACATTAGAGAGAATGACGAATAGTTGTGAGACCTCCTCACAATCTATATCAAAAATGGACAAGCAAACATCCAAAATTTTGGATAAGATAAGTATTTTGAATATAGAGAAAGGGAGAGTAGTGGAAATATTTGGTTTGCTAAAGAGTCTAATCACTCCTAAGCTATCAATTCTTGAAGCTCATTCACATAGATGGAGAAGATAGAAGGATCAATGACAAACTCTGTACCCACTAAGCTGAAGGCAGCAAAGACTGCATCTTATGCACTGAATGGACTAATCCATGTCAATGAACTTTTGCCCAAGTCATGGGATGATGAAGTGAAGACCTTGGAAGACTCCTTCCAAAATATTCTGAATCTAGCGAGTAAGCACTAAAGTCTCATATGTTTAAGATTTTGAAATTTTGTAAGCACCTTTGCCATTGATGTCAACGGGAGAGGAAGAGAAGAGAAAAATGAGAAGAGGAAAAATAAAACTTGTAAATAATAAAAAAGGAAAAGAGAAAGAATGTGTATATAGAAAAGTAGAAGGAAGTTAGTATTTTGACACTTAGTCATTTTTAGCTAAGTGTTGTCATCAATGCCAAAGAGAGAGATTATTGGCAAGTGATATTTTGAGAGCACTATGGATCACTTAAGGGTTTTAATTTATGGCAACACTTATGTTGGATTGATTGCATGAAGTGATTATAAGTGTGGGAGACAATCATGAAAATGACTAAGTACATAATCAGAATTACAGTATTATGCAGTACAGTTTTGGTTAGCGAAGATAATATATGATGTATTATGGCTTGCAAACTTAGAGGTAGATAGTTTGGGATATGTATGACCTTTAGTTAAGGTCGCCTATGTTTTGGTTTTGATATCAGTAAGTTACAGTGTTATGAAGGTATGTGAAGACAGTGGAACAGTGAAATAGGGCATATGAATAGTCACGATGATTAAGGGAAGGCGAGATGGAATGTAACGTGCTAAGTCAGATAAAGGTTGTATATTTTCGACACTTTGGTAATATAAGATTGTCGAATCAATATTTATTATTTATATAAGTAATTATAATGTTTTGTGATGTATTTGAGAGCCGACTGGATGACAGAATTGATATAAGTATAGAGTGTTTTATGGAAGTGAGAAGTGTGACAAATATATATGTATGATGGATGTGAATTTGGGATATCAGTGATGATTGATAGAAGATGCGAGATCAAAGATTGATAGAACTATAACTGGAACTATCAAACCATAGCAGATGCTTGTATTATTCACTCTTGGAGAACACTTTTGTTACTGAATTATTGATTGTAAGAGATGTAAGCTCAGTATACCTTTAACATGGTTTTTGTATACCCCTAACAAGGTTTTGTATTCCTCTAACAAGGAAATGTACTATGTAATACTCAGCTCCTAACAGGGCTAGATCTCCTAACAGGGATTCAATATTTTAGTGCATAGTTGTGGGTACCATCCCCACTAGGGTTTTCCCTTGGCCAGGGTTTCCTCGAAAACAAATAATGGTGGTATGAGTTATGTGTTATGTGTTTATGTTCTTTTCATTTTAGCATTGATATGATTTATTTGTAATTGGTTGAAGTTTAATTTGAAGTGTTGTAATACGGATTCACCCCCCCTCTTAGTATTACTTAATCCTAACATAAGTCCTATCAAATAATGTATGTCATTTTTCAATGACTTTAGAATTTTATTTTAATTTTATCAAAAGGACGATTTACCTATTGGTGATTATAATATTAAAATATGTTTTTATTTTTGTTATTTTATTTTTAGTTTAAATCTACTAATGTAAATATTTTTAAATCTAATTCATATATCTAAATTTATTTATCTACTTTTGATTAACCCAAATATTTTAGAAAAAATACCCTATTTATATTTAAATACAAAATATTTTACTTTTCAAAATTAATACCAACCAAATACTATTATTATTTTTGTGAATTCTTGTACAAAAATTATTAAATTTAACTTTATTAAAAACATCAATTTTACTTTAAAAAATTGGAACATTTCGAAAGCCTAATTCTAAATAGTTATTTAAGTCATTTTAATTTATAAAACAACATTAGAATGAGGAATTAAAAATAAATTTGTTGCAACGGGTTTAAAGACATATATGATTACTCATTATTTTAAATATATGTTTATTAAAACATTAATAAATTTTTAAAATATATCATGAATATCAGATTTCTTAATTTTCAATTTTTGATCTATATGAATGTGATTTAAAATTGGAAACATAAAATTAAATTAAATAATAAACTAAAACATCATAAAGAATTTCATTTTCATTATTGCAGTAAACAAAATTTTAGTCTTATAGCGTTAGGTGTGCGCTAGGTGTACAATGTTCACACATTTGATACCAAAGATACTTTGTACTATGTACTCCAATAATATTATTAATCTATATTTTTATGTTACTGCAATTTTTACATACTTTATCTTTATGAAAATAAAGTACTAAAATTAAATTTAAATGAATTAACCCTCAATAAACCCTATTCATTTGTAGCTTAGTTTCAAACCCTCAAGTGTGGAAGTTGTTAGAAGAGAAAATTCCAAACTATCTTTTATGCTTAATTAAAAAAATTAAATAAAACCACTTGCACACCCAAAAATAAGCAGCAAAATGAGTTCAAGTAGCCACAAAAGACAATTCTATAATCTAAATTTTAAATTGAGAATTTTTTATTTTTTATTTTTTAATTTTTATCGGTAAAAGGCTGAAGCTAATAATTTTATTAATCATATAGTAATTGATACAAAACCTTGCTCAGTGCAAGCGTTGGTAGGAAAGAGTGGGGCTGAGAAAACCTCTAGCCTTGCCTGGGATTGTAGTCCGAATTCTGATAAATGCTATTTTAAGAGGGCATACCCTCAATGTACATACTTTTGATAAATTTGGGTTACAAATTTTATGAGTAGATTTTGTTTATGCTTGTATAGCTGTCGAAGTTGGGGATCCTCCCTTTTACTCATGTAACTCAATTTTTTGCTTGGAGCCTAGCGGGGAGCAATGTAGGTGCGAAAAGAATCAATTTCAAGACCATTGCATTTCTCTTTTACTTGTAAAACTTAGATTCTGGCTGAGATCTTTGTTAGTGTACCCATCAATTTTGTCGCTAGACATAGGCTCAAAAGATTACTAAAAATAAAGTACGCAACTTATAGTGTTATATTCTTCATATAGTTTAGACAAGAAAGAGCTTTCTAAGTCTACTGCGAACCTGCAAGTGTATACTAGAAGCCTGACCTGTTACTGAAAATGAAATTAAAACCTCTATTTAAGTCATACATCTTGTTTGAATTAATAGCTTCCACTTATATTAGACCGGTAAGGGTCTCCTGCCAAACACGTTAATATTGTACATCATATCTAACAATACAAAATATAGTTAATCATAATTCAAACCTATCATATACAGGATAAATTACCTAATTCCATGCTACTTAATGTTATTGCCCAGAAGAAATAAAATGGATAAAAGATGGAAGTATTAAGATATCAGGAGAGAGACACAATCAGATCACAACATAAATATAAAAACATAGACTTATAAGAAAAAAGGGAGATGGAGCTAGAGAACATGCAAACATAACACTAAAAACTAGATAGCGACGAAAGTGAACACCATACTTGAAGAATAATATCAAGGAGGGTGATAAGTCATTAAACTTTAAATAAGACCAAATCATAGAAGAGAGTCTAGAAAATAAAACAAGCACGATACACCAGCAAAAATAACCGGACTATGGAGCCTCAAGCAATAACAGGAAAAAAGGAAGCTAAGCAAAGAACTTAAACTTACAGTATAAGTTTAACCAAAATGTTGATATCATGATCTTCGTTCGAGGTTAGGCATATAAAATACATGAATATGCCTTGAAATGAAGGAACGAAGCTGGAAAAAGAGACTAAAAAGAAAGCAGCTGCAAAGGAGAAAAATAAAAAACATAAGGACATCATGGTAAACTCTTTCCTAAAGCCAATACATATTATTATTAATATATTGACTTTAAGATTAGAGATTATCAAGATGGACAGATCTAAAACTAAGGACTAGACATAAGCCTAATCAAGCAGGTTGAAAGGAGTAATATGCATTTATAGTATTTGGCCATTGCTACCCAACTAAGTTGTGAGGTGATAGTGATCTAACCATATTCTATTTGCCATAATGCAGAACTCTAAAATGAATTGACAGGAAAGGAATAAAGCTCTGGAAATTCAGAGCAGGGAGCACCTATCTCAAAAAATACTAAACTAAGCCTAATCTGACTCAGAAAATCCACAGGACAGTAGAATGAGACAGGCGTTGCTTACCACCTGTATGGTGGAAATGAATATTCACAACCTATAAATACTGATAATTGTTGGAGAGCCAGAGGAGGAAGCTAATATACTCCTAATAACTAGAAGTATTTATCCTATCATCTTCTTGTTTTATGAAGATTTAGTATCATTAATGAAGTGACATTGTATCCTCCCTAGAGAGAGCTTAATTAAATCTAAAACAAATATATCTGGAAATGATTTATTATTACGCCATAGCTTAATTTGTTGAAAAGGATCTGATTGATATAAGTGATTTACTTTGGATTATAAACAAGTTATTAGTAAAGGGTAGATACGAAGCTACATTTAATTCAATAGCAAGTAAGGTAGTAACTTTCATAAACAGAGGGAGACATGATTAGCGCTCTTATCTTAACTTTAAAAATTGAGGATTAATCTCAAAAACATGACCTTTCAATATATAAATCCATATATATATATATATATATATATATATATATATATATATATATATATATATATATATATATATATATATATATATATATATATATATATATATATATATATATATATATATATATATATATATATATATATATATATATATATATATATATATATATATATATATATATATATATATATATATATATATAAAATAAGGCAATGAGAACACATTGTGCATTAGCCCTAAATCCATAAACAAACACATAATAATATAAATACATCTACATATAATGACATGTATGAATAAAAACATGAATACTATTTATATGTGGCAATATACACATATGAATGTATGAACATAAATGTCAATATATGTATATTAATGTACATATCTAGATAGAAATATATATATTCATAATTATATATGTATATATTTCTATCAATAGATATGTAAGTGAGAATATATATAAATATATAAATATATATAAATATATAGCTATATATAAATGAGAAAGGAAGAGTTAAAGTAAAAGTGGTAAATAAATATTATATAGGAAGGAAAAAAGGAAGTTTAAAAGGGATACTGTTGTTGGAGATTTTCCAACAAGCAAGATTGTTGACTTTATGTTTGTCATTGATGACAACATATGGCAAGCAACATGCGTGGAAACTTGATGAAGAGAGCCTTCAACATATGTTGCATGAATATGATATCAACATGATATCATAGACGTAGAGGTTGATTCTGAGTAAAGACAGTAATACAGTTGTGTATATCAGTGAGTGTTCCTGAAAGGTCCCATGAATAGTTATGTATGTGATTGTTCGTACAGTTGTAGTAGAGCCTTGTGCCTTGTGCCTTCAAATTTATGTTGTAGACATATGTATGATGTTATGTTCATGAATGTAGAGTTAGATATGTAGTACAAGTTGAGTTATGAAGTATCCAGTTGACAGATACAGTTTCCTGAGTTTATCTGGGAGAGCCGACAGTGTTTATAAGATTGTGCTAGTTGCACCTATCATCATGGTATGTGCACTTGGATTTATGTTAAGAGGAGAGTTAACAATGTTTGGTTAAGAGAGCATGATGTAATTCATCATAAGAAGAAAGTTGGAGATAATTTAGTGAAGCCGACTGTGTGTAGTGTGGCGTCTACTCACATGGAATTGTGAAGTCCTAATTTATGTTGCATGCTTAGTAGATCCAACTGAGGTGTTATTGGAGAGTTGTATTGTTTCTCTAATATGATTTTAAGATGGTTCTAACAGGCCAACTTGATTATATCATTTGGAGGAAAGATATTTATAGGCAGTCATTTGTGATTGCTAAATAGTCAGGTAGAGTGGAAAGATAAAGACGAGCAGAAAGTGCAAAGTGTTGAGCCATCGGTAGAAGGTCTATGTGACCAAGTAAATATGATATTCATTGGAAATGATCTAGACAATAGGTCTATTTGCAGTTCACCAAGATCTAGATATAGTGTGTATCTGTTAATTAGAAGGTTGTAGCCTTCACCCCTTTAAGCAGTGTGCTCTCGGACAGTGTGTCCTCACCCCTAATAGGGTTAATTGTAAAAGACTCCTAACAAGGTCTGACCCTTGACTAGGTCACTGTACTTATTGCATTATAAAGATAAACTCCTAATAGGATTGTAAGATCTTCTAACAGGGATCATAATACACTAGTGCAATTCTTAGTGGGTGTCAATTCCCACCGGGGTTTTTACCTATTTGGGTTTCCCCGTAACTAAAATTGTGGTGTTGTGTTAAGTGTTCTTTCATTGTTTTTATGCTTAATGTTCTTATATACTTAATTGGATAAAGAATTGAATCTTGTAGATAACTGATTCACACCCCCCCCCCCCCCCCCCCCTCCTCAATTATCTCTTGGGACTATTCCTAACAACTGCTACATCACTGACTAGGAAACAAGATTCAAATAAGGTATCTTTTTCACAACTTAAGTGATCCCATTATATTTAGAGACATTTAACTTCAATCAAAGGATAATTAATTCAAAACAAGCTCTAGAGAGGACATAAAGATCTTCTGGAAGTTCCTCATTTGTTACTTCATTGTTTAGAGGGGATAGAAGAGTGGGAAGATAGGAGAGACTATAGCTCCATATTTCCAATATTAATTCTCAAAAAGAGTCTCTAGCTACTTAGATCAAAGGAAATCTATTTCTTTTTCTTTTTGTTTCTCCCTTCTTCGAGCCATATTTCTACTAGGTTATCTGATTCGAAGTCTGAGAAGCAATCCATGTCTATATCTCCCACCTCATCTTTATGCCAATACTCATAAAACCAAATTTCCACCGAAGATTTCTTAATATGCATATAGACTAATAAGAATTCTATATTCCTCTTGATAATGAATTCCCTTTTATTGTAGGTAATGTGGTCATTCGTTATCACTATTGGGTTAGATGGGATGTGACTCCCCTTGATTGAGGTCATATCATAAAAGCGAGGTTTGGAGATTGTTAAGTCCTCTTTGATGTTTTGGAGGATCTTATCCAAATTTCCAAGAAATCTTCTATTAAAGATTCTATAACATAATCTCCTTACATCCTATTTTTCAGTACCCCAATACAAGGTAATTTCAACGAACATTGAAGTGATGTTAGTATGAACTCTATATCTTTCATCATTAGTTAAGAATTTTGGTCCAAGGATATGTGATACTACTCTGAGGATCAAAGCATGGTTATCTAACATCACCATCTTGAGGTTCTTTGTCAGAATTTTGCCTTCAAAAGCCAATTGACATCTATTACAGGTGAGTTTAATTGGGGTATCCATACTGACGTCTGGCTAATTTAACAGCCTTATACACAACTGGTCTGAAATGATTTGATGTATTTTGAGAGTACAGGGTAGGGGTCGCTTCTAAATACCCTATCAATCTAGAGGTGTTTTAGGTCAGTTGGTATGCTAGGTCTATTCATTTTTATTCTTTCAAATATGGGTTAGCATCTAAAAGGTTTGCAAGAAGTTGAGCAGATAGGAAGACTCACTATTATTTGAATTACATAATATAAACACCTTTTTAAAGTGGCTATATTAAAATTATAAATCATTCTACCTATTTTTAGATAAAAGACAACACACAAAAAAAATCAGAGAAGGTTACTTGTAATTTTACTTTTAGAATAACAATTTTACATAGCATTAATCACATAAAGAGTTTTATCATACTTCATAATACCATGTTTTTATGTATCCATATTACTATTATGAGATGCACTAACTTAATAACATCCTATTGAGTTCTGATACCAAAAAACTTACTTTCTACTAAATATTCATCAGTTTTATCTATTTATGCAATACAAGTGACTCAAAAAGAAATGCCATTGTACCCCTATTTTAGTGAAAACTCCTCAGTGCTTAATCTTTTTGGATTTTATGAAAGTACCATATGCCTCCCATCTTTCTCATGACCACGATACATTCCCCTTCATCTTCAACCTTTTTGGAGTGGCGGGTGCATCTTTTGACTTCAGGAGCCATGACATGTATGTTCTCAACTTCGTCAGTGTCTATGTCTGAAGGGATGTCAAAGCCCTCATCCCTCCAATAGTTAAGCAGTTAGTCTAATTCTATCTCCTTTTGTAAGAGTGACTTGTATAGGTAATCCAGATTTCTACACATTTCGGGGCAGTGCTCATCAAAATATTTTTCATTTTTGAAAGTCATCATAGGAATGCATTAAGATTTGGGAATTTTCAGTAAATTCTTCACCTCAGTTTTCATAGTTATCTTAGGATAAGGAATAGTGAGCTGATTGTCTATGCACTGTACCATATTTTCTAGCCCCCCGAGTGAATCCTTGTCGAAGATGGTTTGAGCTGTCTGGATGATATCTTCTTTCTTCTTACCAGAAAACATGGAAAGTGCAATGTATTGTCCAATAATATTCCCATTGGTTCTATAAGTGAATTCATTGTCGAAATAATGGTCACCCATACCTTTTTCCAGTGCCCTTCTTTCAGAGTCTGGGATTGGGTTGACCACTATGTTCCACCTCTTAGGCTTGATACATCCTCTAAAGGCCATTTCCATGTTGTCATTGAGGGAAAAGGTTAATAGTCTAGAATCCATCACTTTTGAGAGATTTAGTCGATGTCTGCGGTAGTCAAGATTAAGTATGGTAGTAATAGCCTTGATGAATTTGTTTTAAAAGGGGAAAAATGGTGTCTGTAAATGAGTGATCTTGCACAATTCTCTCCACGTCTATCAAGGTAGATGATTAACACTCTCCTTTTGTATCTTTAATGATGAGATTATTTCTACTTGCTTTATAATAATTACATTTAATTCTACTCTACTCTGTTGTAGTGTCTCGTTTCAGCTAAAGGTTAAATTTATTGGGAAGGAATTATCCCTAAATACTGGAATTGTTAGAACCTATAAATCTAATGGCCAAATTTAATCGTGGGATGTGAAGATGTACTAGATTTTGTGATGGCATTCTTCGTGTCAATATTTCAAGGAAGAGGCAGATCAAGTATTCTAATCATTATTTATGCCTTACTTGTATAGTAATTATAATTAATGACTACTGATGATGGAATGATACATAGGTAGAGTTGAGCTTATACTATGGTTTTGTCTTAACTGGGGATGGGTTCAAAGTATTTATCAACCAAAAGATGATAGGGGGAGCTATACTAATCTAAAGAATAAACTAGTACTAAGTTTCATTGCTGACCATATTCTCACCATCAACACCTCTATTAACAAGCAGGTCAACTACTTTGTTTCCTTCTCTATAAATATGTTTGACCTCATAGCTAGGGATAGTATTGAGGATCTCTAGTATATCTTCTAATTTTGAATTAAGTTTCCAGTTAGGATTTTTTTAGTTCTAATAGCATTAATAATAATTTGTGAATCCCCTTCTATTTCTAATTTTGAGATGCCTAATTGCTTACATAGTTTGATTCCTTCTAGGGCCGCCTTACATTCTGCCATGTTGTTTGTTGTAGGTTTAATAGATTTTGAAAATTTAATAATAGTTTCTCCTTTCCAATCCTGAATAATACCTCCAATTCCTACACTACCCGGGTTTCCTCTTGAGGTGCCATCAAAATTTAATTTAAACCAACCATGTTTGGGAGGTGACCATTTACATGTACTTCTATCGGCTTTAGATTTGGTACCTCCCTTGCCATATAATGGTGGGATTACTAAGTTTGGCCAGAGTTTTCTGATATTATTATCCCATAAGAAAAGGAGTTTTCTAAGCTGATAAGGTTACTAAGTCTATTATTTATAATTTCTGTTATCAAGGTTTCTATCTTGTTAGCTAACGACCTCCACTCTAATTTTTGATTGGTGAAGATTCTTCTATTACGTTCTTTCCATAATTCCCATATTAAGATGGAAGGGGAAATTATCCATATATCCTTATATAAGCTATTTTTATTTAGCATGGGCCAAGCTTTAAGAAAGTCCACTATGTTTGAGGGCATAACAGAACTCCAGTTTAAACATTTCCTTAGTCAGTTCCAGCAAATTTGTGCAAACGAACATTCTAAGAATAAATAGTTTACATTTCTACTTGGCTTTCACATAGTGGACATCGAGAGGGTCCTTCAAAACCTAGCTTTCTAAATCTGTCTGCAGTTAAGATTTTCTTTTGAAGGGTTGCCCAAAGAAACATCCATGCTTTAGGGAGACAAACCTTGTTCCAACACAAGTTAAGGGGGATGTCTAAGGAGTCCAGATTTTGTTCCTTAATGATTAATTGGTAACCATTTATGAATTTATAAATTCCATCATTTGAGCCAGTCCAGATAATTTTATCTTCCCCGTTTTTGCAAGAAATATTCCTTTCATTAAGGATATCCTTTAATTTTTTATTTTCTAGATGGTTAATCGGGATATTTTCCAATGCTTTCCATACTGAACCATCTTCAGAAGATATATAATCCTTTGCTAAATTACCCCGCCAAGCTTTACAGGAGTCTATAGTGTTCTGTGAGAGGCCTAGCTTGATTAGAGGAATATATCCATCCCATGAATCTTCCCATAAGAGGGCCTTATCTCCTCTTCATATATCTCACGTAAGACATTTGTTGATAATATCTCTATTGTCAATAATAAAGCTCCAAATATAGGATCCTTTAGCATGACTTCGTGATCTAAAGATATTAATCAGATCAGCATCAGGAACATATTTATTTAAAAGAATTGTGGCCCATTTGCTGCTAAGATCGCAAGTTAGTCTCCATATTATTTTGGCTCCAAGGGCTTTATTCTGCCATAGTAAGTTTTTAACGCCTAAACCTCCTAGAGAGGTTGGTTTGCAAATATTATCCCATCTAATTAAATCTAACTTCTTATCTTTTGAAGATCTCTGGCAATAAAAATCCCTAAGATGTTTGTCTAAGCTAGCTTTGACATTTACAGGAAGTGGAAGAATAGACATTTGATAGGTGGGTATAGCTGAAAGTAATGATTTAATCATAGTGGACCTCCCTACCTTAGTAAGCCATTTACCTTTCCAGCTATCTTTTTGGTTTTGCACTTTTGAAATTACTTGTTTCCATAATTTGGAGCTATGATTTCCCTTATCCAATGGATTACCTAAATATTTACAAGGAAATTTTCCAATTTTGAAACCTAAGATATTGCAAATTTGTCTAGCTTTAACTAAGGGAGTATTGACAAAGTAAACCTCTGATTTGCTAGGGTTAACCCTTTTCCCTGATGCTTTCATATATATAGCTAAAATATCTTTGAAATCTTTGGCTTCATTTTTATTACATGCTCCTAGAAAAATTCTGTCATCAGTGAATTGCTAATGAGTTACATTAGGCACATTTTCAACTACTTTGACCCCACAAATTTTCCCTTCTAGATGTGCCTTCGAAATTGATCTGCCCAATGCCTCTGCCATGATAACGTAGAGAAAGGAGGAACGAGGATCTCCTTGTCTAATACCTCAAGATATTTCAAAGAAACCCTCTGGGGATCCATTAATAAGGAGAGATATTTTGGTGTAGAAATACAGCTGTAAATAAGGTTAATCCATTGTTTAGAAAATCCAAATGCTTCCAAACACTTACATAAGAACCTCCAGTCTACCTTATCGTAGGCTTTTTGAATATCAGCTTTAATAATCATAAATGGTTCCTTTTTGTATTGAGTTGTATGAAGGATTTCTTGAGCTATTACTATCCCATCCAGAATTGAGTGTTTGGGAACAAAACCAGTCTGTTCTTCAGAGATGATCGTAGGTAAAAAGGTTGAGTCTATTGGCTAGGCATTTGGATAAGATTTTATAAATTGTATTGCATAAAGAGATAGGGCGATAATCTCCTGGCTCTAGACAATTGTTCTTCTTAGGAATAAGGGTAAAAAAGGTATTGTTGATCTCGGATAACAGAGTACCAGAGTTCCTAGTTGCCTCTACAACTTGCCAAATGTCATGACCTAAAACTGCCAACATTTTTGGTAGAAACCTACTTGAAAACCGTCAGGTCTAGGTGATTTGTCAGGGTGAAGTTGGAATAGAGCATTTTTTACTTCTTCGATTGAGAGTTTGTTATTGATCCATTTATTATCTACTTCTGTTATAATTTTTGGGATTGATGAGAGCAATTTGTTTTGAGAGTTTAAATCAAAATCTTCAAAATTATTTAGTAGGTCTTGGTAATATTGTACAAATTATTCTGAGATAAGATTTGGATCTTTTATGATAACGCCATTAGAATTTGTTATCTTGGAGATTCGATTAACATTTCTCCTGTTATTAGTACTATTATGAAAAAAAATTGTGTTATTATCTCCTTTAGATAACCATGTTTCTCTAGACTTTTGCTTCCAGAAGAGTTCTTCTTTGTGTAGGATCTCACTGTGTTTAATCAAAAGGTCTTTTTCTCTAATATAATTGGATTCAATCATTCCTTTCTCTATAACTTCTTTGTTTAAAGTTTCTAACTCACACTCAATTTTGTTTTTTTGTTTGAAGATATTATTGAACTTATCTTTGTTCCAATCCAGGATTTTATGCTTAAGGATTTTAAGCTTAGAAACTAGGCAAAACATTTTTGAACCTGAAACTTTGATCGGTTTCCACCATGATTCCAAGAGCTGCATAAAGTTATCATCTTGGAACCACATAAATTTGAATTTGAACAGACATCTAAGTGATTTAAAATTTTCTATTATAGAGAGTCTTACTGGGAAGTGATCTGACCCAGTGTCAGTTAGAATTTCCGCAGTTGTCGTGAAATCAAACTTTTCTATGTCTTCGCTTATAAGGAATCTATCCAATCTTTCTGACATATGGCTAAAACCTGTTCTACGGTTATTCCAAGTAAACATACCATTATTGGTATTGATGTCTATCAGGTTATTATCAGTAAACCATTGGTTGAAATCTTTTTGGGATTGTGATACAAATTGAGATCCACCAAATTTTTCTTTATTTTCTAGGATTGCATTAAAGTCACCCCCCATGATGTGAATGTCATCTTGATAATTTGTTATTTGATTATGCAGAGCTATCCATAGATCTTTCTTTTCTTGATTAGGGATAGGACCACAAACATTTATTAGGTTAAATTTTAAGTTACTTTTAAAGATTTTAACTGTTAAAAGTATCCAATTGTTATGCTTTTCGATTATCTCGACTAAAACTTTCCTAGGATCCCAGATAACTGCCAGACCGTCAGAGGCTTTCTTAGAGTATACCATCTCTGATTTCCATATGCCTACTTTAAGATTAAATTTTTTGCTTTCCTCCTTATTTAATTTAGTTTCTTGGAGTAAAATATTTTTGGATTCAAATAAATTAAGATATTTTTTTACCAGTCTTTGCTTGTTAGGGGCATTAAGGCCCCTAACATTCCAGGTTGTAACTTTCATTGAGATTTAGGAAGGACCTTCCCCTTCCCAACTTTAATCATCTCAGCTATTTTAGGTTGATTATCAACATTTCCATCTCTAGATCTTAATTCATTAATAGATTTCCTACCACATTTTTTCTTATTTTTGTGGATTATAGGATTAGGTAGGTCGTCTATTGTAGTGGCTAAACCTAATTGTCTATTGTTGTTAGTTATACCTTCCAAGCAAGTCTTAATATCATTAATTTCCCCAATTAATTCATCATTCATAAAATCTATTTTTGTCTGCTCGTTTGAATCCTGAGTAACCTGCTTTGTGAGTTCAGTTTCGATCCTATTTTAAAAGTCTATAAGATTCTTACCATACTCTTCTATAAGTGAATCAAGATTATTAGCATTTTTTAGTTCTTTACTAATGGTTTCTAACTCTACCGATACTGTATATAGGGAGTCTACCTCCTTATTATTGTCCAAAGTATTGTCCTTGACTTCTTTATACCTATACGATTCATTATTATGCCATTGTGTTAATTCTTCACTAATTTCGATTTGTACTTCCTTGAGATCTTCCATCATCCCACCAACTAAGGCCATCTTGTTCTCAATGGCTTGAACTCTTGCTTCTGGGGATAGTGGCGCAGTGACTTGAATAGAGCTTGGCTCGATACCAAGGATGCAATTCTAGGTTGTGACTGTGTCACATAAAGGATTATTAGTTATAGGGGGAGGGAGGCAAGATTCAACATTTCTAGGGATGTGAGCATTTGTCACTTCTTGATCTGAGATACATGGTTTATTAAGGGCCTGAGAATCTATAGTTTCAAGTAAGGGCCTCTGTTTTTAAGGAAACATTTACTGATTGGTTGCGATGATTAGGGCCTAAAAAATTAGCCGAATTATTATCTTCAAAGGTTAAGTTTAGGCTTCAGAGTGGATTATAATCACATTTAGGGGCCCTAAAACTAGAGGAAGGGGATTGCTCTATTTCCTCTCCAGCTTCGATAATGTGGTCTATGATTGTAGGGTTAATGATTACTCATGCATTTTTACAACATATTTTAATAGGGGGAATACATTTCTTGTTAAGATTCATATTAACAACAATAACTCTTTCTGCATAATTTTGATCCGTTTCTACAGTTCCAACGTATGTGCCTATGGAGTTTCCTAGTTTTCTAAGGGTTTCTTTAGTAGATAATTCCAAGGGAAGATTCTTGAGGAAAATAGCTTTATCTACCATATAATCATTAAGAGTTTTAGGGTTAAAAAAGGGAATCCAGTCTAAAGTAGTAAAATATGTGTTTTTGAATTTAGGGCATCCTTCCGATAGGATTTTATTTTTAAGGGTTTTGCTATTGAAATCAAGATAAATGAAATTTTCAGGGAGGATAGAGATCTTTACCTTTTGCTGCCAAATCAATTTAAGCTACTCAGTTATTTCTCTATCTGGCACTCCGAAGCCATTCCACCTGCAGATTAGTCTATAGCTAGCACAAGTATTTTGAATACTTTCTACATAACCATCTTTCATTTATATTTCAATGATTTCCCTACTAGGGCGATTTTGTTTTTGCCTTACTGAGTCAAATCTTTTGTGCAGAGGAGAATATACATTACCTTTCACCATTGAAGGGTTTTGTAATATGTTAATGGATTTATCTAAATCCTTTCCATCATTCAATCACCTTGGTCTACCATCAAAGGGATGCTTAACTAATTCAGAGTTAGTTCTATCCTGTTGATATTCAGGGCGGTGATGGGGAGGGGAATAAACATGTTTATTCTTTGGAAACAAATTACTATCTGGATTGCGTTTATGAGGATGAGAGTACGGAGTGGCCACTGGTTCTTGTAGATGAATGAAGCTATTTTTGAGAGGTATAGAAAATGAGGATTTTTGTGGCAGACTGGTTTGTGGATGTTTGCTGCCATGGAGTTTAGCCCTTCGAGCATTTTGTCTATATGTTGGGATCCATTGATGTTCAGGCGCTACATTATGCACCACCTTATGTGATGCCCTAAAGAGAGCCCTAGGAGAAGGGATCCTATTTGTATTAATGGTGTGATGTTGTTTCGAGCCTTGAGGATATTTATCTGCATATTTATTTTTGATAAAGAAACTAATTTGAGATTCTAGAAATTCAATAGTATAAATGTGAGAGTTTGCTAGAAAGGGCAGAGCCATTTTAGTTTGAATTTTACAAGAAAAAGTGGCGATGTTATGATTTAGGTGTCATCAACCTTGTAAATCCTCAATTTATTATTTTCCTAAATATCTTTTATAATTTACCCATAAGATGTTGAACTGTTTAACCAATGATGGTGAAAGAGACCACAAAAAGGCAGTTACTTTTACCATTTGCCATTTAGGAAAAAGACAAAATGGCTAGGTGTCCCTCTTAGAATCCTCTATTTTGAGGTAATTGGATACTTGTAAGAATTTTTAAGAGTATCTATGACAACTTTCCTAAGATTCTATGACAACACTTATAATAGTTTATGACAGATTCCTTACACAGGTGGCCATGCATGAGAGATATTTTATGACAACTGTAAGAGAATCTATAAGAGGCTATTTTTGAGGGTGGACGTGAGGTTTTTCAAGGTGGTTTTGTTGTATGTTATTTTATGATACCACAATGGTATTCAACCTCACAAATTCTTATAAATTGGGGCCTTGAGCTAGAGTTATAAATTCAGTCTTGTTCAGTTTCTAGGGTAACAGAGTGCTGCCAAATTTTCCACATGGGTCTACAGAGAAGTGTATTATTGTTGTATTCTTCATTGGGTTATTAATATACTTGTATCTCTTTTTGTGGTGGATTTTTGTCCCGAAAGGGTTTCTCCACATAAATCCGGTGTTCTTTGTGCAATGGTTTTCTAGTTCTTCTTTTAAGTTTGCAATCACTTTATTAAGGGTTAATCTTTGGTTTCAGATTTGCATGAATAATAAGTTTAAGTTCTTATTGAAATCTTTCTTCACCTTTTTTAACAACATTTGGTATCAAAGTTAACAGTTCTATTGAGGGAGGGACACCTTTCTCTTTAAGTGCTGAAGGTTTTTTGTTGTGGTGGGAGCTTTTGTTTCGTGGGGTTTTTGCAAATCTGAGAAAGGTTGTATACCATGGCCTCCACCTCTCGTCGATATATTGAGAAGTTCAATGGTAGTAGTTATGAGATGTGGAAGTTGAAAGTTGAGGATCTTCTTGAAGAGAGAGATTAGTAGTTGTCAGTTTTGGAAGAAAAGAAACTAGAGGATTCTACCTTATTGGATGTAGAGTGGAAAAACTTAGACAAGAAGGCATGAGGAACCATTCGGTTGTGCCTTTTAGACTTTTTCCTCTTGAATGTCTCAACAGAAGATATAGTCTACAAGCGATGGAGGAAAATAGGTGATATCTATCAAACTAAGAGTTTGTCTAACAAGCTATATTTGAAAAGGCATTTGTATTCTTTGAAAATGAAAGAGGGTGACTCTATTGCTAAACATTTGAATGCATTTAATTTGATTTTAAGTCATCTTGATTCAATAGATGTTAATATAGAAGATGAAGATAAATGTATCTTGTTGATTTTCTCTTTGTCTAATTATGAGGAAAATCTAGTTGTTGCCATGTATAGTGGTGCTTGTGAGCCTAGGATGGACAGTATAGTTCCTCTTCTTCTATCAGAAGAGATGAGGAGAAAGACTATGAATTTTGTCTCCCAAGATGCCCTTCATGTGCGAGGAACGCCTAAGGAGAAAGAAGCTAAAGGAGATAAGAAGAAGAAAGATAAGTCAAAAGGATGTTCTAAGACCCCCAAAAAGAGAAAAGTGAAGTGTTGAAATTGTGGTAAGAGAGGGCATGTGAAGGAGGAGCGAAAAAATAAGAAAAAGAGCATTTATACTTCCATAGATAAGTCCTCACATGATAGTGATTTTGATGCTTTACTTATTTCAGGTAATTTTGTTACTAATGATGCTTACCTTTGTTGATTCCCGTGTTAGAGTATGGTTTTATTATGATGTCATGGATAGTTTGGATAAACGGTTCAGTGGGAGCTTGTGACAGTGATGATGTGGCAGTGCATGATTGGTTCCTTGTTTGTTTTGTATCTTCTTGGTTTGGAGATCTTGGTTTCACTTGTTACTGACATATCATTTTTGTGTGTGTAAACCTAGAGGATCTTCATGTAGGAGATGGATATCATGATGCCATGAGTGACTCAGTACCATGGTTGAGTGGGAGTTGTTGGCAATGAAATATATTTAGTGATTGCAGATGTTGGAGGGTGTCTTAGATCTTGTTGTTGCAGAAGCCCCTTTGACATTTGATGGCGCACTTGTATGTGGTGGCTATCTTCATGGTGTGTGGAGATGGTGACATCTTAAGGACTCATGGGGCCCTTGGTAGAGGTAAGGTTTATGTTTTCATTTGAAATGTTATCCTTGGTGTTAGGATGGTTTTATTATTATGTCATAGTATACTCTTGATACATGTTTAGAGTTTTGACACGTTGTGATATGTTCATATGGAGAATGGTATCTAGTGCAGGAGCACCTAAGGTACATGTACACCAGTAGGTCAAAAGGTAAAAAAGGATCAATTTGATTGTATTTCAATATACTAAGGTCATTTTGATATGTTGTAATTCATAACAAGTCATTGTAACAAGAAGTGCAAAGTTATTTGAAAAGTTGTCATAGTTGTCCATTCAAGACCTAGGTTGGTCAAATAGGTCAAATGATGTAAAAACTTCCATGGAAGGGTGGAAATAATGTATTAATAGCATGGATAGATAGAATATTGATTTACCTTCCTTTGGTTTTCGTTTGGAGAGTTTTTATTGAGAAATTAAGAAGTTATGCCCATTTTGGTGAAAGTTGTTGTTTGCAGTTTTGAGATCTACTGGGAACAATCATGTTGCAGCATTTGGTATGAATGAATATGAAATAGTTAAGACCTCCAAATGGATTCATTGGAAAGAAATGTGAATACAATTTCATTTCCTTTTGGTTTGAGTCATTTTTATGCATATTTGTTGAAGTTATAAACCAATTCAATAAACAGTTATAGAAGACAAGACTTTTACTTTGAGTTTTAATTCTAATCTTGCATTGTATCGAGTTCCGTGTTGTTGGAAGATTTGGACATTTGAATTCAATAAAATTCAAATATTGGTTATGGGATCAAGATCTTAAACTTGGATTTCAATTTGAATGTTATCAATTTTGATTAGAAGGAATGGTAATAGTTCAGGAATTCACATATGATAGCCACATTAGAGAGACATATCTCAAAAACCAACTGTCAAATCTTACTGATTTTTTAATATGTTGTTACTAACCAAATTACAAAGACTTCCACTGGAGCGATCAAGAAAATATTTTCTAGTTTGAAAGTTATGAAGGACTATGTTAGGGTCTATAAAAAGGATCTCATGACTGAAAATTTTAAATGTTGAAGTGTGAAGGATGTGTGTTTTTGCCTCTAATCAATGATTTGAAAGAGATTGATATTTGGAATATGTAGATTTGGGAGAGCTTCTTGGATGCTCTACATCAATTGGTATCAGAGCTAGAAGCTCCTAAGTGTGTGAGAGGTGAAAACTCACACCAAGACCTAGCCCATGAAAGTTTGTTTATTTGATTCTTGCTGATAGAGTTGTGGTTGCAGGTGCTCGTCCACTAGCTGCAAGTAGGAAGACATGAAGGTATGTCATGGGGCCATAGGAGATGGTCCAAGGGCCTAAGGAGGAGGTCCATGGTTGCCAAAATTCTTGGGGAGAGAGGAAAATAGGAGAACCCTTGGGTGAGGAAAGAGAGAATGTTGTAGAAGCATTGGAGGGTGGACAAGAGTTTGGAGCAGTACCATGGAAATGCATCCATATGAACTCCATTGAGAGGAGTCAAGAGAAATAGTTTGGAAAGATGTAGAAGAGGCATCCAAAATGAAGAGAAGCATGAATAACTCAATAAGATAAGAGGCAAAGACAAATTACAGAGGCAAAGATGAATGAAGGAAAAGTTGAAGATGATGAATTCAGTCAAAAAAATTTGCAGGTCACTTTATTCACATTTCCAAGGGACTTGGAAATTTTTCAAGCTAGGGAGTATGGTGCAGGAGAACCTAAGGTACAAGTACACTAGTAGGTCAAAAAGGATCAATTTGATTATATTTCAATATATTAAGGTCATTTTGATATGTTGTAAGTCATAACAAGTCATTGTAACAAGAAGTGCAAAGCTATTTGAAAAGTTGTCATAGTTATCCATTCAAGACCTAGGTAGGTCAAATAGGTCAAATGATGCAAAAACATCCATGTAAGGGTGGAAAAAATGTATTAATAGCATGGATAGATAGTATATTTATTTATCCTTCCTTTTTGTTTGGTTTGGATAGTTTTTATTGAGAAATACCGAAGTTATGCCCATTTTGGTGAAAGTTGTTGTTTGCAGTTTTGAGATCTACTGGGAATAGTCATGTTGCAACATTTGGTATGGAAGAATATGAAAGAGTTAAGACCTCTAAATAGATTCATTGGAAATATATGTGAATAAAATTTCATTTCCTTTTGGTTTGAGTCATTTTTATGCATATTTGTTGAAGTTATTAACCGATTCAATAAATGGTTATAGAAGACAAGGCTTTTACTTTGAGTTTCAATTCTAATCTTGCATGGTATCGAGTTCCTTGTTGTTGGAAGATTTGGACATTTGAATTCAATAAAATTAAAATATTGGTTATGGGAACAAGATCTTAAACTTTGATTTCAGTTTGAATGTTATCAAAGGAATGGTAATAGTTTAGGAATTCACATATGACAGTCACATTTGAGAGGCATATCTCGAAAACCAACTGTCAGATCTTACTAATTTTTTAATATGTTGTTACTAACCAAATTATGAAGACTTCTACTAGAGAGATCGAGTAAATATTTCTTGGTTTGAAAGTTATGAAGGACTGTGTTCGGGTGTATAAAGAGGATCTCAGGACTAAAAATTTTTAATGTTGAAGTGTGAAGGATGTGTATTTTTCCTCTAATCAATGATTTGAAAGAGATTGATATTTGGAATATGTAGATTTGACTTATTGGATGCTCTGCATCAGTATCTCTTTGGTTGAGATGGTTTAGATCATGGTTGTCATATTTTTTATCCTAATTCCTAGGTTGGATTTTTGACATTGATCTTGGTTTAGTTTCTTGGTATTGAGTACATTGATCATTTATTTGATACTTCATGATATTGATGTGTTGCATTTGGAGTTGGAATGGATTGATTGATTACAAGTGCTTATGGATAATTAGAGACAGAGGTGGTGATGATTTGTCTCAGGATTAGAGATGTATGTGTTGGGATGGTTGATGGTTCTAGAAGGAAGACCGAGGAGCATTCACCTGGTATGGACTTGAGAGGAGAGTGTTCTTAGCTTACTCTTGGTTGGAGACTTGGATATCTTGATGAGCATTCTCATTTCCCACTCTTGGTCTACTTGGTGGTTTACTACTTTAGAGGCATAACCCATTGTTTATTCTCAAGTGTATTATGTTTATGCTTATCTTTCATTGATATGGATCTTCAGCTATGACGTGAGTTGGTTCTGGAGGGTTCATTTGAGAGATGGTTTGACATTGGTTATCTTCTTGTGCATATGTTGTTATTATGATATCATTTTGGTTGAGTTTAGGAGATGGATTTACTGGGCATGTTCCTTGGATTAGGAATGGTTATGAGTTTGATCTTCTTATGAGAGGCTTACATCCATTATTGATTATTTTGGTATGGTTTGGGTGTTGTTGTGGCTTCTTGTATGGGGTTTTATGGAGGAGATCATACTTGGCACAACTAGCATTTAGAGGTGTGTGTAGAAGGACATGATACATGTTATGATTTGCATAGTTTCTCTTTGGTCCTAGTTATCTTCCTGGATGTTCAGTTTTAACTTACATTAGATTTGAGATTGGTTGGAGCTTTGTGATCACTGGTTTGTGTTCATGTATGTCATGTGGGAGATGGAATGGTTATTCCTTTATCTCTTTCCTTTGATGATTGTGGATAACTTGGGAGAGTGTTGGAGACTTGTTATGAGAGTTGTATTTGCAGGATATTGTTTTATATGTTGCATATTTTGTGGATGTCCTTGATACTACACGGATTCACTTTTATGAGATGTTGTGAGTGGATTGATTTTAGATTTGACATTACCTTTGCAGTGGGAGCTTCTTGGTGTGTATGTGTATTGTACTTGAAGCTTGTGATTACAGGTTATAAGTTGGATATGTTGATGTTGTGGGATTCACTTGGTATACCTTATAGGTATGGATAGTTGGATGGGTTATCACTTGTTGTGAGTGTTATTTCAACTATGGTTTTGACATCTACTAATACATGTGATTGCCTTTGGATCAAGTTTTTGTGCTTAGGATATCAGTTGGGATAGGATTTATGATTGGTACTAAGTTGATTTCAGACATGTTTCATAAATATGATGATGACATTGAAGATATTTCTAATGTTTCTTATGCTAGTGTCATTGGTAGTTTAATGTATGCACTGGTTTGTACTAGACCAGATATAGCCCAAGCAGTGGGAGTTCTAAGCAAGTTTATGTCTAACCCAGATATAAAGCATTAGACTTTTGTTAAAAGGGTTTTAAGATATTTGTGAGGTACTTCTGATTACTATTTGGTTTATCATGGTACTAATGATGTGGATAAGTCATTGGACATATATGATTTTGTTGATGTTGATTGGGTAGGTTACTTGGATAGGCGAAGGTCCACAAGTGGCTATGTGCTTACTTTGTTTGGAGGAGTAGTGAGTTGGATGAGTAAAATGAAACCTATAGTTGCATTGTCCACCACCACAACAGAGTATATGGATGCTACACATGTCTTTAAGGAGGAAATTTGGTTTACAGAGGATTGGGAATGGTATTGGTTTTGATTGAAAGATAGTGAGAATTGGATGTGACAACCAGAGTGTCATATGTTCGGCCAAAAATCCTATGTATCATGCTCGTACTAAACATGTTGATGTTCACTATCACTTTGTGTGAGAAATGGTTGAAAGAGGACAAGTCTTGATTGAAAAAGTTGAAACTTTGGATAATGTTGCAGATTCTCTCATGAAGTCAGTAATTGTGGATAATTTCTCTTGGTGCAGGAAGGCCATGGGCCTTGATCATTGTACTTGATTTGTATTTTTGCATCTCTATGGGGTAATTTACAATGCATGATGTCAAGTGGGATAATATTAGGATTTTGGTGCCATCAACCTTGTAAATCCTTAATTTATTATTTTCCTAAATATCTTTTGTAATTTACCCATAAGAGGTTGAACCATTTAACCAATAGTGGTGAAAGAGACCATGAAAAGGCAAAGTTACTTTTACCATTTGTCATTTAGGAAAAAGAAAAAATAGCTAGGTGTCCCTCTTGGAATCCTCAATTTTGAGGTAATTGGATACTTGTAAGAATTTGTAAGAGCATCTATGACAAATATGACAACACTTATGACAATTTATGATAGATTCCTTACATAGATGGCCATGCATGAGAGATGCTTTATGACAGTTGTAAGAGAATTTGTAAGAGGCTATTTTGGGGGGTGGACGTGAGGTTTTTCAGGTGTATTTGTTGCATATTTTTTTATGATACCATAATGGTATTCATCCTCACAAATTCCTATAAATTGGGGCCTTGAGATAGAGTTATAAATTCAGTCTTGTTCAGTTTCTAGGGTAATGGAGTGCTACCGGATTTTCTACATGGATCTAGAGAGAACTGTATTGATGTTGTATTCTTCATTGGATTAGTAATATACTTGCCTCTCTTTCTATGGTGGATTTTTTTTTTCCGAAAGGGTTTCTTCATGTAAATCTGGTGTTCTATGTGCAATGGTTTTCTAGTTCTTCTTTTAAGTTTGCAATCACTTTATTAAGGATTAATATTTGGTTTCAGATTTACATGAATAATTAGTTTAAATTCTTATTGCAAGCTTTCTTCACCTTGTTTTACAACACTTGATACATCAAATCAAATTTTATTTTCAAAAAATATACATCTATGTTTTTTCATTTTTCCTAACACCCATCGAATAAAGATTTTATATGAATGTCTCTACAATTAACTATACACAAATAAGGTTTTGAAGCTTTAAAGCTCCACAAAATTGAATCCAAACAAAACAATGGAAAAATTAGAAAGACAAAAACTATTGAACAACAAAAAAATCTGTGTACTAGAGGTAGAGACTTGTTAATGCAAAGTGTACCTAAAATTGATATAAAAAAACATGTAATGTTACTTTCATCGTCTCAACAGAATACTTCGACATTAATTCCATCATTTAACAATTAATATTTTGCTTCAACTATGCATATCAGAAACATCCCTAGACAGCCGCGTGGAGATCAGAAACTAATATCTACTAACAGATGTTAACAAAATTAATAGTTGTCAAATGGTGGGAAAAAAACCCATATGTTATTGATAGATGTTAGCAAAGTTAATTATGGGCTGGTTGGTCCAAGTTGTTGAGCAAAGCTAAAATCTGAACTATTTGATTCAACGTCATGTGTGTTTGGGTTTTCGTTCAAATTTTCCTTGAAAGAAGTGGGATTTTTTCCAAGAATGATAAGAAGACAAAGGAGCATCCACCCCAATGCCTCGTAGTTCATATTGATGCAGGTTTTGTGCACTTTTGTATTCATGAAGCAGATGAATAGGAAAATAGCCCTCTAATAGAGTACTTGTATGCTTGGTGGATCAAATGATAATCCAAAGCACAAATCACTTCCTAAATGGTAGAGTGTACAACAAACCATATATATGTGATATTCTTATACGCTGCTATGAGCAGCAATTCAGTTAAACTTCAATTAATTTACATAAAACTTAAAATTTGGGTTTCGTCTATTCGATTTGAAGAGGTAACAATGGTAGTCATGACGACTTCTGCTTCACTGTAGTTTGTTATTATTTTCTTAATGGCATATTTCTCTATAGTTTTTTGTTAGGCTATTGACAATCCCATGGGATTACATCAAGTTTGCAAAGGAGTAAAGGGGCTTAAATCCTCTACAAAAATAGGAATGACTCGCTTTCCATCCACGAGGATAATCCCATGTTTCCTCATCCACCAAACCTACAATTAATGCATGCACATAGAATACAAATAAAATATTATAATGTCAGGATATGTTCCAAAGTGTGTTTCAATTAAAAGGTTTTGAAAACACTCGTGCAAATTTCATCTTGCGTGTATCCTATTCTTGCATTTCGTGAGAGCATGTTTCTTTGAGGCTTTTTGTCAAACAGTTCACAAACCCTGTATGGGCTTCCATAATTTCCATACATTTCTAACAAGGCCTTTTCAACTATAATATCTATCAAAAATCCCCCTTCCATGATATCTCGATGGATGTCCATTCCGCATTTTAGAGCTCCCATTTTGGCACAGGCGGGAAGGATGATGGCTTTACATCCTCTAATTTCATTTCCTTGGAAGGATGTTGGCTATTTTTTGACACCTAAAAATCTTAGGGTTGGTAGGATACCTCAAAAAAATGGCACGAACCCCAAATGTGGCCGCATAAAGGATACACAACAACTGCTTCAAAGATTTCATTTGTAAAGACATTGGAATGAATCAGATTATGGTGTAACAATCAGTTCATATGCAGTGGTAAGTACCCCTCACACAGAGGTAAGGAGCCAGCTATACAGCCGACAATTTCCCCAGGCTTCCCATTCCCCATCCACGCCCTCACCCATACATCCATCCATACTCTGCCATCACTGACGTACTGTCAGTCTGGCTGCATTTGCAGTTACATCAACTTGCTGAAAATCAAGAGGAAAGTTGCACGGTAGATCAGCACGCTGGCATGCACGCATACCCATCCGTTTGCAGAGACGTAGAACCCTTGCACATATATGCAAATGTAGATTTCAAAGCTGTTTGAAATACCACGTAAATGTGTTTTTTTATTACAGAATTATTTTTTTTATAATAGGTAGGTAGAGTGCTTTCCGTAGATTTAGTTGAAAAAATAGTGCAAGTGAAATTTAATAGAATATGATCAACATATGAATTTTTCTTTTTCCAGATTTATATAGCTATAGTAAAAGTTCAGTTGAAAAATTATGAGAATATAATTATATATCGGTGCAATTTTGTTGTAAATTACAATTTTAATAATATTGTAACTTTGTTATTTTACGATTTTAGTTACTTTTATTAAATTTGATTTTTTTAGATTTATAATAAATTAAAAAAAACTTATATATAACCTATTTTTTGTATAATTAATTGATGGATATTTTTAATCCTTTAATAAATCATTCTTACTAGATATTAAATATTAATATTATTATACTTCAAATATTATAATTTAATATATTATTATTAATTTTAATACAGTATATTAATTACATTATCTAAATTAATTAATTATAATATTATATTTTTCACTCATTCTTATGTAATTAATATCTATGCTAATTCTTATTGTATACTTCATCTTCCCTTAATATTACTCTTTCCATTTCATCTTTTTGTCACTCTTTTCTCATTTAATTTCCTCTTTCTCTGCTCCAATCTAAATCATTTTTTTTCTTTCCTAGTTTCAATTTCTTTTCAAATTTTCATTTAGATCTTTCCTAGTTTTCCCTAATTGAATGATTTGCATTCTTTTTCCTCTTTCATTTTTAGTTTAAAAATAAATGTTAAATTTTCCCTAATTGAGTGCTTTGCATTCCTTTTCCTCATTCACTTTTAGTTTAAAAATAAATGTTAAATTTTAATTATGTATATTTTTAAATTATATTTTAAGTTAAAATCAAATCTTCCAATTTAAAAAATATTTAAAATAAATAATACTAAAAAATACAATATTATAGTCAATTAAATTAGATTATTAAAATTGTAATGATCAATAACAAAATTACACAATACATGATTATATTCTAAGCAAAAACTTCTATTTCTTCTTAATATCAATTGAAATGCCAAAAAAATAATATCAAATTTAAACTATTTACAATTTTATGTTGAAACTTTTTTCTTTTTTTTTTCTAAAAAATCATAGGTTGAGAATATTCTATTAAATTTCACTTGTACTTATTTTCAACTAATTCTATAGAAAACACTCTGTCGATTATAAAAGCTTAAATCTATAATTATCAAAACCATATTTACACAAGATCGTGATGTTCATGATATTTCAAATAGCTTTTAAGTCTACATTTGTATGTATCTACAATGATTCGTATGTGTCTACAAACATATGGGTATGTGTGGATGGGATGCATGAGCATTGGGCATTCATTTTGATGCATGCATAGGATATCATGTATTGGTTGGTTATATCTTGCATGCATTTCAAAAACATAAAAAAAACACAAAAAAAATTCTCCTTTGCTCTTATGCTTGTGAGTATTTCTCTTTCTTGCATCATAAGAGAAGAAAATACCAAAAAAATGTTGTCTTTTACTTTCTTGCATTTCATGTTTACAAGTTCAAAAACACAAAAACATTTCATTTTAGGCATTATTGGATGAATGGAGTTGTTATCATCCTTTGCTAGTTCCTTTTCAAGTTTCTTTTGAGAATTTCAAAATGTTTCCTTTCATGAATATGATGATAGTTTAGTCCTTAATTTCCTTAATAATCATACTATTGTCCCTCCTAACACCAATCCTACCAATGAAATGATTTTAGCACAAGAGGAGTCCATTAACATTCCTTTAAATAATCTCCCTCCCAAGGGTGAAATCTTGAGGGATAATGTTTATCCTTCTCCTAAAATGTATCTCTCCCATGAAGACATTCAAGAGAAAAAAAATTCCACTTTCCTTCCCATTCCCTTACTCCTAAGGATCAATCTTTAGTAAGTCATGATTATGCCTCTCCTATAGTGTGCTTCACTCATAGATATATCTCTCCCCTTGAAGATTATTCTATTTGGGATGAACCTTTGGATATGGATATTGATTACTCTCTTCCTCATGAAGCCATTTTGAGCCATGATTATTCCCCTCCTAAAGTGTATCTTATTCAACACAATACTCCTTATCTTGATGATTATACTATTTGGAATGAACCCTTGGATAAGAACATGGATTATTCCCCTCCTCATGAAGCAACCTTGACACAAGAAGTTGATACATTGGCTATATGATGGTGACCCTTCTCCTAAAATATACACCCATTATGAGGATGTTTTAGTGAAAGAGGATATTATAAATACTTTTTTAAATATCACGTTTCCTTCATTTGATACTCCTAGTAGAGATGAATCCTTAAAGTAATTCCATAATCCATATTCTAAGGACACCTTAGAAAAAGAGGATAATATCAATCCCCCTAATGCTCTCCCTTCTAGTGATGAATCTATGAAGACTCAAGAACATGATCAAGTTAATGTTGTCAATATTCATACTCAACCTATAATAGTCAACATGCATGTGATAAGTGTCAAAGGATACCCTCAAGCTCCTAATAGATGTATCATCACTATCAAGGGTTATCCTCAACAATCTCCCCAAAAGCCTAATATAACTATTAAAGGAAAACCTAGCAGTCCTTTGGTGTTCTTTAAGGATTTTCATGTGGTGGTTCATATCTATCATACCTGGAATAATCCTCTGATGCAGGAGCATCTTAGGTCTTGAGCAATCTTGCATCACCAAAAAATAGTTTCTATTTCCTGCACCCGTTTGATGTTTGTAAATAGCACCAATGTTGTCGTTGGTTTTATGCTTTGCGAAGTTAATGGGGACTTGTGGACCTATTCTGGGACCTTCTCCTAAGAGTGCACGTCCTAATTCATTTGGATTTGGGAGTTATTGTAATTTTCCTCGGGTATCGATTGGCCACCAGTTTCGCAAGAAACGTGTGGGAAATGTGTGGTGTTTTGTCTTGTGCGGTTCCATGTGGGGGAATTGCATCTTTTGCACTTGGGGGTTTATTCTTGGATCATGTGTGGACCTAAATCTAAAGGCACATCGTGTTTGGTTATTTCTATATTTAGTTTTGGTTTCTCTTTTTGGTTTGGACCTATAATGTAATTAAATGCCTGACTGGCTGACTTGTGGCTTTGCTAGCTATATATTGAGAGCTTAGGTTGATGTAGAACGTAGTGAAGAGATAGCTAAGTGGTAGATTGGTAGTAGTATGAGAGTATAATTACAATTGGATCCTACGAGATCTTGAAGATCAGATGTTTTATCTGATATTGTAATAGCAGAGCTAGTGGTTTGTATACTTGGAGATAATGAGATTGCTTGGAGGCTTGTGAGCTCAAGTTTAGATTTGCCTTAGTATTTTTATCAGTTGTTGATGTGTTTCAGAGTTGGACTAGCTAAGAGATTGCTTGGTTACTTTTGTAATTTGATTGTATTTGGCCCTAACTCGGAAGGTCTTATAGTCGGGCATGTTAATGAAAATTCAGTTGAAAACATATTCTTGTTGTGTAATTTTGCATTGTGGAGTTTTGCTGCTTGTTTGGACTGTCCTTAATTGGATTCTCCTTACCTGACCTACGTCATCCTCAACCTACTAATCTGGTTCTTCCCACTTCTTTACCACCTTCTCAAGCTGTGCTTCCTTCAGCACCTCTCCTACCTTCCAATCTTGGAAAGGAGTATGAATTCATTGAACAATGTGTCATCCTTCACAAGGACCCCTCTTACATTTCTTGCATGGTATCTCTTTGCATTCATCCCTTCCATGACCACATAGGAGTTGTGACCTCCTCAATTTGGACTAGGTGTTGCTTGTGGATACTGTCTTAGTTTTGAAAGTGCTTCATCTTTGTTCTTCTTTTCCTTTACCTCTTTGCAATCATTTCATCATAGCTTGAGCTAGAAAGATTCATTTTTCAAGTTGTTATAGGCATTGGAATCGTGACTCAATGTCCTAGGATCTCTAAGTGATTTTTGAAATGTTTCAAGTTCATCTTGGAAGGTTTTGAAATGAATTTGTCACCAAGTTCTCTTTATAGTTCTTTTTGGTAAACATGATTCTTTGTTTCACCTTTCTTAAGCAGCAAGCCAAAATAGGGGGCATATAATTACTTGTGAACTTCACAATATTTCCTTAGTAAGTCCTAGTCTATTTTTTATTATCACTAACATGTGGTTCTGCAAGATGTAGTTACTAGTAGTTTTCTTGTAGGATCTATGCATTGTGGACTTGTCTATATATCCTTTTTTCATTTACTAATGATTTTTCTTACTTTAGCTTGCATATGCACATAGTGTCATATACCACTAAAGTGGGGGCTAAATGTATTATCTTAAATTGGAAGTAGTTCAATTCAGTGATGGTTTAGCTCCTCTTTAGTGTGTTTGCATTATACAGTTGCACTTTGAGCACTTGATTTAATTACCCTCTTTCTTTCTTAGGTGAAATTGAGATAGGACCTAACACATCCTCCTTGGTTTCCCTCTTCTTCTTAAATAAATTTAATGGTAGGATTTAATCTCTATGCATCCTCCTCTTCATCTCTTATTTTGCATTGAAATCATAGTTTCCTACTTATGTACTTGTTTGAAAACCCCCAAACCAATTTCACATTTGAGATCTCGTGGACTTTTTAGAAGTTTGTGCCTCCTAGGGTATAGGTCGAGGTTGACCTATACTTGGCGCACAGGTCAAGGTTGACCTATACCTGGGTATAGGTGGAGGTCGATGTGTACTCTAGGCACTAATTTCTTAGAATCCTGGGCCCATTTCAAATCAAAGTACTTTCTCATTCTATGGAGTCAGCCTTTGTGGGGTTTAATCTCAGAATCACTATAAAATTGCCCTCATTTTTTTCATTTGGAAATAAGAAGGAAGAAGACATGTTTTGGTGGATATTCCAATTTGACATAGAGAAATTGCAAGGTGGAGACCAAAGGCTTTTGAATTTTCCATTGATGAAAAAGTGTTCATCATCCACCATTCAATCAAGAAATCAACAACTACATTCAAGCTTTCAAGACATCATCATGGATTTGCAAAGGCATTGTGAAGATGGCTACTTACTCAGAGGGCTAAACTACTTCAAGGTGTTTGACATGACCCCAAACTACTTACTCAAAGGGCTAAACCAGTCCTAAATGGAAGTGCTTCCATTTTTCGATGATACATTTAGTCCCCACTTTAGCAAGAGTATGGACTTGATGCAAACTATTGGTAAAGGAGATCACAAAGAAAGAGAAAATCCTATTGAAATCAAAGGGACAAAGTAATCCTCAAGCCCCCAGGGACTCAAGTATTTATCAACTCCAAGATTACAATAAGAGAGACATCTCTAGAAAAAGAGAGAAGAGGGTGTGATTACCTCGCCCAATGAGAGCTTATGTCCCATTGTGAACCACACAAGGAGTACAGGTCAAGGTTGACCTATACTTGGGGTATAGGTCAAGGTCAACTTGTACTCTAGGCACTAATTTCTTATAATCCTAGGCCCATTTCAAATCAAAACAGTTTCTCATTCTGAGGAGTCAGCCTTTGTGGGGTTTAATCTCAGAATCACTATAAAAGTGCCCTCATTTTCTTCATTTGGTAATGAGAAGGAAGAAGAGATGTTTTGGTAGATATTCCAATTTGACATAGAGAAATTGCAAGGTGGAGACCAAAGGATTTTGAATTTTCCATTGAAGAAAAAGTGTTCATCATCCACCATTCAATCAAGAAATCAACAACTACATTTAAGCTTTCAAGACATCATCATGGAGTTGCAAAGGCATTGTGAAGATGGCTAGCAATACTTCAACACTTGGGGGCTTGATATGTTTTCCATGTTATTTTTAGATCTATGCTTTGTTGCTTCATATCTACACATTGGCTGACATTCAAATACATGTTGATTGTATTCGTATGCTAGGGATTCACTCTCTAGGGTTTGATCTTGGCATTTTACATTGCATATATCCTTACATTCTAGATCCATGTTCTAGATTCACGAGAACTACACACATTACATTGTTCCTAACTATTGTTTGTGGAGGCGAGAATCACCAAAACATAGGATTGACTAAGGCAAACCCCTATATAGCCACCCATACACATACTCTTTTTTAGACTTATAGGATTCAGAGGACAAATTGGTTTGCATATTTGAAGACCCATTTCATAGCAGTTTCTAGATCTGTACTTTATTCTGACATAGTCAGGTATAGGTCAAGGTCAACGTGTACCCTAATATCCGATGCATGCAAGATATAACCAACCAATACATGATATCCTATGCATACAAGATATAACCAATATATTTTGTGTTTTTTTTATGTTCTTGAAATGCATGCAAGATATAACCAACCAATACATGATATCCTATGCATGCATCAAAACGAATGCCCAATGCCCATGCATCCCATCCACACATACCCATATGTTTGTAGACACATACGAACCATTGTAGATACATACAAATGTAGACTTAAAAGCTATTTGAAATATCATGAACATCACAATCTTGTGTAAATATGGATTTGTTAATTATAGATTTAAGCTTTTATAATCGATAGAGTGTTTTCTATAGAATTAGTTGAAAATAAGTACAAGTGAAATTTAATAGAATATTCTCAACCTATGATTTTTTAGAAAAAAAAAAAGTTTCAACATAAAATTGTAAATAGTTTAAATTTGATATTATTTTTTTGCATTTCAATTGATATTAAGAAGAAATAGAAGTTTTTGCTTAGAATATAATCATGTATTGTGAAATTTTGTTGTTGATCATTACAATTTTAATAATCTAATTTAATTGACTATAATATTATATTTTTTACTATTATTTATTTTAAATATTTGTTAAATTGGAAGATTTGATTTTAACTAAAAATATAATTTAAAAATATACATAATTAAAATTTAACATTTATTTTTAAACTAAAAGTGAATGAGGAAAAGGAATGCAAAGCACTCAATTAGGAAAAATTTAACATTTATTTTTAAACTAAAAATGAAAGAGGAAAAGGAATGCAAATCATTCAATTAGGAAAAACTAGGAAAGATCTAAATGAAAATTTGAAAAGAAATTGAAACTAGGAAAATGATTTAGATTGGAGCAAAGAAAGAGGAAATTAAATGAGAAAAGAGTGACAAAAAGATGAAATGGAAAGAATGATATTAAGGGAAGATGAAGTATACAATAAGAATTAGCATAAATATTAATTACATAAGAATGAGTGAAAAATATAATATTATAATTAATTAATTTAGATAATGTAATTAATATATTGTATTAAAATTAATAATAATATATTAAATTATAATATTTGAAGTATAATAATATTAATATTTAATATCTAGTAAGAATGATTTATTAAAGAATTAAAAATATCCATCAACTAATTATACAAAAAATAGGTTATATATAAGTATTTTATTTTTATTTTTATAAATCTAAAAAAGTTAAATTTAATAAAAGTAACTAAAATCTTAAAATAACAAAGTCACGATATTATTAAAATTGTAATTTACAACAAAGTTGCACTGATATATAATTATACTCTCATAATTTTTCAACTAAATTTTTGCTATAGCTATATAAATTTGGAAAAAGAAAAATTCATATGTTGATCATATTCTATTAAATTTCACTTGCACTATTTTTTCAACTAAATCTACGAAAAGCACTCTACCTACCTATTATAAAAAAAAAATCTGTAATAAAAAAACACATTTACGTAGTATTTCAAACAGCTTTGAAATCTACATTTGCATATATGTGCAAGGGTTGTGCGTCTCTGCAAACAGATGGGTATGCGTGGATGCCAGCGTGTTGATCTACTGCACAACTTTCCTCTTGATTTTTGACAAGTTGATGTGACTGCAAATGCAGCCAAACTAACAGTACATCAGTGATGGCAGAGTATGGATGGATGTATGGGTGAGGGCATGGATGGGGAATGGGGAGCCTGGGGGAAATTGTCGGCTGCATAGCCGGCTCCCAGAGGTAAGTACCCCCTTTTTAATCAATGTCAAACGACAAAATAAACATTGCCCACGTTTCACAAATTCTCGGTGTTGTTGGCTCATTTACCGACATAAGACCATCAAATTATCCAAACAATTTGGTGGGAGTTATGCAAGAAGTAAGCCTATCGGCTTCATTATAAGTTTAAATATTTAATATTCAAGTTTTCTAAATAATCTTTTTAATATCATTTTAAATAGATGTAATTGATATTTAAAATAAATCTCCATATAGTATAGATACAATTTGCACTTCAAAATAAATTTTCATATAACTCAAATTAAAACAAATTATATTTAAACTTTGTTATTTAAATCTGCAAGGCTCTGTTTGGTTAGTGGAATTGGGGCAGAATTGGGTTTGGGACTTTTGCTTTTTTACCAAATCTGTTGTTTGGGACACTATAATGCAATTTGGGTTACGACTTGAAAATCTGGTTTAGGCCCTAAAATGGACGGTACCATCTTCCCACCCAATAGGTGGAATATGAAATCATCTTCTGGTTTTGGGTTTTTGTGAACCCCATTTAATTCGTTGTCGGGTCCGTGAATCTTCACAAATTTTATTGACATCATAGAAAATTTTGATCGAAGACTATGCAAAATGAATATACCGAATATATTGTGCACATAGGGTTTCATCTTCCTCTTCTCGCAAACATTCTCTCAACCTCTGAGGCCCTAATGTCAAAGATACTCTGGCCTTTGCACTCTATGATTTACTGGAGGAAAAGGGATGTTGGACGTTTCTTGATGATATAGAATTACAGCTGGGAGATTCAATTCCCTCTGCCATAAAAGATGCAATATATTCTTCTAAAGTGCAGATCACCATCTTCTCACCATGATATGACGAGTCCTCCTAGTGTCTAGATGAGTTGCTTCTCGTGTTGGAAACAAAGGCTCGGTTTATTCCCATAATTTGTGGTGTGAATCCTACTGACCTTCTCTACCCTGACAAGGAAAGTTGTCATTATGTAGCTGCATTTGTTAAACATGAAGAACAAAAGAGATTCACCTAGGATAATATTTTGAAATTGGCAACCAAACATAGAAGATGGATTGTCTCAGTCATCTTTCGGGTCAACCAAACGGTCCAAACTATCTTCCGAATACACAAAACTAGAATTTCAAAACCTCATTTTGAGATAATCAGGTTTTGAGTCAATTTCCAATTCCTCAACCAAACGGGGCCTAATAGTATTGGGGTGACAATTAAAATATGTGAAGGTTTCTTTGATTATTTTTATTTCCTAATATTTCAATTCAATCAGTCAAGTTTACAATTATGTTTAATTAGTTGAAGGGGCAAATAATGAATATAAGATAATAAAAATAATAATATAAGCAACCAAATATGAATTAAACAGAATAAACTACTTAAATACAATGCAATACATTGAATAAGAAAATATTTATTAATATGTCAAGATTAATGGCTTATTTAAAACATAATATAAATCTACTAAAATTTGTCTAAGTTTTTTTTAATTTTCTCTTTAAATGCACATCAATAGTGAAGGATACCATGAGAACAAAATCATTTGCATAAAGGTCATAGTTGATACAAAAAATAACGAAAGATAACACTTACCAAAGTTAATACAAAGTATGCCTTTGTGACACAATTAAACAAGCAACCAAATATGAATAAATGATAATAAACTACATAATACAATTCAGTGCATCAAATAGGAAATTATTTATTAATATGTTGAGAACAACTTACTTGAAACATAGGGTAACAACCGCTTCTTGATGCATCCACTCGAAGTTGCTTGAGATTTTTGGTTTTCTATTTAAGGGCACATCAATAGTGGAGGATATCATGAGAACAAAATCATCGCTTGGGCATAGAGACCATAGTCAATATGGAAAATAAAGAAAGATAATAATGATTAGAGGTAATAAAAAAAATACCTTTGTAACACAATTAAATACCTTAAATCACAAATGACACTTGGAAAAAGTCATGGAGTTGTATAGTCTAGAGATCTATACCCCAAGATTGTCTGATGTAGTCTATTTATACCCCATAGGATATAGTATGGGAAGTTAGCATTTATGGTAGCTAGATTAGGTTATCAAATAATATGTATTATATTATTAATGAAAAGAAACATTCAACCATCCATATGATATATATAGATTAACCCATATAGCTCCTTATATTATATATCATCATACAAAAAGGCCCGAGTTTTAGTCTCTTCTCTAGTATATCTTATCTCACATATATCTTATGCTCCTCTATATATATCTTCTACACATGATTTACATTTAGATTACATATATGTTTCCCATGAAGGAACATGACTTCTAGAGAGACCAAGTGACTCCTTGTTCTATAGATCCTTTGTGATAACCTATAATATGTTTCTAATTTTGATTATGTGCCTCTTGACCTGCTAATATCATCCCCCTTTTATAATGGTGTCTTTTCCTCAAGACATGATGCTTACTTGGGTAGGAGACCTTGTTATGTTACCTTGATTTAATTTAGTGATTTCTCTCAGTGTGTTATTGCTTTTTGTAGTATATCAATGTGTTTTTTAATCTAGACCGATGTAGATTATACTTCCTTGAGATTACTAGGAACATGAATTCTGAGTTACTTGTCTTAATTTACCTACTATCTCAATCTAGTGCACCATAATATTATACACCATCTCTTAGAGTTTTTTCATCTACTCATTTATGTGTTCTCTTTGGATATGGAGTTGTTGTAGTTGGATCCATCTGTGAACTTATTATATCAGCCATGTCTTGGATAGGGTTATATGTGGGTGCTACTTGTGCTATTTGATCTTCTTATTTGATCATTTGGTCTCTTAGGATTCTAGATGTTGTAGGATACTATTGATAAAACTTGTAAATAACCTCTAACTCTATGATATTGTCTCATAATCCCTTGATATGCTCCTCTAATTTTGAATTTGCAATAACATAATTCATTGTGTTTTTTTATTCTTATCTTAATTACCTCCTCTTAGGCCTATTTCCTTATATTATCCTTTGTGGAGGCCAAATCTACTTGTAGCCTATCCACCAACTATTTGAGTTGTTAGGGTAGGGGAAGTGAGGTATCCAAGGATATATATGAAATGGAACTTTGTAATATATCCACTACTTCCTAAAGTTTTTGTGTTATTTACATGCTCACTCAATAGAACTTCCCTAGTGGTAGCAAGGAAGATGTCTCTTAATTATATATTGTAAGGAAACTTGCAGCCAACAAATGATAAATTTCACATAACCATTTAATATTTCAAGGAAATAAACATTTTGGATGCAAATGCAAGAGAATAGACAACATGCCCACAAAAGTGTTACGCATGATATACCCTGGGAAAACCCACATAAGGGAAAACCCAACTTCCAAAAGCATCCATAATTCATGTATTATTCAATAATGCAATGTCACAGTTCATCCATGAAGGCCTTACAAGCCCCAACCATTAAAAAAACATCCATGTGAATAAGAAATCAACCACACATCATGTGTCATGCTTCCAACCTCCAAAAATTTAAAACCTAACTAACCTCAACAACTACCCTTGTGGTTGCTTTTATAGAAACAAGATTCCCAAAAACCACTAAGTGTATTACACAACCATGTGCTATAAAACCCCTTGAACCCACATTTAATATTGGGTACTTTGTTTAATTTATTTTCCCAATGTTAAATAATATATCAAGTAATATTACAATATTACAATACATATCATCAAGTGGCCCCAAGAATATTCCCAAGGAATCCCTACATGTTACATGCCCATCTAGGTGATCCTAGGTGCAACATTTACTAAATAAAATAAATTATTAAAATAATATGCATTATTATGCAAGGTTTAGAATATTGGAGTTGATGAAAAACAACCCACAGCTCCCAAGAACACCTGCACGCAAACACCTATCACAAAAAGAGAGAGAAGCAAACATCTATGGAGACCTGAATGTATGGATCCATGAGAGAGGAGAAATCCTTGATGTGCAAAAATAAAAGTTGTAATCAATACTGAAATGTTAGAAAATGTTACAAAGTGTTATGAGATCAATCCTTATAAAAGGAGATCAGAAAACCTAAAAAGGTAAAACCCTAAGTTGCATAATTATAATTAATAAAGCAATTAATTATTATATGCCTAAATTTTAGCTTAAGTTGAAAGAGGTAATAAGTGACTAAATAATTAAATCAATATGATTCAATTAATCAGTAAACACTTTATTACTCTAACACCCCCCCTTAAGATAAACTCAGGGAGAAGCTAAAAACCTAGAAAGAACAACTGAAAGTAAATGGGTCCCATCAACAAAAGGCCTGATTAGGTACCCAAGTACAAAAGAGAGTCTCTATAAAGTGGAGAAATAGAGAAAACCACATGGGAAAAACTCTACTCCAAAAGGAGACAAAGACTAGTTTGAAGGACTGAAGAAGCCTCCAAAACTAGGAATGTTCCAAAAAATAGGAACAAAGGTGAACATGTACAACATCACTGAAGCATGAAACTGCAAACTCTATCAAGAAGAAACTGATGATCTGAAGATCCCCCATAGAAATATGACCAGGTAGAGAAGATTGTAATCTACATGAGTGCCCTCAAATAACACTACTCAAATTAGGAGGTAAACAAAGGCAAACACTTGAACTCAAAGATACAAATGGCATATAAACACCAAAAGTCTGAAGAGTTGATCAATCAAAGCTGGAAGAGAGCATCCAAAAATAGGAAAGAAAAGAGTGTCCATATGGTAAATGATCCATCTCACTAGAATGCATAGATACCCAGCCATTGCAATCGCCTAGTACATAGGATCAAATACTGAATACATAGCCCACACTATCAAACCAAGGAAGCAGTAGAACCAATAGTAGAAATCCCCCCCCATACTGCTGACAAGGGAGTAATGACAAGTACACTAAAAAGATCATCCAATATGAACTGTATGATGAAGATGAATCTGAAACATCGAATGTGCAGAGAGAGTCCAAATACAAATAAAGATACCCGAGGCTAATGTCGTTGGAGGAATGCTCACATGACAAAAGAAGATGGCAAAAAAAGGCAAACATCAAACCCCCCTGATACTTTATAATGGAGTGCGAGTACATAAAACACAAACATGTGCAAGATCCCATCATACAATAGAGTGGCACTTTATTTCAGTGCATGTGCATAAAAGAATGCTACAAAAAATGAAGTATACACTACTCAAAGAAGAGAAAAGGTTGCTGAAACAAAAGAACAACCTAAGATGAGCCATCCCTCAAAGGGAAGAGATCCCAGGACCTGTAACAACCAAGATATCCAGTAGACTACAAAAAAGCAAGAATCTGAATAAAATGAACATGGAGTAGAATCTAGAAAAATGACTCACGACACTGAAAAGCTCTCTGAACAAGCTTTCCAATGATATATCATTTTCGGTGGGCTTAATAGATTTGTTTTTCATCAAATCTTACATAGAACACCCATTTTCTCAACATCCTCCCACTTGTTGTATACATTGCATAAGTTTCAATGATTAGCCACAAAAATAAATAAGGGAATAATCCCTCTAGCCACATGTACCATCATGAATCAAAGTGTTTCATGTGTTCCACCAAAATAATTGCAAGAAAAACAAAGTGACAACCATTGCATACATTAATGCTCCCACCCTGTATCATACCATTGCTAGTGGACATACATAAAAGTCATCCGAAGAGAAATCCATACAACATGTCACAAATGACTCATAAGTCTTGTCTCAATTGATATCCCAAAATATAAACACTTAATACAAAGGTAATGGCATGTAGCAATAGCTATCAAAACCAATAACCATTGTAAAATGACACCACTAGTAGGTGTTAACACCTCCAACTATCCATACCTCCAAGGTATACAAACTTATCAAGTGAATCCGATAAGATCAACATATCCAACCTATAGTGCCCACCCATAGTTTGCTTTTTCAGTTTTATATTTCCAAACTCGTTTAGGCCACTTTTATGTATGTGTTGATTATTTCAGCTTTATTATGTGGTTTTGGATGTATGACATTACATGGTGATTTGATATTGGATAGTCATGAGATATCATATGTTTACAATTAGATGATGTTAGTTAATATGATGATTATTAATTATGTCATTTATATTCATGATGTTACTATTAGAATAAGTGAAAGGGGGGGGGGGGGGGGGGGAATCAGTTAATCAGTTATCCTATAATCCCAAACTCTTAGATGTACAATTCAAAACTTATTTCAACAATTTATGCAACTCGGTAAGATAAGATATCAATTTGTTTGTTCATTTACCGAATACCAGTAATTATCCAAACTGTGATTACCGATTAAATTAACTATGTAGTATGTAAAGTATGATAGAAAAACAATCATAACAAACAACACATAACACAATGATTTAACATGGAAACCCTGCTAGGGGAAAAACCACCTGGGACCGGTAACCCAAAATATTTCACTCTTCTGAAGTGAGCTCCGTTAGGATCCAACCTTGTTAAAGGTTACAATGCACATTGCTAGGTGTGACCTAGTTAGAGGATTTATCACTAACAATTTAACTATTGACCATCATTCACTATGAGGTCAACAAGATAACAATCAACATTCAATGAATGTCATATGGAAATACAATAAGACTATTAAGCCCACTCGGTTAAGAGATTTTGTTGAATCAATGGTTAAACTGATACAGTTCTGATCTGATTCAAATACAACTCAATTACAAATATTCAAATCTATGCTATGCTCATAAAACTCATTTGATCATTAATCAATTCACTTCCTCAATATATCCTCAATTTACTTCACTCGGTAAATATTTCTCTGACACTCGGTTATGCCTGCAGCTTAATTATGTCTGTAACCAGTATGATCAGGAATGCATGAATAAATCTTCACATGAAATCTTTTGTAGTCTATATTCGTCCAACATCTTTCAACAATGAAACTCGTGTCTCTTAAATAGACAAGTAAACTATTTTCATATCAGCCATCAGATTTTGCTTCTTAATCTCCTTCGTCCATTTTGCAACTTAAACCTTCCTCGGAAGATGTGTCCATAACATGTTTCAATCTCATCCTTTAGATCATCTTTGAATTTTGTTAGCCGTGGATCTTATAACTAACTTCATCCTTTACCTTGAAATCATAATAATTTATAGCTTATCAATTTTAGTCGATTATTCTTAGCATTTAATGTTTTCATCCATACTCAGTTAATATTGAATGCATTAGCGATAACTAACTTGGTTATTATTGTCACTCGGTATACATTGCATGGGCTCGGTGTATACATAAGTCTTCACTGTTCACAGATCTTGAAAGTTTGCCAAAAAGGGTATCCAAATTTGCTTTATAATTCATTGTTCTGTACTTGTTCCTGCAAGAAAAATGGTTTTGTTGTTTGGATGAGGGGTTTACCTTGGTCAAACCCTGGTTTTGGAATTAACCTTGAAATTAAATTGAAATTGCAGTAATAAATAAAGTAAATGGAACAATTCACCTTTCTTATGTTGAAACCCTTGTGGAGGATTTGAATCCTTGAATCCACAAGTATGGATGCTCCAAATGAATGTAGAATTGAATGTAGGATGTCTCAAATTAGTTGTGTTTAGATCTTCAACACCAATCTTGAATGGATCTTGGAATAGGAAGAAGCTTGAATGGATATGGATGGAGAAATCTTCAACAAGAGGGCTCCATAGAGATTGAATCCTTCAATGGCTACCAATGGATCACCTTGATGAATTGTATCTTGAATGCTTGAATGTTTGAAGATAGATGAATGCTTGAATGCTTTCCTTCTCCTTCTTTCTTGCTTCTTGATTTCGCTTGATGGATTGCTTGCTTGAGTTGTGATGGAGGATTTTTTTTTTATTGATTGAAATGAGAGGAGAAAGCTTCCTTTTATACTAGTCTAGGGCACAAAATTCTAGAGAGGCTGACATAGGAGAAATAAATTCTCATTAATCCTATACCCCTAGGAGTGGACCTAAATTAAATATCAATTAAGAGTTTACCATTTTGAAGCCCGAAAGAGCCGACCTAGAAGTGGGAAAATGAGTCTTTCTAAAAATTGACATCTAAAAACCTTTGAATTTTGAAATTAGGACCCTTAGTTAGGGTCGAGGGTCGATCTTGACCCAGAAGGTCAAGAACCTCAAATTCATAGAGCATGTTACCAGGATTAGGTAGGAAGAAAGTGGAAAATGGGGTAGTATAGGGGAAAATGCTAGATCCAAGTCAAAGATCCATTCAAGGTGTTCGACATGACCCCAAACCACTTACTCAAAGGGCTAAACCAGTCCTAAATGGAAGTGCTTCTATTTTCCGATGATACAACTTTATTCTCATTGGTAAATCTCACCTTGTAATCATGTGCAATCGTTATGTGTTACATCTCCAATGCTCTGACATACAATCTCCTTGAGATTTGTAAACTATTTTCTATTCGGTGTCTAGATTCAATGTACTTAAAGATTCTCCTCGTGTCGGCCTGCTATGCTCGGTAACATGTTTTCCTCTAGCTCATTAACTATCTCATCTTCTCAGTTTGGTTGATGTTGTAGCTCGGTATAGCTTGGTGATCGATGCTTGGTTCTTCCTTGCTCAATGTCTGAACTTGCTTTGGCTTTACCGAAATTACCTATTCCCTTATTTCCTTTTATAGATTAGCTTTACCTTCTTTACTGAATGACTTTCCATCTTTACCAAATGACTTTGTCAATCATTATGAATTCCTCATAACTAATGACAATAAAATAACTCTTAGGAGTATCAATCTTCCCTTTGGCATTAGTTTGGTATCTTTGTTAAAAACTTCTAAGTCATCAAAAGAATTCAAAATTTTGTCCTTGTCTATACATCCACTCATATATCCATTCCTCGGTAAACTTATTACTCATTACTCCCCCTGAAGTATTACTTCCTGAATCACATACATACATACATACATACATACATACATACATACATACATACATACATACATACATACATACATACATACATATATATATATATATATATATATATATATATATATATATATATATATATATATATATATATATATATATATATATATATATATATATATATATATATATATATATATATATATATATATATCCTTATTTTGTATACATATAGTATATTCTCCTTTCTTTTATATTTATACATATTTTCCTTTTTACATATTTTCCCCCTTTTTTAACAAAATTCCCAAAATAAGAACTTACTTCTTATATGATGGAGGGATCTTATCAAAAATAGATTTGTACTTGTCATGAGCATCCTTTAATGATGCCTTCTATGTATCTTTGAGTGTCTACAACACTATGATTTTCTCACTTAATTCAGTAGTCAAACTTACCATGTTGTCCATAGCACTAACATCTGATGTGCTGACTAAGTCTTTGGCCTTATGAACTTGTTTCTGCAATGATTCAATATGTGGAATCAAAATATTTTGGAGTTCCAGTAGATCCATTTTGATCTAATTCTCCTCTTTTCTTACCTAATATTGCACTCCCATCAAATGCTTTAGCCTTTCATAATATTCCTTTATAGAATTAGGCTCGGTGGAAACTTTTGATTACTGCTCGGTGAACTCCTTTTCCACATTATCATCCTTCGCTTTGATATCCTTGGTGAAATTGGAAATTAAACAATTTTTTTAAATAATGAAAGAATTGTTTGCAACTCATTTTCCAATTCTTGAACTAACTCAAAAAGAGTTACCTTGTCTAATGCAACTGATTAAAGGAGTTCTTCAATCAAATTAGTTTCCATTTTCTTCTTGTGTATTTTCATCATATACTCAGTAGTATCAGTACCAGGATAGTTTATTTCATTCACCAGTTCTCTTAACTGGCTATAAATGTCTCCTTTTTAATTTATATTTACCTTTGGTACAATATCAATTAATATATCTTTTACTTGGTCCAAATCATCTATTTTTAGCTTCTTTGCTATTAACTCATCCTGTGTAGTTTTTCTCTTCAATAGATCTCCGAACTCTGAGAGTTCCTTTGGACTCATGCTTGAGATGTTGGGAATAACAATAGGTTGTCTGACATCAACCTCTTTTTCATGCTTTCTATTTTTGGTTTTTTCCCTTCACTAAAGATGTCTTCTTTGCATCATATTGTGCACTAGTTGTGTCCTCCTTTTTCTCTTCTTTTGCTCTTCTTGTTTCTTCTTTTCCTTCTTATCTTGTTTCTCTTATTTCTTTTCTTCCTTTTTTTTCCATTACTTGTTCTTTTACTTGTTCCTTCTATTGTTCTACAGTTTCGAGAGGAGTTGTCGATTCTTGATTCTGACCTTATGTAGACTCGGTCTCTTTTGTTTCCTTGGTATCCTTTGTTTTAGTCTTTTGTTCTGGCTTGGTGGGGGCACCAGATTTGATGGGTACATCTCTTGTCACCTCTGAGATTACTTCTTCAATATCAGGAAAACTCAATACCTTCTCAATAATAGGATCTTCTTCCATTAGCCTTGCCTTAGCATAATCATCAATGTCCATTACCTCCATTTTTATGGCCTCGATTGCCATGATGTCTTCATCAACTTTTATTGTTTCATTAGGGTCTTGGTCATTTATATCCTCAATTATAAATTATTCTTCATTTTTTGTCAAGTCAATTATATTTGACTTGCCTGTATGATCTCTGACCTCTTGAATAATTGGTTGATCAATAAAGAAGATCTTTCTCCAAAGATCATCAATGTTATTCTGCACTTCTTCTAGCTTATCGATCATGATGCTCAGTGATCTTCTTTTTACTCATAATATTTTTTAATATTCTAGTAGTGTATATTTGATTCCTTTCTTTGTTAGTTGTGGGACATTAATAGCTAGGGACCTCTATCTCATTTCCTTCTCGACTGCTAGAGCATACTTCCATCTAGCATCATTCTTTTGATAAATTTCATCTTCAATATTTGGTGCCACCTCAATAGGTGTTGTTATGAACTTGTGAAAAGTAGATATGATAGCCTCTTCAATTTTATTTTTCTCTTCATCATTCCTCTTTTCATACTTTAATTGTTTCAATATCGAATAACCTCCATATTTTTCAAGTGTCTTGAGCAATTCATCAAGATTTTTCACTTTAGGTACTTTACTTTGTACAACCTTAAATTGTGATATGTCTTTAGATTTAGTGTCACTCTCTTGTTGCAAATTTAATTTCCTTCTAGGCCTTCCAGTAGCCTCTTTCTCTCTAATGTAAGTTTTTATCTTTACCGGTTCTACCTCTTGTTTCTTCTTTTCTCTTGGTGTAGAGGAAGACCTTGTTGATGGTCTAACACTGATTGGGCTAGGTTTCTCTTTCTTCACTCTAAGTTTCTTCCCCTTTACTTATGAAGGTTCAAAAAATTCTTCTTCAACTATAATTCCTAGATTCTCTAATAAGGTGTTTATAATCCTGCTTATCTTTCTGATTGCCTTAGGTATCAAGATACCTTGTTTTCTCTTTTACTTATTCAAATGTACCATACTGAGTTGCACTTCTGTCAACTAGTTTCTCTAACATTCCTTTAATTTGAATAGAGGCAATGTCAATGTTCATCTCATATTACATAGGTGGAAGCCACATAGTTTTTGGTTCCACAACTCTTATTATACATGTGTCAGTGTCAACTTCAAACCATATATCATCTTTATATTCTTCCACTAGCTAAGGTGGAATCCTGAATCTTTTATTCATTCTTGCTTGAAATTTTAAAAAATAGTCATTCATGACCAAATCAAAATTATCTCCTATGATTTGAATGTAATCATTAATCTAATGAAAAATCAGTTTGTCTTCTTTCTAGACTACTTCACCGACTATAGAAAAGAAGTTCTAAAAGTAAAAGAAAATACATACCAAAAGTGGTCTGAACTTCAATGTATTTGATTTTGTTTTCTTGATGGTATTCATAGTATCATCCAACTGATTCAACAATACCTCACAAAGGTCTATCTTCATATCCTTTTTAATAATTTTGTATGCAATATCAACAACTCCACAGGGTACACTATCTACTTAAGATGACTGAAAGATTCTGTATGATATGACATTACTTGCAAATCTCAACTCAGGGCTATCAATTGTAGATAACTTCATTCCTCTTCCATCCCATTTGGCTTGTGTAAGATCACATAACCTATTCTTATCAGTTTGATTTATGCCCTTGGTTTATTACCAACCATAAATCCTATGACTATGTGCAATACATCCTTGGTAATCTTTATTGGTCCATCGTGATGTAGGAGCATCCTGGGTTTCTTTGCTATCCTTCTCTTTTGTTCATTCTGCTAGTAAGTGCCAAGTTGTAGTTATTTCCAAGTTGTAGTATTTTTTGAGCGTTCCTATGTGCCGAGTTGTTTAGTGTTGGCCGAGTAATCTTGTGTGTGTTGAGTTGTTCAATATTGGTTGAGTGTCCTATGTCGAGTGAACCTATTATTTGATGATGCTTAGTTCTTCTTTGATTGAGTTTGTCTATGTTTTGATTCTTAGTTGGAGCCAGCTTACATATTTACAAATTTAATGATTGGGATCTTGTCTTGGGATGTGTGTAGATCATTTTGTGGTTGACCTTCTATTTGTAATAATCTAGAATATTTTGTAAGCCATTTTGGCAAGTATAAATAAGGATGCTTAGATGTAGGTAAGGGGGTATAAATAGTAAGAAAAGAAGTTGGTGAGAAAATAGAGGCTAAGTCTAGATTTTCATAAATCTTGTTGATCGTAACCCGGAAGGCCTCACAACCAGGCATGTATGATTAAATTTTGATGAATCAATAAAGTGTTTATATTCCTTCTCTCCTTGGTGTTGTTCTATGCGTTGTTGTTTCCGTTGTGCATTACTATGCAATGTGGCTGGATAGTTAGGTGAGCCTTTGGCCCAAACTATTCATGTCTCTCCTTGCGTTAGGTTGTATCAGAGCTTGAGGTTCGTCCTTAAGGAGATTGAATCATGTAGAACCCTGAGTTGGATTTGGTTATAGTGTGATAGATTTGCGGATTTGACCTATAACTTGCAGAGGGTTACAATCTTGTAAGAGCCTATTTGTCAAGATGGTTCGAGGTAGAGGAAATGCTGATAGTGCCATAATGGGCATGTTAAGACAAATTGTAGCTAGATTAGATGTTGTGGAGACATCCTAGAGGAGAGGAGCACATCTTGATGATATGAGTGATGATGATGAAGTTGAAGTACCAAACCCTAATCCAGAACCTGAGGAAGATCAAGATGAGGAAAGATTATTGAGAGTATTATCTAGGGCACATTCAAAGTCTGTTGTTGAAGTTATTACTTATGATGAAAAGTTGGATACTAATGTTGTGTTGGATTGGATCTCTAACATGGAGAATTTCTTTGAGTTTTAGAGCACTCCTAATAATAGGAAGGTGAAAATTATAGTGACTAGGTTGAAAGGTCATGCCTCACTCTGGTGGGAGCATTTTCAAACTGATAGACAATGAAGAGGAAAGGAGAATATTAGAACCTGGTTGAAAATGGTGAACAAGGTGAAGAAGAAGTTCCTCCCTACTAATTACCAAGTTATTTTGTTGAGGAAGATGCAAAACCTTAGACAAAGGGGCATGACTATGAAGGAATACACTGAGGAATTCTATAGACTGGACATCATATTTGGACATGTGGATGATGAGGTTGAGAAATTTGCAAGGTACTTGAATGGATTGAGATCTGGAATTCAAGATGAAATAAGTTTTTTGAAATTGGATAGTGTGGAAGAAGCATATCAATACGCCTTGAAAGCTGATGAGATCTTAACAAAGAAGCATGAACAAAAACATAGAGGTAGAGGTGGTAGATTCCAGAGAGGCATAGGTAGATCTTATGGTGAAGGTAGAAGATCTAATAATTCTATGCAAGATAAGGGAAAATCTGAGTGGAAAAATGAAGATAAAAACAAGACCGAGTGGAAAGGTGGCAGTTCTCACCAAGGAGGTACTAGTTCATATCAAGGAAGAGGTAATTATTATTCTAGAGGTGGTTTTAATGGTAATTGTTTCAGATGTGGTAAAGAAGGGCATAGATCTTTTGAGTGTAGAGATTCTAATGAAAATGAACAAAGTCATAAAAATATTGTGGTACAAGAGAATCTTGAGGCTTCATCAAGTAGGATTGAGGATGGAGAAAATCTGATGGTAAGGAGAACTTTGTGCAATGAAAGAATTGATGAAGAAAGTGTCCTAAGAAGAAGTCTTTTTAAAACCATATGTAAGATGGTGGGAAAATGTTGCAAAATGATTGTTGACAGTGGTAGTTCACTGAATTTGACATCAGAGGAGCTGGTTACAAATTTGCAATTACAGAGGTTGAGACACCCTAAACCCTATCATGTTTCATGGATCAAGGATGAGCATAAATTGTTGGTAAGTGAGAAATTCATTGTGAAATTCAAAATTGGAAGTTACTTTGATGAAATTTTGTGTGATATTATGCCTATGAATTTATGTCATATTCTATTGGGTAGACCTTGGCAGTATGATAGATATGTTATGCATGATGGTAGATTGAATCAATATACTCTTTGGGTAAACGGAATAAAGCAAACATTGTTACCCTTGATTGAAGTTCCAGATGAGATAAATTGTACTACTGTGAAAAATTTTATGGTTAATGGAAAGAAATTTGAAAAAGATATGAAGAAGAACCAAGTCTATTTTGCTATAATTCCTAAGAGGTCAAGTTGTGGTAGTAATGACTGAGTGACAGAAAATAGTGATGATGGAGTACCAATAGAAATTGAAAACTTACTGAATGAATACAAGGAGATTGTTGTAGAGGATATTCCTAATGGTTTACCACTAGTAAGAAGTATAAGTCATTGTATGGACCTGATTCCTAGAGCTAGTTTGTCGAATAAAGAACCATATAGATTGAAACCTACTGAGAATGAAGAACTTAATAGATAAATGCAGGAGTTGTTGTAGAAAGGTTTGATCAGAGAGAGCTTGAGTCCATGTGTTGTACCTACTGTGTTAGCACCTAAGAAGAATGGATAATGGAGAATGTGTACTAATTCCATAGCTATCAACAAGATAATAGTAAAGTATAGGTTTCCTATGCCGAGGATGGATGACATAATGGATTGTTTAAGTGGAGCAAAGTATTTTACCAAGATTGATTTCAAGGTATCATCAGATCAGAATCATAGAAGGTGATGAATGGAAGACTACTTTAAAGACAAAAGATGGTTTGTATGAGTGGTTGGTTATGCCTTTTGGTTTGGCTAATGCACCTAGTACTTTCATGAGGTTGATGAATGAGGTTCTCAAGAGATTTTTGGGTAAGTTTATGATTATCTATTTGGATGATATACTAATATTCAGTAAAACTAAGGAAGAACACTTTGATCATATTAGACAAGTGTTGCAAAGACTGAAAGAGGAGAAGCTACTGATTAATTTGAAGAAGTTTTATTTTATGCAAGAAGAGATTGTGTATTTGGGATTTGTGATTTCAGCTCATGGTTTGAAAATGGATCCTGAGAAGGTTAAAGAAATTTTGGAGTGGCATACACCTGAGAATGTGGGTGAGATAAGATCATTTCATGGTTTGGATAGTTTTTATAGAAAGATCATTAAGAATTTCAGTTTTGTTTGTAATGATATGACTGAGACTATGAGAGGAGATACAAAGGATTTTAAGTGGACACATGGAGCTAACAAGATTTTTGAGACTTTGAAGCAAAAGGTTGTCAAGTTACCTAATTACAATAAGGTATTTCAAGTTGAGTGTGATGCAAGTGGTAGTGCAATAGGAGTTGTGTTGAGTCAAGAGAATAAATCTGTTGCTTTCTTTAGTGAGAAGTTGAATAATGCTAAAAGGAAGTATTCTGTGTATGATCAAGATTTCTATGCTATTATTCAAGCCTTGAAAAAGTGGAGACATTATTTGATACCGAGTGAGTTTGTGTTGTATACTGATCATAAAGCTTTGCAGTATTTGGGAAGTCAACATAAGTTGAATCAAAGACATATGAAGTGGGTTGAATATTTACAGAGTTTCACATTTGTAATCAAACATAAGAGTGGAGTCACTAACCAAGTTGCAAATGCACTGAGTAGAAGACATTCTTTGTTGACCGAGATGAAAGTTGTAGTTCTTGGTTTTGATGAGATGAAGGAGTTGTATGATACTGACCTTGATTTTTCTAAGGCGTGGAGAGAGTGTAGAGCACCAAATCTATCAGAACAACCAAGTAAGTTTGAGGAGTATTTCATTCAAGAAGGTATGTTGTTTATAAGAATTCAGTTGTGTATACCAAGAAGTTCCATGAGAATTAATTTGATTAATGAAAAGCATTGTGGTGGATTGGTTGGACATTTTGGAATTGATAAGACATTGAGTTTGCTTAAAGAAAAGTATTATTGGACACATATGTATCAGGATGTTCAAAAGTTTGTAAGGAGTTGAAGAATTTGTCAAGTTACAAAAGGAGTAAGTCAAAATTGTAATCACCTAAAAATGGACAAAGACAATTTAACGATAATTCAAAGCAAATTAAGTGAAATCAAAGCAAATCAAGGACAAAATTGAATCAATTGAATCACAATGCATAATTAGCCAATCAAAATGAAAATCAAATCCTAATTCAAGATAAATCAAAATTGAGAGCATTTTAATCAAGTGCAATCAAATCAAAATATAATTAATTTAATTAATTGTATAGTCTTGGATTAAATTAAATTCAACCCATTCAAGGGGTACATGGCTAAAATAAATCAATTAAATCAATTAATAAAAATCAATTACTCTCAACAAACCAAAAGGAAAGAAAATCAATCAACCAATGAGATTAAAGGAAAGACATTCACATGGATCAAGCCAAATTGAATCTCATTCACTCTAAGTGAAAAGGAATCTTGACCATTGATCTTGTCTACTTGTCCCAAGCTTTGAGGACACAAACTTTGCATTGTCTTAAAAGGGTGGAACCAAGGACTCAACCAAGGCTTAATCATGATCAAACACAACTACACCCCCTACCATTGGGAAAATCTATAAAAGGAAGACCAAAATCCTTCATAATTCATCATCCACACATTTGAGAATTGCATCAAACCTCTTGCAATTTGAGTTTAGAAAGGAATTTGAGGTCATTTATTAGCATTTATCTTGATAATTGTTAGCTTTAGCATTGTTTTATCTTCATCATTCTCATACTAGGACTATCATTAGTGTGAGCTTGCTGAGAGCTTATTCATTAACATCTTAGTTAGAGAGCCATAGGATGCTCAATTAGTCATTGATTTTGCTAAATAGTTGCTAAATTATGGTTGTATTTAGTTATTATTTCATTTATTGTTGATGATTAACCCTAATTCTATGAAGATACTTTCATTAGTATACAAAATGGCACCCACCGTGGGACAGTAAGCCTCATTTTATCAATTTTATCATTTGGATCATCTTTTGTATGCTTGTATTTGCTACTTTCTATGGAATTTTTGTAGGAAACAGGTCAAATCATGCCTACAGTCAATTCAGTCACACCTACAATCACTTGGATGAGGCCTACAAGCTCTGTGTCGATGCTTATTTGCTGAACATTTGCACCTGGTCGATACTTTCTATTTCTATCTTAAATTCTTTCTTGTCGCCTGTAATCAAAACAATCACGCATGTGCGATAAAGATATATTGCCTTTGCCTAAAGTAGTTACACCTACAATCTAAGAAGTGTCGCGGATTTGCAATTCATTATCACCTGTGTCAAAGCTTTGCTTCGCTATTGACAAAAAAAATCATGCCTATGATATTTTGGCTTACGCTTTGTATTGATTCATTGTCGCTTTGAATTAGTTCATTATCACAGTTTTAAATTCTTCTTGCGCTTAGCAATAATTTGTTCATGCCTGTATAACTTTTGATAATGCTTGAGCCACTGTAAAGTGACGCTCGCTATTATTAAAGTTACACTTGTAAACAATTTATTCACGCGTATTAGCTGGACAATGTCACCTACTGTCTGCTATCTGAATTTGTTGTTAAATTGATAAATTTCATCATCTAATTCTTTGTTTGTACATTTTGATAGTAAATGAGCAAGCATTGAAGAGTACAGAAGCTAGCAAGTAGGTTTAATCAAGAAGGGAAGGCACTAGTTAAGAAGATCAGGAAGGAAAACAAAGCACATATCAAGGCTATTCTTGAGTCAACACGAGAGGAGGAAAATCAGGTATATCAAAAATACCTTGCCGTGATTGAAGCTTACAAAAAGAAATTTGTCTCTCTTAATTGGATCTTTAGTCCTTAGTTCAAGTTTTTGTTTGAAAATTTGCAAATAAGGTACTTAAAATTCATTACATAAATCTTTGCTTTGTCAAATTCGATTTTGGTTTCCCCTCATTGTGATTTTTAGTGTTGACTAACTTGCTGGAGGACAAACACACTTGGAAGGAGCTATTGACAATGTAAGAAAAAAATGAAATTACTTAAAAATGCCCCTAACTTCGGTTAGCTACAAAGAATGAGGTAAGCCTAAACTAGTCAATTTTTCCCTTAGCTTGCGACATTTAGTGCATTTCAAGAATCTAGTAATTAAGAGGGATCAAAGAATCAAACACATAAATCAAAGCCCCTTGTTTGTAGAAAAGAGTAGCAATACTCGATTCTCATTAGTTAGTGAGTGAAATCAATTGAATCTTGTTAATTATGTTTGGGAACTAAAGGGAAAGTTAGGGATATGCTCTTCACCTTCTCCAAAAGCTTAACCTTAATTCCATTTTCCTTGCTTTCAAAATGAACATGCTAGAACTTTAGTAGGCTTGCCTCCCAAGTTTGCCTTAACGAGGCCGGTGAGAGGGACAACCCAAAGTGGGACACACTTGCTTTTACCGTGAGAATCCAACCCATTATAAAATAAAACACATGCATCCTTAATGGGGTGTGTGACAAACAAATTTTAAATTTTTTAACCTTCCTCTAGTAGTCCTCACGGATTGCGCAAAATCATACCTCAGTGTGTGTGGGAAGCCCCTTAACATACTTGGGGGATGAGAGATTAAAGTCTATTTGAATGGAATCCATACTAAAACCTTGATAAAGTAGCAAAGGCCACCTTGTAGAGCCTTGTTTACGAACCAAATCTTGTGCTAAGGTAGGTGCTTGAAGTGTCTTCTTGTGAAAAACCCGTGACAACATTCTACAAATCAAACATTTTATGTTTAAGTGGGTAAAAGAGACAAGTGAATGTGTGGTTGTTGTGTTTGAAATACATATACAAGTGAGAGATATCCATTGAAAATCATCTTATATTTTTAAATCTCTTCAATAATAAAATCAACAACTCTCGTATCAAGGAACAATTCCAAAATGAACCCTTGTTGGATGCCAGTTTCCACGTGATCCCACACATATAGGGCAGTGTTACCAGGTGATAGCACCCTTTTGGAAAATCAAAGACAAGAAGTTGAGTACCAAAGCATTTTCAAAGACCCTAATCAAGAGGAAATCTTTACAAATCTATTTGAACCAAGACTTGAAGAGATGGCAGATAGAAATTTGACTTATCATAATCACAATACCAATCATGCCAACCATGATCCTAAGGAGACACTTGAGGAAAGAGTTGAGAGAGCTGCCCAAGACCTAGATTTCCTAGAGGTTATGGAAAAACTAATAGATAGAGATAGGGAGAACTTTTTCCTAAATCTAGCCCAAAAGGGAGTAAAACTTCCTCATGACTTTGATATGGATCAACTTAAGAAGGACCAGCAGCAAGATGATCCAATGAACACTATGACTAGGCAAATTAAGGCCTTCCAAGAACAAATCAATACCCTAAAGAAGGCGGCTGAACCTAAGGCCTTCTCCATTGAAGCTTTGTGTCCTTTTCCTTTCGACAAAAGCCTAGTTATGGTCTCATTTCCTTTCAACACCATTTTTCCTAAATACAATAAATACATGGGTAAAACGGACCCCTAGGATCATTTAAGAGAATTTTGTGCCCTAAGTATAGAGTTCATGCATAATGATACGTACCTAATGAGACTCTTTCCTAAAAGCTTAGGAGGACCCGCAATGGGGTGGTTTTCAAAACTATCCCAAGGAATAAAGACCTTTGAGGAGTTGGCTTCAAAGTTCATAACCCATTACTCTTACAACATTGAGCATGAGATCACAATGCTCAAGTTATGTGACACCAAACAAAAAGATGGAGAGTCCTTCTTAGGATTCTTACAAAGGTGGAGGACCATTTTCACAAGGTATCCACGAAGTATCCCCGAGAAAGAGAAGATGGAGATCTTCACTAATAACTTGACCGCTGAAATGAACTATTGATTACAACTTCAATGTCCTCCAACATTTGAAAAACTTATTGAAAATGGAGTTAAGATTGAAGATGTTTTGGTCAAAAGAGGTGAGATTAAGTTATTTAAAGACAATAAATCCAACAACAACAACAATAACAATAATTATGTCCCTAAATATTTTAATAATCAAGGGTCCAACAATCACAACGATAAATTGAAATCATGGAATAAAAATAACAATAAAAATCTTGTGAATGATGGGGTTGTGGAGTCACACAACTTGAAGTCTACCCCTTTTATTCTACCCTATGGAGCGAATTCTTCAAACAATGTTAATTAAGCAAGTAAAGCTCCATATAATTCCAACAATTCTAACAACAACAATTCCAATACTTCCAACAATAAGACTTGGGATAAGTCAAAATCAAACTCCAAGTATAACAAAATGAAATTCACCTACTTAGGTGAAACTTTGGAGAATGTACTAAGAACCTTGTTGGACAATCAAGTCATCACGTTACCTGACATATTAAGTTATGAACCTGAATTCAAGCCACATTGGTGGAATGAATCTCATCATTGTGAATACCATCGAAAAAGAGGTCATCCAACCAACGAATGCATGAAATTGAAGCACTTAGTGCAAGATCTAATTGATAATAACACCATCAAAATCAAAGGACCTCAAAACAATAGGGATCATACGGCCTACAAAAACCCCTTTTTGAATCATGAAAAGGGTGAGTCATCCAATACAAATCAAAATCAAATGAAGGGTAATGAGAAATTGAACTTTGCTCATACTTATGATAACACGATAAATACTCTAAGAGAGGAAGATCAAAGCATAAATGCTATCATAATAAAAGGCAAATCAAGAGAAGCATCAACAAATGTGGTCACTAGGGGGCAAGCATAAAAAATTGTCATACCTAATAATGCTCCAAAAATTATGGTGTCAAACCAAGCTTCCACATCATCATCAAAACAATACAACTTGGTTGACCAATTGCAAAGAACTCCTGCTCAAATCTCTATTCTTGAGCTTCTCAAACTATCACCAATCCATAAGGATATCTTGGAAAAAGCCTTGTTGGAAACAAATGTGCCTTTAAATTTGAAGGTAGACAAATTCCAAAACATGGTGGGGCATTTAATTGCACCTCATTGCCTATCATTTTCCGAACAAGATGACATCTCTCTTAATCATCCCCAAAATCTACCCTTACATATAGAAGTGTTGATCCACAAGCATAGGGTAAAAAGAGTCCTTATAGATGGAGGTGCTGGTCTAAATATTTGTACCCTTAGCTTGGTGAAAGCCTTAGGATTTTCTGAGGAGGCTATTGACCCAAAGAAAAAAATAACCATAAAAGCCTACGATGATGAAGAAAGAGCATCAAGGGGAGTCATAGTCTTGCCCATAAGAGTTGGTCCTATGCAAAAAGAGACCAAATGCCAAGTATTGGACCTAAAATTGACTTACAATATTCTATTAGGAAGGCCATGGATCCACGAAATGCAGGCTATTCCTTCAACTTATCATCAATGCCTAAAATTCCCATATCAAGGGCAAGAAATAATGGTAAGTGGAGACCTCAATCCCTTCCAATATTGTAATAACATCAAACCTATAAATGACTCATTGGTTCCACACAATGCTGAAGGGTCTATACCCAATCAAATGGAACAAGGCCAAGGTTCTAAAGACATTCCTTTGTTGAAAGGAAAAGAAAAGATGGAAGAAGAAATTGTTGTTAAACATACTCCAAAACTCATTAACCAAACTACATCGACTAAAGGAAAAGAGAAGGTTAATGAGGATAATATTATTGAAGAACCAAAAGAAGACTCTATCCAAGCTATCCAAAGGTATACTAAAGAAGCCCATTATCAAAAGATGGACAAAATGATGAAAAACTTTGATAAGCAATGCAATATTAAACAACAAGGAGTAGGTGAATACTCCTTATCTATGATGGATCTACCCTTATCACCAAAGTCCTTTGGAAAACCTCCAAGTCTACCTCATAGATATAATGATAACTGTGTGAGGGCAAGCACATCATTTTCCATGAGTGAAGAGGATAATGAAATTCTGAATTGGTTATACAAAGATGAAGAATCAAGTGCCCACGTCAAACACATTCAAAATATAACCATCCCTACGCATCAATATGGTAAAGGGTTTGAAATCATGCAAAAGATGGGCTATGAAGGTCAAGGACATTTAGGCACAAGAAATGAAGGGCTAATTGAACCCCTAGAATCCACATGGCGAGATTCAAAGTAGAAAATAAGTTTAGGATATCTTGAAGAAGGATATACACAAAAACATTATCCCAAACTATATGATCAAATACTCCAATTGGAATCTCATAGTGATGAGGATTCTAATGAATGGGAATGGGAGACTCTATCAGATGAGTCATGTCATGAAAAAGGCATTGATGTTATCCACACCTATACCTCTACCAAACATAAAGGACTAATGGCAGAATCAACTTCAAATCGAGCATCTAGTTCTAGTCAAGAGGGTCCAAATGATGTGCCAAGCATAGAAATCAAAATAAATCAATGGGTAGGTGAGCCATATGTTCCTTCATGGAGACCTACTATGGAAGAATCAAACACTAGGTTTAATCCATGTGAGTTTTATCCAACAGAAACCATAGTGGAGTCTAGTGAGGAGGATTTTGATCCTTCTTCTTTAGAACATTTAGAGGAAGCCCATGTCTGAGATCTTCAAGATACAATGTATGAACCCTCCAACAATGAGATATACACTTTAAACCCAATTGAGACAAACCCAAGTGTTGACCCATTAACTCTCATTCGACCAGACCTAATTGAATGGAATGCCATTGAACCCAATACTTTGCCAACTTTCTTGAATGACAACATGCTGTCCCAATACCTCAACGCGATTGAACCTTCTTCTACCAAGGAATATCAAGAAGAAATGATCAAAGGGAGCATCCAAACTCTTAATCTGAGAAAAAATGAAAAAATAAAAAAAAATATAAAAGGAAAAGAATCGAGTGTTGAAAAGCACTTTGTGGCAACATTAGATCCAAAAGAAAGAAAAAAAGAAAAAAAGGATGTTTCTAAAGGTGAAAACCCAACTGAGGCACCTATAGAAGGGAGTTTGGATGTTCTACTAGATCACTATGAAGAAAGGTCTCCAATTCTAATCGAGCCAACAGGAAAGATAAACATTGGATCAGAAATAGAGCCAAAGATCGTCCACTTAGCATCATCCCTATCAAGCGAAGAAAGAACATAATTCATCAAATTCTTTAAGGAAAAGAAAGTTAACTTTGCGTGGTCTTATGATGACATGCCAGGTTTAGACCCAAACTTGATAATGCATCATCTCAATATAAAGGAAGGAGCTAAACCGGTCAAGCAAAAACTAAGGAAAATGCACCCTCATATAGCCCTACTTGTCAAAGTAGAATTAGAGAAGCTATTAAAGGTGGGGTTTATAAGAGCCATTGATTATGCACAATGGATTTCAAATATAGTGTTGGTATCAAAAGTAGATAAGTCCATTAGAATTTGCATGAATTTTAGGGACTTAAACTTGGCATGTCCTAAAGATGACTTTCCTCTTCCAAGCATTGGTGCTATTGTAGACTTGACAGTGGGACACTCCATGTTTTCACTCATGGATGGATTTAGTGGCTATAATCAGATCAAGATAGCACCCAAAGACCAAGATGAAACTTCCTTTACATGTGCATGGGGCACATTTTGTTGGAATGTCATGCCTTTTGCCTTGAAAAACGCCGGAGCAACTTATTAAAGAGCAATGACTACAATATTCCATGATATGATGCATAAGTTCATGGAGGATTATGTGGATGACATAATAGCTAAGTCACATTCAAGAAAATACAATCTACCTATCTTGGAAATTTTTTTTGAAAGGTTATAGGAATTCAAAGTAAGACTTAACCCAAAGAAACGTGCTTTTGGAGTCCAATCCGACAAACTTCTAGGTTACATTGTATCTGCAAAAGGAATAGAGGTTGATCCCACTAAAGTGAAGGCTATAATGGAAATGGAAGCACCTAAAACCATTAGTTAGATGAGATCTTTACAAGGAAGGATACAATCCATCAGAAGATTCATCTCTCAATTGGCAGAAAAATGCTACAATTTCAATCAACTATTGCATAAAGACACAATCTTCAAATGGGATGCAAAGTGTGAAAAGGATTTCAATCTATTAAATAAATACCTTATGAATCCACCAATATTGATGCCACCTATCAGAGGCAAACCATTAATCTTGTACATTTCAGCAATAGAGAATTCATCGGGGGCACTTCTAGCACAAGAAGATGAAAATGGAAAAGAGAAAGCAATCTACTACATTAGTAGAACCTTAGTCAAATATGAGCTAAACTATACCTTCATGGAAAGGGCATGCTTGGATGTAGTTTTTGCTTCCCAAAAATTACGCCATTATATGCTAGCCCACAAGATAAGGCTCATTGCCAAAATTGATCCTTTGAAGTATCTACTAAGCAAAACAACATTAAATGGAAGATTAGCAAAGTGGGTGATGATACTAAGTGAATTTGATATAGAATATGTTGACAAAAAAGCAATTAAAGGGAAAGTCATTACAGACCAATTAGCAGAAGCACCACTTCACGATGATCATCCTATAGAAGTTGAATTCTCGGATTCAGAGATTCTGAATGTTGAGGCAAAAACATGGCAGCTTTATTTTGATGGCTCCTATACTCACCATGGATCAGGAGCAGGCATACTTCTAATCATGCCTCAAGGCTCCACTATCCCAAAGTCCTACAAATTTCTATTTCCATGTACAAACAATATAGCATAATATGAAGCCTTGGTTATTGGAATCAAGTTGTCATTAGAGTGGAAAGTGATAGAATTAAAGGTATATGGAGATTCACAATTAGTCATAAATCAAGTCAATGAAGAATATCAAACAAAAGATGACAAATTGGTACCTTACAAAACCATGGTGGATAATCTCAAGAAGTATTTCATAATCATCACATTTGAACAAGTGCTGAGAGAAAAGAACAAAGCAGCGGATGCTATGGAAACTTTGGCTTCACTTTTGTAGATGCCTGATCAGAGTGCTAGATACTGTATGCACCCAAAAATGGTCGCCTAGACTTTGGGCCCCATTTATTTGATTTATCAATCCTGAATCAGTTTTATCAATAATCAATATTTTCAACATTATCAATTTCTTAATCAAATCTTGATTTCGATCATATATTGGATTTTTATCCTTGGGCTAACCATTTTATCTTAAGTTTTTATTTATTTAAAAAGAATATTTCCTCCCCTTTTATTTAAATAAAAAGCCCCACCTTTTCCTCTTATCCTAAGTTGCACAAATAAATCATTATTCTTATTTTATAAAAAGGGAAAAAGCACTTTTTGTCTCATATGGACACAAAAGTCAACTCCTATTTTCCTATTGGAGGATATTTGTGCACAAGGATCAATCTTATTTTTTTCTCCACCATTGATTAAGTCTTTTGCCTCTTAATCTCAATGGTCCATTTCACCTCATTTCTTATAAAATTAGAGCTCTCTCCTTCATTTGCATATCCATCTTTTTCATGCTAATGTTATGCTGCAGGTTTTCTAGGTTATTTGGAGTTCTCTTTGAAGACACTTTTGCATCCAAGCTTTGAAGATCTTTGTTGCATTTCATTTAGTTCATATTTGCTTTCTTAGTTGCATAATCATGGCATATTAGCTTAGTTTCCTTTTATGCAATAGATTAGCTTCACATAGCTTAATTAGGGGAATTGTAATCCATTGCTATTTCCTTTCATAGTTGCATTGTACTTTCATTTCGATAGATTAATCTTGCATATTCATATTAGTTTGCATTGCATTGCATATCTTGATTCCATTTGGAGATATTGGCATTGTTGCCCTTGTCTTCATTGTGAATCTCTCATTGTGTGGTTGACTAGCAAGGTCATGAGTTTATAGCTCTAGTTGAGAGCAATTTTACAAATCTTGCAACTCCATGCATAGAGAGCTATGGATTGATTTGTGAGGGCTCATTTTTGAGTTTCCTTGCATGTAAGGATTCATAGAAGTGTGGTCATATTTTCACCATAGATTTGTTTTTACAAGTTTGTGTAAGCGAATGCTTGTGTTTAAACCTTAAGTAATTCTTGGTTCCAATATCAAATATCTCATTGAGTGATTGAGGGCATGGATTCATTCCTTGTTTACATAGGGAGTTAAATGCACCACTTTGTGGACTCACTCTATGTTTACTTGGAAAGTTAAATATTCCTTTGTTCAACCCTTTTTCATTTGTGAATAGTATTGATAAGCAACTTTAGATTACTTTTGATTGAGTTTGTTAGCTAAATTGGGTGTTGGACTCGCTTATTTCTAATCGCCCCTTGTTATTTTCCCTTTGGGTGCAAGGTCAAAATTCATACATGGGGGAGGGGTCTACTTGAAAAGAGCGTTAAATGTTCCACAAAGTTTCCCCCTTTTTATGCTTTCTTGATCTCATTAGTTTTCTAAGGTGTGGACTCACTTTGAGTTTGTGTGAGGAGTTAAGTGTTCCACTTTTGGACTCACTTTGAGTTTGTGTGAAGAGTTAAATGTTTCACTTTTGGACTCACTTTGAGTTTGTGTGAGGAGTTAAATGTTTCACTTTTGGACTCACTTTGAGTTTGTGTGAGGAGTTAAATGTTCCACCTTGTGAACTCACTTCACATTCACTTGAAGAGTTAAATGTTCCACTTTTGGACTCACTTCACATTCACTTGAAGAGTTAAATGTTCCACTTTTGGACTCGCTTCACATTCACTTGAAGAGTTAAATGTTCCACTTTTGGACTCACTTCACATTTACTTGAAGAGTTAAGTGTTCCACCTTTAGTGCTTTAAATACTTTTAATAGTGAATTACTTAATTTTATTTTTTAGAAGGCCTGCTTGGGGACACACCACCTCAAGGGATGACCTTAACTCCCATGTTCCGATGGAGTATAAATAGCGGGTGGTGAATCGAAAGACACCTCTCTTGGGAATTGAGTTTGATATCACTCTTGGCTAAGCCTCAAAGAACTTTATACCTTTGAGAAGTGAAGGAGGAGATTTGGGTTACCGTCTCCCCCTGGCTATGTGATTTTGGATTCTTCTCATCTAAAAATTTGGGCCTCACGTACCTTATGTATATCGAGGACTCTTTTTAGAAAGCCACGTATATTCTTGTAGACAACTTGTTAAGGTGTTGTTGTGTTCTATGTGCCTGCTAAAACATTTTCAAGAACATACACAAATAAAACCTTTAAGGAGTAGAAATACTAAGTCACTATACTTTTTCATGCGCAAGGTTGCTTTGCCCCTTGCTCATTGCTTGAAGACTGTCTACTTGAATTCCCTGGTTGTTGTTCTATGTGCTTGATCATCATTGAGAAATCTTTTGAAAAATCTAATTGGAATACTGAAATTGAGTTCTATCCTAGTGGGTTTTCCTTAGAAGCTTGCTCTTCCTTGGTCAGTCCAGATCTCAGATCCTAGGTGCTGTTGTGTTGCTCAACATCTCAATCAATGTTATGGTATCAATTGCACAGGATGACTCTTAGTCTTCTTTTTTCTTCTCCATTTCCCATGTTCTTCTAAAGTCTTCTATTCCCATGGGAAATTCTTCTTCTTATTCTTGATTCCTTTCCTCTTATTATCTAGTCTACCTTCTTCTATTCATCTCTTCTATTCATTTCTTCCATGCTTGATTCCTCCTCTTCTAGAACCATGAATTTCAACTATCTTGTTAAGGAACCTCTCTTGAGAATAGATGATCTTGAACTCATTTCTCAATTTGAAGAATTTTGTTCCTCCAATGGTTCTTCTAAATATGACATGGGTGATAAACTTATAACAAAAATAAAATAAAAGTCGATTAAATCAGATGCCTTTGCTAGAATCATACTCATGATCTCATCCAAATATTCTTCATCTTCTAAATCTTCTCATCATTCCTCATCTTCTAAATTTTATCACGATTCCTCTAAACACTATTCACATTCTTCATCTTCCAAATCTTATCACGACTCTTCTAAACATTATTCGAATTCCTCATTATCCAAGTCCTCTTCCTACACTAAGTCTTCAATTTCCTCTTCTTCACGATCTCATTCATCTTCTACTTCTCCCAAGAGTCTTAATCCTCATATCAAAATATATCATAATGAGCAATGTAGCAATACTTATGGCACCTCTATTCCTAAGAGTCCTCCTAGTCATGTCCTTGTGCTTATTGGAAATGGGTCCTCATATTGGAAACATTGTGATGGTGATCCATATGACTCTAATTTTGAGAGAAATTATGATATTTGTTGTGAACAATATGATACATCTACTTCTATTGAGGAAGAGAAAGCTTTCCGTGCTGATTATAAATGTAGATACTATGAGCATTTCTCCTCTAAGAACATTCATGTTGAAAATAAAAATTGCACTCTCAAGCAAGATCATGTTAATGCTAAACCTTTGTCTTGTGATGGTTCCCTTCCATCCCCTACTTCATCCAATACCCATACATCTACTAAAGCTTCTGAATCTTTCACAAATCTTTCATTCAACAAAAGTCCTAATGCTTTTCATGAGATTCCCTATAGTTATCTTCAAGGGCTACCTCTTAAAGAAACTCAAGCTAACCTTCACTTGGCTTCAAATACTTTCAATAATGCTAAACCTAAAGAGCCTAAGCCTTTATATGCTACAATGCCTACTTCAACTAGTCCTTCACCATCTCTTTCAAAGTCTTCCATACAACTCCAACCTGCTTCCTTGTCCTTAGAAGTGGCTTCATGTCAAGAGGACTTTAAGAATGATACAGAAAAGAACATAAAGAAAGATCAAGATCAAAAACCCTCCATGTCATCCAATCCTATTCATAATATCTCTCATTTGTTTCATGGTTCTTTCAATCCTTTACGCCCTTCCTCATTTATTCCACCATGTCTTAAGTCTTCTCCTAAGCAAGATCAAGCTACTACTTACACCGTTGAGCTTATTGAAAATAAAAATGACCTTACTAAACTTGCGCCTCTTGAAGATGAGACTTCCATTAAGGTTATTGAAAATGATGTTGTTACTTTCAAGGATAAGCCTATTGAAAATCAAGAGAAAAATTCTACGCTTGTGCTATCCAAAGATCCTTGTCGAGATCAAAGCCTTCCATCTTCTTGTTCTACCACTCCATGTTCACTTCCACTTTCTACTCTTCCTAAGTCTTCGCAAGCTTTGAATGATCCTATCAAAGAAATTGCTCCTATTCAAGATGTTCATGATCCTATTGAAAATCCTAATGCTCACTCTAAAGATGTTGATGTCTTTGGTTGTCATATAAATGTTGATGAATTGGTTGATTATCCTTTTGCGTCTTCCACTTCTATCCTTGGACTTCCTCCACCAATACCAAAGGCTTCATGTCTTCCTTCCATCTTGGGCCCTTATATCCCTTCACTTTCCCCTCCTAACTCTCCTACTTCTTCATCCATCTTAGGTCCTTATGTCCCTCCACCTCCTATCTTTCCTCAAGATAAACATAGATGCATACCCTTGAATCCTTTTCATCCACCCACCCATCTAAACCAATCATATTCTCCTTCTTCTTCCACAAGTCCCAAGTCTTTTGGAAGTAACTTGAATGTTCAATATAAGAAAAAGAAGCAATACAAGAATCCATCCAAAAAAGAAGATCACCATGTCTCCTCTAATTTACATGGGGGCATAAAGTCAAAAGAGATATCTAAGAAGAAAACTACAAGACAAATATGGGTCCTAAAATCCATCATTCAAGATATTCTCTCTAAGTCATCAAAAGGAAATGAAAAGCCTAATGCTATATGGATTCTAAAGTCTCTCTTGAGAGAGTCTCATGTTGAACAACAAGTGAAATTGACATTCAAGCTTCCAAAGGCTTCCACTTCATCTCCTTCCAAAAATATTCTTCAATTTCATGCGCCTGAACCGCAACCTCTGCTAAATATTCACCATATTCCTTCACATCTTCCTTCATTCAAGTTTCCTTCATCCTCTCACCACCCTTCAAGGTGTGCGTCGATGTTGATCTTGCCTTCTTTTCCATCTATCCTTTCAAAATCCTTCCATTCATTATTCTTCTACCTTCTATCCTTTTTCATCATTATCCTATTCCTCCTATCTTCCAACCTCACTCGCTTTACATAAATCCTTATCCTCCATTTTTCTCTTTCATTTTCCTTTCCCTATCAGCATCTTTGAGCATATCATTTTGAATCCTTGGCATATCATGGTTTATCCTTTCAAGGAACACTATCTAAAAAGCTTGCCTTCTTCCCAAAAAAAAAATAAAAAAAAAATTGAAAAAATTGAAAATGTGCCTTGGTGGAAACCTAGAGACAGGCACCTTGGTAGCAAAAGTAAAGAGAAATAAATTCATCCTATGGTGAAAACCACTCCCTTGTGGCGCCTTGGATAAGTACTGTGATGAAAACCTGGCAATCAAGCATCATGCATAGTTCTTCTACATATTTCATCCATTCCGTCTTCTCTCTTTGATCTTGGCAATGTTGACCTATACACGAACATTTGGCTATCTTGTGAGCTATCTTACAATGATCTTGCTTTCATTCCATTCATGTTTAGCCTTCATTTTCATTTTCCTCCATTCATTCTAGCCTTTCGCTATCCTTTTCCCCTTTGGTCTTGATCTAATTTAAAAAAAAAGAAAAAAAAGAGAGTAAAACATGATGATATGAAGCCTCTTGACATGTCTACTCCTTTGGACTGCATCCCTTCCTTCTTTTGCAGTGCGCTTTTGTGACTTATCCTATGCTAGCCTTTCATTACTTATCCAAATGTGCTTTACATGACAATTTTTTTCCCTAGCTTGGGTACTCTTGAGGAGTTTGACCTTGAAGATTTCTTCCCTCCGTTCGCTTTCATTCTCCTTTCCTCCATCTCATTCACCAGCTTGCTCATCCCTCTTGTTCTCCACCTTGCTTGACATTGGGACTGCATGATGTGATCTTACTTGGGAGTTCGATGCCCATTTCTATCTGGGGCATTCTTTATACATACTTTATGATCTTGACAAAATCCCCAAAAAAATGATATATTGTTAAAAAAATTCATATATGATGCTGAAAAAATCTTAAAAAGCATAAAAAGTACTGCAAAAAAAAGAGCATCCTAGTGAAAACCTAGCAATAGACGCTTTGATGTCTCATAAAAAAATTCAAAAAGATCAAAAAAAGAAAAAAGAAAAAAAAAAGAGAGAAAAATAAAAATATTCCAAGTAGTGAAAACCTAGAAACAAACGCTACTTGAGGCCTTTGCACTCCTATTTATTAGCATGTGTCCTCGACACTGAGCCTTTCTCCATCACACCTTGACCTTATTTGGCTTAGTCTGGAATTGGTCTTTATCTTTGTCTAGGGGGCATAACTGTTAGCATAGGTCCTTTAGGGGCATTTGTCTCTTGGGGCATTTCACAACAGGTGTTTTTCAACACCACCCCAAAACAATGTTTTTCAACACTACCCTTGCGTCGAGTGTTTCTTAACACTTATCAGATGTCTTACCCAATAGTCTAAGTTTGATGTGATATTTCTCATTTATAGATGCGATGATCAGAGTTTGACTCTATGACCAACACACACGCACTTAAACAATCAACTCACTTGAGATATGTTGACTTTATTTTTCTATGTGTGCTATTTATGAGGATTTCTTTGATGAGTGGTTTCTCCCTGAGAAGTTTTCGATGATGCATAGCTAGAAGACTAAGGGTATGAGAACATGTTTTCTTTCTTTATCTACTTGTGGGTACATTTCGTTGATCCTAACTGTCATGAGCATTTATGCTGGTCCTACTTGACACTAGGGATTGACAAGGTATTATCCTTGACTGTTTTGCGAGTGCATGCTTCTAGCTATCCTGACTTTCATGTGTCTTGATACAAGTATAATCTTGCCATATCAAACTTAGGTAATCTCACTGCATTAGTCATCTTGACCTCCATTTCTTTGATGCCTAGGTGGGATTTTCACATTTCTATCTAATAAAGATCATATTCATATCCACATAGTTATGCTAGTGTGCATTGTATGATCTTACGATGCTACCAATAACGCTCGATGATGATAATTAGATGTCTATAAGCGTTATGACCTTGCAAGTCAACCACTTTCATAGTAGCTTGCATTCTTAGGTTCATCATAGTTTAGTTTTTGCATCTTGCATATGGAGAGAGCTCTCCTTTTTATCATCTACAGACTAGTTGGTCAACTGTGCTCATTTTCTGATTCTTCTTGATCATATCTTTCATTTTTGGTCTTTCATATCACATCATTTTCTATCCATTTTCGGACTCGAAATCGAAATTCAAGTCGCATTTCCAAATTTTCTCTTCTTCTGGGCAGTTGACTGACCTTTTGAGGCATAATTCTTCGATCTTTGGTGGAATTTCTTCCTTTCCATGTCTTTCAATTTTCTAGTCTTTCATTCACCCTACTTCTTTTCTTTTCTTTCATCACTGGGGCATGTTTCATTGCCTAATGGTTATCCTATTATCATTTATCTTCAATTATGATTTCATTTTGATTTGATCAAATCTTTTATCAATTCGTTGTTCTCCTCTATTTGATTTTGATTTTGACTCCGAGGGGGTAGTATTTATGAGATTCTCATCCCTGATTCTCTTGATTTTCTTGATTCAGACATCTTTGGTGAGATTTCACTCAAGCTTGAGATTCTTATCTCTTATTTTGGATATGATCCCGAATTGACCTCATGTCCAGAATCCTTTGTTTATGTTTTGTCCGGATGTGATCCCAAATCGATCTCACATGTGAGTTGTTTTGTGATCCCAAATCGATCTGACATTTCAACTTCATTCTTTGACTACATGTGTTCCCAAATCGATCTGACATTTCAACTTCATTCTTTGACTACATGTGTTCCCAAATCGATCACACATTAGTCAAAGAGGGGCAAATGTATGCACCCAAAAATGGTCGCCTAGACTTTGGGCCCCATTTATTTGATTTATCAATCCTGAATCAGTTTTATCAATAATCAATATTTTCAACATTATCAATTTCTTAATCAAATCTTAATTTTGATCATATATTGGATTTTTATCCTTGGGCTAACCATTTTATCTTAAGTTTTTATTTATTTAAAAGTAATATTTCCTCCCCTTTTATTTAAATAAAAAGCCCCACCTTTTCCTCTTATCCTAAGTTGCACAAATAAATCATTATTCTTATTTTATAAAAAGGGAAAAAGCACTTTTTGTCTCATATGGACACAAAAGTCAACTCCTATTTTCCTATTGGAGGATATTTGTGCACAAGGATCAAGCTTCTTTTTTCCTCCACCATTGATTAAGTCTTTTGCCTCTTAATCTCAATGGTCCATTTCACCTCATTTCTTATAAAATGAGAGCTCTCTCCTTCATTTGCATATCCGTCTCTTTCATGCTAATGTTATGCTGCAGGTTTTCTAGGTTATTTGGAGTTCTCTTTGAAGACACTTTTGCATCCAAGATTTGAAGATCTTTGTTGCATTTCATTTAGTTCATATTTGCTTTCTTAGTTGCATAATCATGGCATATTAGCTTAGTTTCCTTTTATGCAATAGATTAGCTTCACATAGCTTAATTAGGGGAATTGTAATCCATTGCTATTTCTTTTCATAGTTGCATTGTACTTTAATTTCGATAGCTTAATCTTGCATATTCATATTAGTTTGCATTGCATTGCATATCTTGATTCCATTTGGGGATATTGGCATTGTTGCCCTTGTCTTCATTGTGAATCTCTCATTGTGTGGTTGACTAGCAAGGTCATGAGTTTATAGCTCTAGCTGAGAGCAATTTTACAAATCTTGCAACTCCATGCATAGAGAGCTATGGATCGATTTGTGAGGGCTCATTTTTGAGTTTCCTTGCATGTAAGGATTCATAGAAGTGTGGTCATATTTTCACCATACAGATACGAGTTCTCGGTAGAAGAAGTGACTCAACCCGCGTATGACCCAACCCATCCTTATACCATTTGCCTACATACTACAACTGATTCACCTTGGTATGGACCAATTTACACCTATTTAAAAGATCAAATCCTTCCTATCAACCAAACCAAAAACCAAAAGAAAAGCTTCATTTGACAAGCCTCCAAATACACTATAATTTCTGAAACATTGTATCGAAAAAGTCTTGATGGAATGCTCCTTAGGTGTTTAGAAGAGGAAGAATCAAACTCAGGCTTATGAGAAATTCACAAAGGAATTTGTGGATCACACTCAAATGGATTATCTTTAGCTAAGAAACTTCTTAGGATAGGATATTTTTGGCCTACCATGGAAAAAGATTCTTGTAACTTTGCAAAAACTTGTAAGAAATGTCAATTCCATAAAAATTTGATACATGCGTCGGCGTAAGAACTTCATCCAATGACAAGACCTTGGCCATTCTATCAGTGGGGTCTAGATATAATAGGAATGATTCATCCACCATCTTCGAATGGGCATAAATTCATCATAACAGCCACATAATACTTTACTAAGTGGGTGGAAGTTGTACCCCTATCAACTTCAACAGGAAAACAAATATCCTTGTTTATCCTAAATCATATAATTTGTAGATATGACATACCGCATGCCATCATAATGGATAATGCAAGGCATTTCAAGAACAAAGACATAACAGAATTGTGCACCAAATTTCACATGATACATCATTCATCTTTAATCTATTACCCTCAAGGTAATGGACAAGCTGAAGCAACAAACAAAAACATATTGAAAATCTTGAAGAGAACGATGGATAATTTTGGTAGAGATTGGCATATCAAGATAAACCTGACCTTGTGGGCTTATATAACAAGAATAAGGATGCCAACAGGGGCTACACCCTTCTCCTTAGTCTTTGGAACAAAATTAGTTTTGCCTTTGGAGGTAGAACTTCCATCCTTGAGGATATCTATGCATGGTTTGATAAATGAAGAAGACAATAGGGTTGCTAGGCTGCAAGAACTAGAACTCTTGAATGAAAAATAGAAAGAAGCCTTTGATCACTTAAAGGTGTACCAAAATAGAATGTCAAGATCTTACAATAAACACATCAAGCCAAGGACATTCCAAATAGGTGATCTAGTGCTGCGAGAAAATCCCAAGAACCAAGCAGAAAGGGAGAAGAAAGGAAAGTGGGAAGCAAACTAGTTAGGACCATTTCTCATTGTTGAAGATTTTAGAACCGACACATACAAGCTAGTAGATTGTGATGGTGAAGAGCTACAAGAACCAATAAATATCATACATCTCAAGAGGTTCTATACATGAGGTAGATGAAAGAGTATAAAGAGTATCAGATGGAGAGCATCATATTTATTATACATAGTTCAAAAGAGATCTTGAAAAATACCAAAAACATTGGAAAAACTTAAAATACCAAAAACATTTGGAAAACCTCAAAAAATAAAAAATAGTGGAAAATTGAGCATGAAGAAAGAAAAAACATTCAAATATGATCCTCAAAAAGATGTTGTCTTGGTGAAAACCTAGCAAATAGGCACCTTAATGATATGAAAACAAAAAATTGAAAAATTGAAAAATACAAAAAAATTGAAAAAGAAGAAAAGTACCTTGGTGAAAACCTAGCAAATAGGCACCTTGGTAGCAAAAAAAAGAGAAAAAGCTTTAAAAATAGAAAAAAGAGCTTGATCCATTCAATCAGTGAAAACATGGTAAATAGGCACCATTGAAAGTCCAAGTCAGTTGCATACTTAGAAGGTCACCCTATAAATATTGCATTCGCCAGCATTTGTATATATTGCATAATAAAACCCCACAGTTGCATTTGCAAGTACCTTAAGATTTTGGTCACCTAATCAAAAAATTGTCCTAAGTCCCATCAACAAAATCAATATCAAACTGGGGGCAATCTACTCTAAAGGATCAAGGATTCATCAACAAGCTTTATTCAATTAGAGAATCAATTCATCACACTCGAAAGAGGAACACTTAATCAAATCTACATCCCAATCCAATTTGAGCCTAAAAATGAAAATTTGATCCAAGAACTTAAATGACCTTACCCTTTATCAGGATTAAAAGCATGAAATGGATGGAACTACACTTGAACTATGGATTTTAAAAACATGGCAAAAAATTTTCTAAGTGTTGACTCAATTGATGAAATCATTTATTTCTAGCGAATTGATGAAAGTTTTAGACTAGACAAGCTATGATGAAAGGATGATATTTTTCTTGATTTCTGAGTGACTGTCTTAAAATCAAAGTTTTAAATCATGTATTATTTGTCTAAGGATGTGATCATCAAAGAATCATCGAGGACTTGTACATAGGATAAAACAAAGATTTTTGCTTATTTACGCAAATAGATACCTTGGCTATTTTGATCTTCAATATCATAATACCAACATCCACTTGCAACATAGAATCTAAAAAAATCGGTATTCGTACTCTCATGATTGGCTTCAGTCAGTGATAGTCATACCGAAGTGACCAATGGGAAAGCAAAGAATGAGGCAAAAGCATTCATATCATCATAGTTGAACTAGTGATGGTTGTACTAAAAAATGGGATTCCAAAAAATGCTCAATGATGATTATAAGCTCCAAATCTTGAATAATGACAGTTAGCTGCATACATCTTAGATTAGATGCATTGTATATATTTGTTTTGCCTTTCTTAGCTTAAATTGCAAGGGGAAAAATGGAATGGGGGGGGGGGTTCAATTCAAACATCATGATTCTAGCCTTCAAAACAACGAAAGTGAGATTATCTTTTGCATTCATGCATATCATTAATCATTAATCATTATACATAAATACATAGAAAATAGAAAAAAAAATCATTACTCAGACATCATTTGCATGCATGTACCTACGGATAGAATTGCATACATTTGCAAAATAAACAAAAACATAGGATCATCCATATCCATATGACCATAAAACAATTTGCATCCATACATTGAAAAACATAAAACATCTCATAAAATCCATACATCAACGCATTCATCTATCTATATCATAAAAATAAGATACATTACATCCATCACATAATCAAAAGTAAATGCATCATAAACATCATATAGCTACATATAAAGATAATCTCATAAATCCACTCATCAATGAGAACGAACACATAGATCATCATATATCATCAAAGGATCCAGTACATCAAGTATATTAAGATACAATATCATGAAAGTGGTACATCAAAGGTTCCGATCAATCAAATAACATGAAATGTGCAACAAAGGACATCAATGGTGAATGAATCTATCAACAATCAATCATGATCCCGCAACACCATATCCACCTGGATCTCTATCATCCTGAGGAGGAGGAGCTTGAGAAGTGCTCGCTCCGCTCAGTCTCTAAACAACCATTGCTGATATAAACTACTACATCAAGGCAACAACCTAATCTAAATGTCCAACAACAGTGGACATATCTATCCTCATAGACTGCATATCTTGGGCTAAAGAACCAATGGTGGGAGCATCCTATGGATCCTGTCCCTGATCTTGTGGCTATTGAACTGGTGGAGGCACCTGCTATGCCGAAACCTGTTGTGCCTGATCCTACTGAGCACCATCATCTTTTTGTGCCAAGGAAACTCTCTCTAACTGCACCAAAGGATCTAATCCCCCAGGAACCTATCTAGCAACATCAACATGAGCCTGTCTCTAAGCTCTCTGCTGTCGATGAACCCTATCCTATCTAACCGCTGCTCTAGGATGAACTACCTGGACTACATCAGCCTATCTATCTCTGGCTCTACCTCGACCATGTCCATCCCTCACCCTTCCTCTACCTAAAACAACTGGAGGATCTCTACATCCTTGCTGCCTCTGATGTCTACCACCACCACGCCCATCATCATCACCACCACCACCACCATGCCGAGATGGAATAGGCTCCGCTAGATCTGTGAAATGAATAAACCTGTTACGAGACCACTAATCTTGATACTCATGGGACATCCCTACATTAGCCATACATGTCAACATCTCCCACCTGTAGTAAGGCATACCAGCAATCTGACTCACAACAAAATGATAATCAATACAAGGGCCCCATAAAGATCTCTTGGCCTGTACTTATGCATATAAAGCATTGCCTTGAGGCATGTCATGTACTCTACCATACTATCTGCATACTCAACCAAAATAAAACCACTCAATAACAGTATCAGATCAGCCAATCATCCAATGAGGAGCAAACATATTCGACAATTCATCATCATCCTCCCACCAGTGATCACAATCAAGATATGGACGCCATATAACCTAGTCAAGATAATCTATCTGACATCTCCAATAATCCAGATGACCTAGATGATGCTGAATCACCATACCAGTATATAGAAAAGCATATGGAAATCCACGCGGCCATCTCCTATCAGAAATCGGCCTGGTAATCGGAAGATGCTCCCAAATCCATAACTGAAGAATAATAGCACCGACAGATAAGGAAGAACTCTCTCTGTACACGACCTCGTGGAGATCTCGATATAACTGGGCTAGAACACAAGAACCCCAATCAAAATGTTGAGGTTGTGCTGGTAAATCCTATAGAATCATACCCCAACCAACAGAAAAACCATGACCTCGTCGGTTAGGAAGAAGTAGACCACCAATCAATGCACCAAGAACTGCAGGCAAGGTAGGGAAAGAAGCAAACTGTGGCCATGTGATCATATCATCATCAATCAGATTGTCCCCAAACACTTGTCAGCAGACAGTAGAATCATACACAGAATCATAATAAACAATCTCTCCTTGACAGGGAATCCGTAGCAAACGATACACATCCTCAGGCGTGATCGTCATCTCACCGTGTGGAAGATGGAAAGTATTGTGGTTAGAGTGCCAACACTGCCATAGCTATCAGTAACCCATAGTTTAGCTGGAACCAGGGAAGATCGAGAAGGAAGCTCAAACCACAAAGCTCTATAACATGGTACTCCGCCGCAGTAAGTGCCTACCCGAGATCAATAACCCAGGACGCAACCGAACGGATATACAATACATCAAGGTGAGCCTATTTGGCAAACAACAAAAGAATCATATCAACATATTATATCAAGGAACATCTAAAGTCGATCAAGGTTATTCTAATATCCATTTGCTCATCATGAGCACATCAAAACTCCTAACTCTATATCTTGAGGAAGGAAAATCATTGTTTTATCTCTCTGGATCTTGAGAGTAAAATATCAAACCATCAACCTATCATAACAAATTGACAAATTAAATTCATTGGTATTACTATACTGGTATTCTAATCGATTGTTTAGTTCAAATGGAACTGGCCTAATCATATCATTCAAATCGGTCATCTTGACTTACTAAATTTTTCACGAAAAAAAGAAGTCAAGTACATGTAAAATTTTTGAGAAAAATGCTGCAGGTGTGATTTAAATCACCGCAGGCAACATTTCTCTTAAGCGACACACAATTCTTTCCCAGTGACATTACTTTTGTCTTAGGCGACAAACTTTTCACAAGCGACACTTAATTGACCTAAGCAACAGTAAATTCTTCCTAGGCGACAACAAAATGCTAGGGTTTCACAAGCGTCACAATACATGGAATCTAGTTTTTAAACCCTAAGGCTATGCGTGAATATTCTAATCATAGGTGACAACAAAAAATTGTTAAGCGAAATTAAATTACTTGTAGGCAACACTAAAAACCGTGGATGCGACATTTAAAAGTCCTAGGCGACATTGAAATTTTCATAAGCGTGATTTAAATATTTCAAAGCAACGATGAAATTGGAAAATGCAATAAATGCTAATTAATGAGCAATAAATATAATATCAAGGTTTGAAAATGACTTACCAGAGCTCCATAGTCAGGCGGCCTCGCATATCTCCGACACCGCTCGAATCGATGCTCTCGAATAGGCACAACCATCTTGAAAAGCAGAGGAGAACCAAAGCAAAATCACAGGAGAGAAAAGTAAAAATGAATAGTAAATCTAGGTTTTTCAACCTATTTAAGCTAATTTGACCTAATTTTGAGGTGGAGAATTGACTTTGACCTATACTAACCTATTGCATTAACCGGGGAAAATTGTGAAGTGTGACATATCATAAAGTGTTTTCAGAAATGAAAACATATCAATCAATCATTCTAATCTATCAAATAAAAAACAACAATATGTTTCATTTCTGAGGGGGCATACAATCACATAATCAGATCAACATCATCAGTAACACCAACGAAAATTAGAGACTGATCATCGAATCAAAGCGAAAGCTTTTATCAGAAAATGTTTTGTAATCAAATGAAAGGGGCATCATATCGAATACAAACATTAAATTAGGTTGGACATCAAGAGAGTTTCATATCAATCATCAAATCATGAATCATATCAGGACTGACCATCAAATCAACCATCATATCGAGAATGATCATCAGAGAAACACATCAATCAGGATAATTTCATATCAATCATTATCTGTAGCAACCTCGTATCAAAAATCAAATGATCGACCATCATTGAATCAGGACCTATCCATCAAGCCAGATCAGAGTATTCTTTGAATCGACATGCTTTGCATGTCAACTCAAAGAGGGGCATTTTTAATCACCTAAAAATGGACAAAGATAATTTAATGATAATTCAAAGAAAATTAAGTGAAATCAAAGCAAATCAAGGACAAAATTGAATCAATTGAATCACAATGCATAATTAGCCAATCAAAACGAAAATCAAATCCTAATTCAAGATAAATCAAAATTGAGAGCATTTTAATCAAGTGCAATCAAATCAAAATACAATTAATTTAATTAATTGTATAGTCTTGGATTAAATTAAATTCAACCCATTCAAGGGGTACATGGCTAAAATAAATCAATTACATCAATTAATAAAAATCAATTACTCTCAACAAACCAAAAGGAAAGAAAATCAATCAACCAATGAGATTAAAGGAAAGACATTCACATGTATCAAGCCAAATTGAATCTCATTCACTCAAAGTGAAAAAGAATCTTGACCATTGATCTTGTCTACTTGTCCCAAGCTTTGAGGACACAAACTTTGCATTGTCTTCAAAGGGTGGAACCAAGGACTCAACCAAGGCTTAATCATGATCAAACACAACTACACCCCCTACCATTGGGAAAATCTATAAAAGGAAGGCCAAAATCCTTCATAATTTATCAACCACACATCTGAGAATTGCATCAAACCTCTTGCAATTTGAGTTTAGAAAGGCATTTGAGAGCATTTATTAGCATTTATCTTGATAATTGTTAGCTTTAGCATTTTTTTATCTTCATCATTCTCGTACTAGGACTGTCGTTAGTTAGAGCTTGCTGAGAGCTTATTCATTAACATCTTAGTTAGAGAGCCATAGGATGCTCAATTAGTCATTGATTTTGCTAAATAGTTGCTAAATTGTGGTTGTATTTAGTTATTATTTCATTTATTGTTGATGATTAACCCTAATTCTATGAAGATACTTTTATTAGTATACAAGAATACTAGACTGTATACTCCTATTTCTATTCCTAAGAAACCTTGGAGTGACATTAGTATGGATTTTGTTCTTGGATTGCCTAAGACAACAAGAGGGTATGATTCTATATTTCTTGTTATGGATAGATTTTCTAAAATGGCACATTTCATACCATGTAAGAAGACATTTGATGTTGTGCATGTTGCTGAGATTTTCTTCAAAGAGATTGTTAGATTGCATGGATTACCTAGAAGTATTATCTCTGATTGAGATATCATATTTGTTGGTTATTTTTGGAGGACTTTGTGGAAGAATATGGACACTGAGTTGAGGTTTAGTTCTACATTCCATCCACAGAAAGATGGACAAACAGAGTTTGTGAATAGAAGCTTGGATTATTTTTTGAGATGTTTAGTTGGAGATAAGCTGAGTAATTTGGATATGATATTAGCACAAGTCGAGTTTGCATATAACAATTCTATGAATAGAAGTTAAGGGAAAACACCTTTTGAGATTGTTACTGGAATGCAACCTAGAGTAGTATCAGATTTAAGGGATATTGTTGGTGAAGAAAAGAGAAGTGCAGAAGGGGAAGTATTTGCTAATTTTATGAAGTCTTTACATGAGGAAGTGAAGTTGAAGTTGGAACAAAATAATCAGAAGTACAAGGAAAATGCTGATAAGTCTAGGAGACATCATATTTTTGAAGTTGGTGATGAGGTGATGGTTCATTTGAAGAAGGGAAGATTTCCTGTTGGAACATACAGTAAGTTGAAAATGAAGAAGTTTGGTCCTTGTAGAATTTTGAGGAAGTTTTACAGTGGTAATGCTTATGAAGTTAAGTTACCTGATGATATGGATATATCTCCTATATTCAATATTGTTGATTTGCATAAGTATCATGAGTCAGATGATGAATTTGTTATACCAGACGATTATCCTAAGAAGCATGTTGATGAAGTTGAACATATATTGGATCAGAGGATTGGTAAAAGCACAAGAGGAAAGGATTACTATGAATATTTGGTCAAGTGGAAGATGCTACATGGATTTCTCAATCTGAGTTGGATTCAGCTCGGGTTGTGACATCTCAATGATTCAGGAGAATCATTTCTTTCTACCCTGATTGTACGATGTAAGAGCATCCTGGGTTTCTTTGATATCCTGCTCTTTTGTTCATTCTGCTAGTAAGTGTCAAGTTGTAGTTATTACCGAGTTGCAGTATTTGTCAAGCGTTCATGTGTGTCAAGTTGTTCAGTATTGGTGGAGTAATCTTGTGTGTGCCAAGTGTTCAGTATTGGTCGAGTGTCATGTGCTGAGTGAACCTATTATTTGTTGATGCTCGGTTCTTCTTTGACTGAGTTTGTTTGTGTTTTGATTCTTAGTTGGAGCCGACTTATGTATTTAATTTGGGTTGCAAATTTAATGATTGGGATCTTATCTTGGGATGTGTGCAGACCATTATGTGGTCGGCTTTCTATTTGTAATAATCTAAAACCTTTTGTAAGTCATTTTTGTAAGTATAAATAATGATGCATATATGTAGGTAAGGGGGTGTCAATAGTAAGAAAAGAAGTTGGTGAGAAGATAGAGGCTAAGTCTAGATTTTCATAAATCTTGTTGGTTGTAACTTGGAAGGCCTCACAGCTGGGCATGTATGAGGAAATTTTGATGAATCAATAAAGTGTTTATGTTCCTTCTCTCCTTGGTGTTGTTCTCTGTGTTGTTGTTTCCATTGTGTATTACTCTGCAAGGTGGTTGGATAGTTAGGTGAGACTTTGGACCTACCTATTCAAGTCTCTCCTTGCATCACATCAAGCCACATAAAATTATCATGCACTCAACTTAGTACCATCCTCATCCATTCATGCTTAAATACTATCAGTGAGTGCATAACATGGACCAAACCCTTGTTGGAGATTTGCCAACAAGATAGTTTGATGTCTGTATGTTTGTCATTGCTGACAACATATGGTAAGCAGCATGCGTGGAAGCCTGATGGAGAGTGCCTTCAACATATGTTGCTTATATATGTTATCATCATGATATCATAAATGCAGAGGTTGATTCAGAGTAGAGAAAGTGATTCAATTGTGTATATCAATGAGTATTCCTAACAGGTCCCAAGAACAGTTCTGTATGTGATTTACAGTAAGGTTGCAACAAAGCCTTGCACCTTTATATTTGTGTGGTAGACATATGTATGATCTTATGTTCATGGACATAGAGTCAGATATTTAGTACAGGTTAAGTTATGAAGTCTCCAGTTGACAATTGCAGTGTCCTAAGTTTATCTGGAAGAGCCGACAATGTTTATATGATTGTGGTAGTTGTGCCTATCATCTCGGTATGCGTTCTTGGATTTATGTTTGCAGGAGAGTTAAGAAGGTTTGGTTAAGAGCACATGACGTAATTCATCATAAGAAAGTTGGATTTAATTTGGTAGAGCCGACTATGTGTAGCGTGACGTCTACTCATTTGGAATTATGAAGTACTAATTTATGTTGCGTGCTTAATAGAGCCGACTAAGGTGTTATTGAAGAGTTGTATTATTTCTCTAATATGATTTCAAGATGGTTCTAACATGCCGACTTGATTATGTCATTTAGAGGAAAGATAATTATAGGCAGTCATTTGTGATTTTTAAGCATGGTTCAAAGTTGAGAGAGAAGAGCAGAGCAAAGAGTGCGAAGTGTTGATCCATCAGCATAAGGTCTATGTGACAAAATAAAGAGTTTGTGCTATTCATTAGAACTGATCAAGACAACAGGTCTATGCACATTTCACCAAGATCCAGATATAGTGTGTATCTATTAAAATAGAAGGTTGCAGCCTTCACCCCTTTGAGCAGTATGCTCTCGGATAATGCATCCTCACCCTAACAGGGTTAATTGTAAAAGACTTCTAATAGGGTCCGACCCTTGACTAGGTCACTATACTAAATGCATTGTAAAGATCAACTCCTAATAGGGTTGTAAGGTCTTCTAACAGGGATCATAATACACTAGTGTAGATTATTAGTGGGTGTCAATTCCCACCGGGGTTTTTACCTATTTGGGTTTCCCCGTAACCAAAATTGTTGTGTTGTGCTAAGTGTTCTCATATTGTGTTTATGGTTAATGTTCTTCTATTCTTAATTGGATAAATAATTAAATCTTGTAGATAACTGATTCACCCCCCCACCCCCCCCCCCCCTCTCGGTTATCTCTCGGGACTATTCCTAACCATTGGTATCAGAGCCAAGTGCCTCAGAGAGAAAGTTTTACAACTTGAGGTTGATCAAATGGCATTCTTCAGAAAAGAAAGTCCTAAGTTTGATGGAGAGAATTATCTTGATTGGAAGTACAAGATGATGACACATTTACAGTGCATTGCTTTTGAGATCTTTGAGGAGGCTACTAAAGAAACTGAGATGCCTTCTTTATCAGATCTTGCAAAGGAAGATGCAACTCTTAAGCAAAAGGAGTTGTTCACTTCAAATGCTATTGCCAAAGAAGCACTCATCAGCACCCTGTCTGACAGTGAATTTTTGGAGGTCAAGAAACTAGATAAAGCCTACAAAATTTGGAAGTATCTAGAAGATATGTTTGAAGGAGACATCCAAGAAAAGAATGCACACAAGAAGACATGGAAGAAAAAGTACAATACATTGGAGATGTTACCTGAAGAGAACATAAGAGCCTACAATCAAAGGATTAATGAAGTAGTTGTTGGAATTAGAAACAATGGTGGAGAAATTTCAAAAGAAGACATCATGGATAAGCTGATGACTACTTTAACACCAAAATATGAGAGCAAGATAAACATCCTTGATGAGACTATGCAATTTTCAGAAAACTTCAAAAGAGAGACCTTAATTAGCAAGATTGCTGCATTTGAGATATCAAGTTTAGAGATAGAGCCTAAAAGTGAAACTGCCTTCAAAGCTTCAGTCCATGGTAAGAAATCCTTGAACACCTATGGTAATTTTGATGATGATGATGAAGAGAAAGCGCTAGATGATTTCATTGCTATGATTGCTAAAAGAGAAAAGAAAGGAAAAAGAAAATATGAAGGTCAATTGCCATTCAAATGCTTTTCATGTAATAATATTGGTCACTTTGCATCTAAGTGTCCTACAAGATTTAAGAAATTCAAAAATAACTACAAGCCTAAGTATACAAAGGAATGTTACTATGCTGGAGATGGAGTATCAGATGAAGAATCAATAGAAGAGGAAATTGGATTCATTTCTCTTGAAGATGAAAATAATACACAAGAGTTAGCACTGATTTCACAAGCAGACATCAGGATAGATTGGATCATTGACAGTGGTTGCTCACATCACATGACATCATACAAAGATATATTTGTTCATTTGGATAGATACAAAGGAGGCATGGTTAGATTTGGAGATGACACTCCTAAACCTATCATTGGTAGAGGAGCCATCACCTTGGATGGAAAGAACAACACTGATGATGTTCTATATATTGATGGTTTGCAACATAACCTATCGAGTGTTGGACAATTTCTTGACAAAGGTTTCCGATTGGACTGCAAAGACAACAAGTGCATCATTAACAACAAGGAAGGAGAAATGATTACATCAGGATCAAAGACTAAAGGTAATGTTTTTCAGCTTAATCCAGAAGCTAGTTGTTTTGTTGCTAAAATAGATGATAGTTGGCTATGGCACAAGAGACTATGTCATATTAATTTTGATAACATAGTAAAGATACGTAATGTAAAGGTAGTTAGAGATCTTCCTAGCATTGCAAAACCAGTTGATGCAATATGTAGGGAATGTGTAATGGGAAAGCATGTAAGGAATTCATTCAGAAGCAAGCACAATTTGGTAGAGAACAAATTGGATCTGATTCATACAGACCTATGTGGACCAACTCAAACAATATCATACTATGGTGAGAGGTATTTTCATTTTTTTTGTTGATGATTATTTTAGAATGATGTGGGTTGCGTTCTTAAAGGATAAATCAGAAGCCTTTGACAAGTTCAAATTATTCAAAGCTAAGGTAGAAAATGAATCTGGATTAAAGATAAAGTGTCTTAGATCAGATAGAGGAGGAGAATTCACCTCTAATAGATTTTATGAGTACTGCGAAGAACATGGGATAAAGAGGCAGCTAAGTGCTCCTAGAACCCCTCAGTAGAATGGAATTGCAGAAAGAAGGAATAGGATCATACTGGACACAACGCACACCATCATGATTGAAGTAAAGGTTGCACACACCTATTGGAGAGATGCGGTCAATACAACAATCTACACTATCAATAGACTTTAATTGAGGCCAGGCACATACAAGACACCTTATGAGCTATGGTTTGGGAATGTACCTATAGTCAAATACTTCAGAATCTTTGGAAGAAAGTGCTACATCAAGAGAGATGAAGCAATTGGCAAGTTTGATGCAAGAAGTGATGAAGGTATTTTTCTTGGTTATTCCACTAAAAACAAAGCTTATAGATGCTATAATTTGAGATTAAAGAAGATCATTGAAAACGCCCATGTCAAGATTGATGATAAGTTTATGAATCAAAAAAGATATCATGATTATGCACTTATGATTGAAGAAGAACCTAAATCTACCTCTAGAGAAACAGTGGTTGATGAAATGTTTGATAGCATTGATGTATTGTTTAATGACCCTGAAACTAGTGAAGAAGAATCTCATAAGTCAGATGAGAGAGTCATAGCTAATGTTCCTAAATTTACATCTAGATATCATTCAAAGGAAGACATCGTTGGAGATCACAACAGTAAGGTCATGACAAGATCAAAAGCAAAGAGTTCCACAACAAATGAAGAGGTGTGTTTACTATCACAGATTGAACCTTTAAGTGTTGAAGATTCATGTAATGATTCAGATTGGCATGAAGAAATGAAAGAAGAATTAGACCAAATAATTAAGAATGATACATGGGAATTGGTCCCTAGGCCTACTAATAAGAATGTGATTGGAACCAAGTGGATATTCTGAAATAAGATAAATGAAGATGGTACAGTAGTAAGAAATAAAGCCAAACTAGTATGTAAATGGTATGCGCAAAGAGAAGGAATTGATTACTCTGATACATTTGCCCCAGTAAGAAGATTAGAAGCCATAAAGTTGTTTCTAGCCTATGCTACATACAAAAAATTTAAGGTTTACCAAATGGATGTTAAGTTAGCATTCTTGAATGGAGAATTAAAGGAAGAAGTATACATAGAGCAGCCTGAAGGATTCACCTTATCAGAAAAACTTGATATTATATGTAGCTTGAAGAAGCCCTCTATGGACTTAAGCAAGCCCCTAGAGCATGGTATGAAAGGCTTGATGGTTACTTGAATAAGATTGGATTCAAGAAAGGTGCAACAGATTGCAACCTATTCATAAGAGAGACATTTGATGGATTACTGTTAGTTGTTATATTTGTTGATGACATTATCTTTGGTGGTAATGACAAACTTGGTGCAGATTTTGACAAGGAAATGCATAGTGAATTTGAAATGAGCATGATTGGACCTATCAAGTACTTTTTGGGATTAAATGTGCAGCAAACAGACAAAGGTATATTCATAAATCAAACTAAGTATGTAAAAGAGATCTTGAAGACATTCAAGATGGATGATTGCAAGCCCGTAAGTACCCCTACAATAACAAGATGTAAGCTATCAAAAGAAGATGACTCACCGGTAGTAGACATAACCTTGTATAAGTCTATGATTGGAAAACTTATATATCTTACTCAAACCAGACCAGACATTTCCAATATAGTTGGTATTATTGGAAGATTTGTAGCAAAACCTAAGCAAAGTCATCTCATGGTAGTAAAAAGAATCTTCAAATACTTGAATGGAACCTTAGACTATGGTTTATGGTATCCTAATTCAGAAAATATAAAGCTTCATGTATATACATATGTAGATTGGGCAAGATGCATGTATGATAGAAAGAGCACCTCTGGAGGAGTTATATTCCTTGGAGATAGACTTGTTACTTGGACAAGTAAAAAGTAGAATTGTATTTCTCGGTCAACAATAGAAGCAGAGTATGTTGTAATAGCATTGAATTGATCTACAATTGTGTGGATCAAGTAGATGATAAAAGATTTTGGCATTCAAATTGATTACCCTATTGTTATTCATTGTGATAACACTAGCACCATCAATATGTCAAAGAACCTTGTGATGCATGCAAAGACAAAACATATTGAGATAAAGTATCACTTCCTAAGAGAGAAAGTAGAGGAGAAAGAAGTAATGGTGGATTATGTGAGTACAAAAGATCAGCTAGCAGACATATTCACAAAGCCTCTACCTAAGTATACTTTTGAGTATCTCAGGGAGAAGTTGGGAGTAATTCCCTTCCCCGAATCTGATTAAAGATAGCAGGAGTGCATCAGTCCTCAGTGACTGTTGAAGGGTTAACTACTCTTCCTCTAGAGTAGTACCAGTGCTTAAATGTGTTGGTGCCCTTTGCCATTGATGTCAAAGGGGGAGTATTTATGAAGTCATGAAAAATAAGAAACAAGACAGAAAAGAAGGTATACAGTAAGGGGGAGCATATTTAGCAGTTGCAACAGTTGATATTCAGAGCTTTCAGCAGTTGATGGAGGATCCATCCTTGGGGGAGTTTTGTTGAGGAAATGGAGAATGTTATAAAAGAATTGATCATTTGAATTAGTGGTGTTTTTCATTCCATATATTGCCATCAATGCCAAAGGGGGAGATTGTTGGAGATTTGCCAGCAAGATAATTTGTTGTCTGTATGTTTGTCATTGATGACAACATATGGTAAGAAACATGCGTGGAAGACTGATGGAGAGTGCCTTCAACATATGTTTCTTAGATATGTTATCAACATGATATCATAAATGCAGAGGTTGATTCTGAGTAGAGAAAGTGATTCAATTGTGTATATCAATGAGTATTCTTGACAGGTCCCAAGAATAGTTCTGTATGTGATTTACAATAAGGTTGCAACAAAGCTTTGCACCTTTATATTTGTGTGTTAGACATATTTATGATGTTATGTTCATGGACATAGAGTCAGATATTTAGTACAAGTTGAGTTATGAAGTCTCCAGTCTCCAGTTGCAGTGTCCTAGGTTTATCTGGAAGAGCCAACAGTGTTTATATGATTGTGGTAGTTGCTCCTATCATCTCGGTATGCGCACTTGGATTTATGTTTGTAGGAGAGTTAAGAAGGTTTTGTTAAGAGTGTATGACATAATTCGTTATGAGAAGAAAGTTGGAGTTAATTTGGTGGAGCCGATTGTGTGTAACATGGCATCTACTCGTTTGGAATTATGAAGTCCTAATTTATGTTGTGTGCTTAGTAGAGCTGATTGAGGTGTTATTGGAGAGTTGTATTGCTTCTCTAATATGATTTCAAAATGGTTCTAATAGGCTGACTTGATTATATCATTTAGAGGAAAGATATTTATAGGCAATCATTTGTGATTGCTAAGCATGGTTCAAAGTTGAAAGAGAAGAGTAGAGCATAGAGTGTGAAGTGTTGAGCCATCAACAGAAGGTCTATGTGACAAAATAAAGAGTTTGTGCTATTCATTGGAACTGATCAAGATAGCAGGTCTACATGCAGCTCACCAAGATCCAGATATAGTGTATATCTATTAAAATAGAAGGTTGCAACCTTCACCCCTTTGAGTAGTGTGCTCTCGGATAGTGTATCCTCACCCCTAAAAGGGTTAATTGTAAAAGACTCCTAATAGGGTCCGACCCTTGACCAGGTCACTGTACTAAATGCATTGTAAAGATCAACTCCTAACAGGGTTGTAAGGTCTTCTAACAGGGATCATAATACACTAGTGTAGATTATTAGTGGGTGTCAATTCCCACTAGGGTTTTTACCTATTTGGGTTTCCTCGTAACCAAAATTATTGTGTTGTGTTAAATGTTCTCATATTGTGTTTATGGTTAATGTTCTTCTATGCTTAATTGGATAAAGAATTGAATCTTGTAGATAATTGATTCACCCCCCCCTCTCGGTTATCTCTTGGGACTATTCCTAACAACCCTTGGTTTCCAAATGTGTGTGGTCGTCTTCCAATTTTCCATTCACACAAACTCCTGTATGATGTGTCAATTTCTTCTTGGCATATATCTTCAATTTTACAATGAATGAAGGAACAAACATCTTCAATCAGTATAACCCTTGGTAGGATCGATGACACAACTCTAGACTTATCCACTTCGGCAATAACAATGGGAGGCAGCTTGTACTTAGGATTGACAGGGTCAATCTTCTCAACAACGGTTGGTTTTTGAACTTTTGGTGCCATATTGATCTCATAAATATTCTTTAAACACTAGGGTTTCACTTAAACAGTAACTTTGAATTTGTGAACTCAGCTCGGTAAACACTATAAATACCTTGAATGCTCTTAATGTTGTTTGGAATGCTTGAAAGATTGCTTGAAATCGCTTGGTAGTCTCTTCTCTATCAAGTGCTTCAAATGCTCATGAAAATGTAAGGTATAATTGAAATAGAACAACCTCTATTTATAGTTTTTCCTAGGTCAGGGATTCCAATGACTATAAAATTTTGCATTAAATGTTTCTTACCTACTTCATTTCACCAATAACCGAAATACACTTTCCTTCGCCGAATGAAATAAAATAACTCATACACTTGATCAATCAGCATATGAAATATTAACTTCACAGCTTATATCCAAATGCATCTTAGTATGCTAATATGGATCTTTGCACTAATTCTAGGAATCGATTTAAGATAGTATTTAGGTTATCAGCTCCCACACATATCTTTGACTGATTAAGTGAATGTAGTTGCACTGGATCTAGTGGACGTGGTGCCATTAGTTGTTCCAAGTTCTGTTCCATCATCTCGAGACTTTCTTCTCCAAGTCCTATTCATTCGATCTCTTATTTCATCAACATTAACTTGAGTCTTTTGACTTGGTTATTCCTCGGTTGGGGCTTTATCTCGGTACCTGCAGTCTTTGGCTAGGTGACCGACCTTGTGACTATGGAAAAAGCCATTCCAGAGTTTCTCCATGATCTTCTATTGTTCATACAATGCAACCTAAAGCAATTTGTAGTAATGTGACCAAATCTTCCACATGTAGTACAAGTGATTCTTGTATTATAGTCCCATGGTATAGTTGGTTCTTGTCAATTGTTTGCAAAGTTCTGTCAGTTAGGGACCCATTTCTCATTCCTTCTTTGTGACCTGCATTCTTCAAATTTATGACCATATCTCTTGCAATTGTTACAGTAACCCTCAAAACTTGGATTCCTTGGATTTTTAGTAGTTCTTAATCTACATTCAAATGCCTTACCAAACTTATTGCGATTGTAATAGTGACCATTAAATTTAGGTGTACTTGGTGGATTACCTCTTTTTCTCCTACATAAATTTTTTGTGTGTCCTATTTTCCCACAATGATAGCATGCATGCTTATTTGTCTTTAGTGGGGTTGCATCATTATCTTGGTTGACTGCTTGATTGAAGGACTCACCCTTCTCGGTAGTGTTGTTTACATTGTATCCAAGTCTAGTAGTATCTCTCGGTTGTCTCTGACCTCTTATTTGTTCATCTAATATATTTAGTGCTTCTTCATTCCTTTTGAAGACTTCATTAGCATCTTTCTCATATTTCAGATCATTCTTCAGATGTTCATTCTCAGATAGCAGTTCAACAATTTCTCCAACTTTCCTTGCAACATCCTAATTTGCACTAACTAGTTGGTCTATCAAGTTGCAGTGAATTTGTGTCAACCTCAGTATTTCCCTATCTTTCTCATCCAGTCTTGTGTTCATCTATCTTCTTTCATATTCCACCATTCTTTTGTCATCTTCATCTTTTACTTTTTGTTCTAGGATTTCACACATCCTTACCAATTGGGCTTCTTGTTCTCTTTTCAGTGCTTTCACCTGATCAGCTAGGATTTTGTTCTTTTCAGATAGTTTTGATATTATAGCATTAGATTCATCAGACATGCTTCCCTCTGATTGTTATTCAAGTTATTCAACTTGGTCTTGAGTGTCTTTTAGTTGATGTTCTAGCTCCTTCCTCTTATTGATTGAATGCATTTGTCTTCTCCTTAATTCATTAATCTTCTCATTGACCATTCTCAGTTCCATTTCCATATTATCAATCACCCTTTCATACCTATAGCTCTCCATTCTTCCATATCTATTTCTCTCAAGTGATTAAACTTCTTAATAAGAGATTAGGATTTGATACCAATTGTTGGATTAGGTATGGAAAGGTAAGTACTAAGAAGGGAGGGGTGAATTAGTACTGTAAAATACTTTTAAACTATTTGAACTTTCTTCCTTAACCATTTACTAAATTCATAGCTTTTGCATGCATCGTATAAAACATATAAAAGATAACTCATAACTCATAACTCATAACACATTCATTTTGGTATCACATAAATCCTTGTTAGAGGATAAAAACTGTGGTGGGGATGACACCCACAAAATTCACTACTATAGTAAAAATTTTCCTTGGTTAGAGCTACACTGTTAGCTATTTCTGATAACTTACCCTATTAAGAGTATTAACCCAGTTAAGAGTCTTAAAACTTGTTAAGTCTACCTTGTAAGAGGATTTTACAATTATAATCTAAGAACTATACCTGGTCAAAGGATTCACAATATAAGATATGTTAGGATCTGCTCGGTTAAGAGACTTTACAATTCTAATTACTCTTTAATCAACAACACAAACTTGTCTGTTAAACTTACATCAATCATATTCATATCAAACTCTTTATGCTCAATAACTCATTACCTCATACTGGCGTACTACTCATAATACCAATTCAGTTCTTGGTAGATTCAATTATGAATCACAATCACTTTCTTCTCTTTACTACTCTGTAATCGGTGTCTTATTTTCTCATCACCTTCTTTGCAATCTCTTCTTCACACATGCAATCTCTCTTCATGTATGCATAGTGATCTTCACACTTTAATCCATTTACATACAATTCTAGAAGTGGTGCTAGATGTTCTAGAATCATCTCTACAAGCGGTGCTAGCATTGGTTACTCCTCCACTTCATATATCATACTTTATTCTCATTGGAAGCTCTCACCTTGTAATCATGTGCAATAATTATGTTTTACATCTCCAATGCTTTGACATACAATCTCCTTGAGATTTGTAAACCATTTTCTGTTCGGTGTCTAGATTCAATGTACTTAAAGATTCTCTTTGTGTTGGCCTACTATGCTTAGTAATACATTTTCCTTTAGCTCGGTAATTGTCTCATCTTCTTAGTTTGGTTGATGTTGTAGCTCGGTATAGCTTGTTGCTCGGTGCTCAGTTCTGCCTTGCTCAGTGTCTAAACTTGCTTTGCCTTTACTGAAATTACCTGTTCCCTTATTTCCTTTTACTGATTAGCTTTACCTACTTTATCAAATGAATTTCCTTCTTTACCAAATGACTTTGTCAATCATTATGACTTTCTCATAACTAATGACAACAAAATAACTCTTAGGAGTATCTCTTACCTCCCAACCTAGTCCTTTATAAGACCACCCTTGAGCTTGGGGAACCAAGAATGGATGGGGTAACAACCACTTAAAAAACACATAAAAACCAACAACATAACAACACATAAAACTCCTAATTCCCATGGTTTCACAATGGATCACCTTGGACTCATGAAGAGGGGTGAAGGTGGAAATGAACCCAAATAGGAGAAGCCATAAACACAAGAATACAATGCCTTCAACAAGGTTCAACAACTCAACTAGCAATGCCTTCACATGACCAAATAACACAACCATTCCTTCCATTTCACATACAAAATTTCTCCCCCTATGGCCCCCAAAAGTGTAGAAAAATATGATGGCAACATGGAGCCCATACTCCATGCCATATCCCCTTCCTCCATGAAGAAGGACTATACACTATTTGGGTATTCCCAAATTCCCTTCACCCTCAAGGTTCTGTTCCCTCCCAAGGGTGAGTATAGCCTTGCATACCCCAAACAACACATAAAAACAACAACAAGAAAACCACAAGAAAATCCATGAAACAAAACTTGAAGCTTCACAAAAACAACATGCTATGACACTACATTTTTACACACTTAACATAAAAGAAAAACATGGTTCTTCCATGATAGGAGCACCAACCTTGCTCCAAGAAATGATAAAATGAAACTTGAGGATGAGCTTTTCCCTTCCTAGCTTTTCCTTCCTTTGGCTAAGTCCTCCAAAATCCTACTATCTCCACTAGAAGTTTCCAAGTTTGGAGAGTGGGCAACCAACCTTCCAAATTCCTCTCAATCTCCTCTAAAATGGAATCCTTAACTAACACTCTACCTAACCTCTAAAATTACTAGGCACTCTTTTCCAAGTGTTCCCTCTCTCCAACAAGGGGAATTTCCAAAAATGGAAAGAGAGGATGACTTGACACACATCCCAACTTGTCACTTTCTAAAAAGACACATTTTGAAGAGACAAAAATGAGACTTGGTCACTTTATTGGTCAAAATTTAACCCCCAACCCATAGTGCACCTATGGGGCTATCTAATTTTAACTGTTACTAACCTCTAGGACTCCATTTAACCCCTCAACAGTCCACTAAGAGTTGACCTACGAAAATTCAAAATGAGATTCCTTCCCTTTGGCTCTTCAACCAAGATACCTAACCTAGGGGCACTACAAGGTGACTCAAAGGTAAACAACTAACCAAAGACAACTTACTTGGCCATGCCAACTCACATGTACAAGTGTCAATTGACACAACATAAAAACACATCACATTACTACATACATGGCATGCCAAGTGGACAAATTTCATAAACAAAATTTACATAATAATAATAATACATTCAAACATTACATTTACTAAATAAACACATAAGAACGAGGTTATATCTCCCTTTGGAGTTAACCTTGGCTTAACACAGTTTTCACATAAATCCATTCTTGATTCCCCTCGTTTTAATTCCATGGTCAATTTCTTGCACACTAGATCAAAATATCAATAGCTCAAGAAAGAACGCCCCCCCACCCCACACACACACACACATAAGAGTAATGATCACCTAAAACACATCTTATTATCAACTTGCATTTTCACAACATCATATAAAATTCACTTTTCTCATGGAATGCATTTACTCAATAATTGTTAAATTCCAACATCACGAAATCTCTTGAAACACAATTATCACAAGTATCCTAAATCATTTACATAATTCAAGACAACATATATAACATTTCAGTTGATATCACATTCACTTCGAATTAACATCTCTTGAATCAATATAAAATTAAAGCATAATACTTAGAATTCCATTATCCATCAATAACATGACAACAAGACCTGTCAATCAAAAACATATAAAGTATGTTCTATATCATCATCAACATAATATAAAAATCATCATAAAGTATCTAATTATAAGAAATCCATGTCCAAAAAAGTCTAACATATAATTTAAACATTGTATCAACATGATAATCAAAAAGTAGAAATGTCAACTATGCTATGATGGGTCGGGGTTAGGCCTCACACTTTAATACCTACCCCTAAATATGCTTTCTCTCCATGTTCCCAAGTTGGGTTAAACTCTTGAATGTAGTAAGCCTTTTTTCAACCAATGTGGTTAGTCCACATGGTAGTCTAAAATTTTTTATGACAAACGTTTTTATTTCCTCATTAATATTAGGACACATGCAACTTGATGTTCCTTTTGTTTAACCACTTTTTATTTTGTTTCATCCAAGTTTTCTTTCTACGATCAAGATCCTCTTCCATTGCAAATTTTGGCCAACATTGATTATGCATGTTTTCAACCTTCTTTAAATAACTTCATAATTGGGTTATCGTTGATGCCTCCAATGGAAAAGTACCTACCTTCACTAAAAGGATTTCATATGGTATGGAGGTTTTGACTTTGAGACTGTTTGTGATTAGGTATTTCTAAATTCTCTCTACCTGTCTCCGTCCATAGTTTGACATGTTGCCCCTCCAAACTTCACAACCATATAGAACCCCCAAATGACCAACAAACTAAAAAGAGTTTTCTTGGTTTTCCAATCCCAAAGCTCAACTTTTCTGCACCTATTTTGGAGCAGATACAATGCTTTCCATCCCCCTATATCATTTTCACTCTACAAGTCTTCCAACTGCGCTTATAGTGGAAGTCAATCCTAGGATATTTGTATTTTTTTACAATTTCCAACGAACTTCATTAAAAAAGGAAGGTAATTTGTTTTTCTTTCCTCCTTAAAGAGAAAATTATGATTTTGGTTTTGGTAATGTTCACCTGCATCCCAACCTATTGACATAAGTGTTCTAAGGCCCTTAAATGATCTCTTAATCCTTAAAGTTTTTTTGATATTAAGAGAAGATTATCAGCGTATACAAGATGCTTCACCACATATCCTGCCAAATGAATACCTTCTCCATCTATTTTGTTTAACCAAGTTTCTAATTTATCTATGTATAATCCAAACAAGGTGGGGGTTAAAGCACATCCTTGCCTAATTCCTCTATTTTGTTCTATAGCTTGTATCTAGACATCGTGTCAAAGGCTTTCTTAAAGTTTACAAAATAACAATATACTTCTTCCCCTTGATTGTCCTATATCTTCTCTATTAAATATCGAAGAGTGATGCAATAGTTAATGATAGATTGTCTAGGTCTGAAACCAACTTGCCCTCTTGCTCTTTTTCCTACACCTTGTGCCCCACTATTAATTCTATGTTCTACAACGATCCCAAAAAATTTGCCAAAAATAAGATTGACCATAATAATGCAGTAATTAGATGAATTATTGATATCCTCAATTTGAAAAAGGAATAACCACACTAATTGTCCAATCATCACAAATGAAAGTATAAAAGATTCCTTTTATGGAAGGTGAAGGAGTTGAACTCCCCCACTTTAAAAAGGAGCAAGCAAACTTCTTGCTTAAAAAATCCCAAAAACTTCAGTCTCCCGTGAATATGTTGCCGCCTGGCAGTCTTAATTGGTGATGACATCAAAAATTAAATTCTAGCCGAAGGTATTTAGGCAGAGGAATCGTCAAAGCTAAAATAAGCTATAAAATTCCTTTCTAATCTGCAAAGAGGGAGTCTTGGAAGCGTAAAACCCGGATCACAAGTTGCTGGAAATTTGTTTCGAGGGAGAATGACAATGCCGATGTCAATGGCGAAGTCGTTTGGTTCGAGCCGGGGAACCTCCAAATTAATTACGCAAGGAGCAGCATTTTATTCGCTGAAAGCTGTTGGATCCAAACTCTTATCACTCCGAAACCCAGTATTTCCCAAGCCTTCCTCTCTTGCTTGGAGTGGAACTGCGCGCTGCATGGCACATGCCGCTGGTATCTGGCATCTATGCTTTTCTTTTCTTTTATAACTTCTATACTATGCTTAACATCAGTTATTGCTGTCTAATGCTTTTCCCAGTTTCCTACTGTTTTGTGATGCCTCGTCAATTACAGTCTCATTCCACATTTTAGATCGTTAGCTGAATATTCTTTAATACATAATGTTTTTCAAGTGCATAGATAGAATGTTTTTAACATTTACAAGATCAAAGATAACTCATGGGACAGCAGATTCTGTCATTTTTGCCTTGTTAAGTGCCAATCTAATGTCATTCAATTTGATAATAAACTTTTAATGCTCCCAATCACCTCCCCATTGAAGAGATCTTGAATTGAAGTTGCTGCTAAATTACCTGAAAATTTGACTCGAAAGTCATTTTAAGCCTTACATTCCAAAATAAAGTGCTCTTCTATTTTATTATCCCAGCTGTGCAAAAGATATAAACTCTCTTGCCATACTTCTGTTGACCTTTTATTCAACTTGTTTCACACTGAAGAACATGTGGTTTAGTCCCCAACTGGGCAACCAGATTCTTTGCTCTCCAAGGAATATTGACCTCTAGATAGGGCTTTTGTTGATATGTAAAATGGAGTTAAATTCATCAAGGTATTATTTCTTCTTTCTCCTTAACATCTTTTCTCACATAGACTTGTGAAACTAATGTACAACAAATGTCTTTATTCTTTGTCATTATTAGGGATAGCATTCAAGTGAACGTGTCATCTGTTCATCCACCTATAAATTTGTTTCGTATATGACTTATTTTTTTCGCTCAAGGCATCTTTAAAGAATCTACCTCCGTTTGCTCAAAGCATCTTTAAAGAATCTACCTCCATTTGGCCAACAATCTACCTCCATTTGCTCAATTTTTTCAGATATCTTAAAAGACGACCAAAGCAATGGCTTTGATGATAACTATAGCTAGAAGAATCTCATAGAGAGTTGAAGTTTTTTAACTTGCGCAATTTTGGATTCTTTTTGAAAGGTGGTGGAAATGGGTCTTAGCCTAGGGATGCAAGCTAAGAGCTTTTATTCATTCACCATTTCCAACCTTTATCATTCCATGGGAAAACAATCAACAAGGTTCAAATTCAGATGTAAAGGAGAGCTGATCATTTTGGTTAGTTATTCCTTTTTTGGGTTGATTTGATTAGATATGATTCGATTATGGTTGTGCAAGTTCTAGGTAAAATGATATGAAAATTGATGATAAACGACATAAATAGAAAGATACATAACTGAAATCAATCATAGAAGTATAGATCTGGAATTAGGAGACAGAGAGAACCTGTGATGACAATCTAGAGCAGAATATGCCAGACTATGGAGAAAGGCGCCCTACTCTGAAGGTGCCTTTATAAGTAGAGGTTTTCAGATTTCGGATCAGGAGGCTCTGTAGATCTGCATCCCTAGAAATCAGCCTAAAAGTGTTGGACACTGGAACAAATCAGCATAGTCCAAGGGTTTTCATCTGTTGGAACTCTGGGGGTGTTTTTCTCAGCTTGCTTTGTGCAATTCTGCTACTCTTAGTTGTTGGATCTATATCTGCACTCGTGAAAGAGGGAAAATTGTTGTGCTGTATAGAGGCTTGCCTAAGTTAAACCCCATATTGGTGTTTCCACCTCCAGCACAACAATGTTGGATAAAAGGGAGCTTACCCTTGGTAGGACAGAGGCTGCAAACCTTAATGAAAATGCTTGAAATGACAAACTATATCTTTGATATGAAACTTTAAGTCTCACACAAACTTTGATGTTGATTGATGGATGCTAATTCATGCCCCCATCATGGAGGAACACATAAAACTTGATCATGATTGCTGAAACTTGAATACTTGACTCTTGATTGCGTACTTGTGCTTAATTGGAATTGAATTGATGGGAAAAGATATGTTCAAATGAGAGGGAGTTGTATTTATATGTAACTCAAAACTTTTCAGATTTAATTTTTGGTTAAGGCTGACGTCAAGGAGCACTTTTTGACTGACTGTTATGATTTCACATTTGGGGCTAAAATGCTTGGACAGGGGTGCTGTAATGTTCCCTTTTTGGGATTTCCTAAGTTTTACCCTATAATCACAAATTCCATTAAAATAAGAATTGTAAAATGGTTAGAGATATAACTTTACCAATTAAGATGCCTTTAAACAACATAAATCCTGATTTAGGTCCTATAATCACCAAATAAGGGACAAGTGCATACACACACAAACTATTTATATTGTTAGTGTAATACATTCTGCCTTAAACTTTATAAATTGACAATACAAAGAGATAAACAATCCTTACCTAGGGATTAGGTCACAATACAATGCACGTTTAGGTTTATGAAAGAAACATACTCATAGCACTTAGCTTCCATGCTCTTAACCATAATGAGGAACAAGATAAGAAAGACATGATGAGGTGCTCCCATTGTCTCTGCCCGAGGCCCAAGAGCAGAAACTCTGCCCCCCCTGGTCCCATGCTTCATGGGGTTGACATACCTGGCAGAACCTTTACACCGTTCCCCTCCATCACTCTATCTTATTCACCTCGTATGGTTAAAGATCCTTTCCTTAGCTGTCGCAATAACTCTCCCATATGCGTTGGCAGAAGGATTACAATAGGGTGCCCTTAACTCAACCCTAGCCCCATGAGCAGAAGCTCTGTCCCCCTTGGCCCCATGCTTCATGGGGTTGGCGTACCTAGTGAGGCCTCACCGTTCCCCCTTATTGCAATTGCTTTCCATCTATATGGACTATCCTTCACAAATAACGCCTTTGTAGTATGACGTAACCCATGCCCATTCCACTGCAGGCCTTATCTGACGCCTTTGTACGATGTAGCATGGTCCATTCCATTGTAGAACTTACCTATCTTGCGAGGTATTAATACTACTTTTCATTGTTGCCTTCAAGAATTGTATATTATTCTCCCAATTGATCTCCCCTTTTGATTTCTTCTTCAAATGGATCCTTCCCCTCTTTAATATCTCCTTTGAGTGTAGGGAGTCACACCCTTTCATTTATTAATGCCCTTATGAAAGGGTCACACCTTTTGGTTTTGAAAAGATACATCTATTTGACAACAATTGTTGTCCCTTTCACTCCTTATTTAATCGTCACCTATCTCTCACTTATCAAATTTGTCTTTACTACTTTTCAAATCTGCACATATCCCATTTGAGATCTGCATATCCTCTTCTTATTTTCTTCTTTCCTTCTTAATTCTTATTTTAGACCCTTCCTTATACTTTTGCTCTAAATCTGCTCTAGATCTCCTCTACTCCTTTTTTCCCCCATTTCATTTGATCCTTTTTCTCCTTTATATCTTCCCATGTGATCGAGAGGTCACACGTCTTCATCATGTCTTTCTTTTGGCAAGAGTCGTGACCCTTCATAATTACAACCCTTTCAAAGAGTCACAACCCTTCACCTTTTGAAAGTCGCTTCCTTATTTTCTTTCCTTTCCTTTCCTTTCCCTTAATACCTCCTTAATTCTTATACTCCACTCTTTCTTCCTCCTTCCCTTTTTTCCCCAAATGAAGTTCTCTTCTCAACATATTCATAGACGGGGAAACGGGTTTCCGGTACGGATTTTTTTTCTGGAGCAGGGGACGACTGTGGGGATGACTATATAAAAAATAGGGAAATTTTAAATATTTATATGAAAACATGGATAAAGCATGCTTATATACATTGTTGATCCTTAACATATAACGTTTGTGTTAAATAATTTAAATTGAGAGTTCACATGAGAGTGGAAGTCAATTTTTTTTTCAAAACTCAATCATTATTTAAATTAATTTTATGGGACAGCCAGGGGACGGGTTTCCAGGTTTCTGGGACGTCACTGTTTTTGTGATGGGTCAAATTATGCCGGAAACGCCTCTCCGGGTAACACTGCTAATTTGTCTTGGGTCTAAAATCTCAAGGCTTTTTTCATCCGTTCCTTCTTCGATTCTTTCTTTGCTGGCATTGTTACATTTGCTTTCCCTTTGCTGCCCTCATGCTGTTTTAATGTGTTTTGGGACAACAAATTGCTGATGATGGCTTTTCCATTTTGCAACCATTCCCTTTTACCATCATCTCATGCTGCTCTTACTTTGGTCAATTCCACTTTTCTTGCCTCTTTTTGCATTGAGGTTGTGTTGATGTCAATTTTGTACCACTACATAACATACAGCAATTGAATACTTGATATAGCATACCAAACACTCAACCCTCTCTTGAAAAGTATATACTCGCAAAGAATATGAGAATACTCCAAGGTTCCTTACACCTGTGGATACTAACTCAGTTATATTAATGTGATTTGTTGGTAATCACTTCGGCGGGCTTACGTTGTTCACTTAAGGATGTCAAATTCTCGCTTTGATGATGAGATCTAGCTTTGCAATGTATACTCAATGATTTTCCAATTTATATCACTTCCAACTTTTCTCTTCAAACTTTAACTTCTAAACTACTTCTCGCTTTACTACTACTCCTATGGATGAAGAAATTAGCAAATGGACGGGGATCTGACCAAATGAAAGCTTGCCAGCGGCGCTACCTCCATAGATGCAATGATTCAAAGGGAATGAGACTAGATTACCACACAAGGCTTCTTAACAAGCCGCTAAGATGCTAGTGGCCTAGTATATAGATCCTTATGAAACATTTACCAATATCACCATACAACTAGCCATCTACTTCTATTCTAACAACATGAAATGAAATCCTACTTTAATTTGAGAGATGAGAAGAAACATGCAATACACCAAAATGATCATGTATATCCACCATGCAAATCACAACAATGAATAGAGAACAATTTTGATAGTATTTTGGCAACAATTCTCCAACATAACTCTCTTTTACAAATGAGAACAAATGGCCTTATATAAAGGCTCAAAATTACGAGTGGCCAAGATTAAGAAGCAAAATCAAGGGCCAAGATTAAACCTTACAAACCCTAATTAGGGTTACCATATTTCAACCAATTACATGAGGGCACCAACTTTGTGGGCCAATGAGAAAATTACAATAATTTGTCAACCAATGAGAACATGGAACACTTGGCATGATTTGATTGCATGCACATGAAATTGCCACTTCATCAACCTTATCTTATAAATTTATTTAATCCTTGAGATGAGGTGAAGCCTTGGATGCTTGAGCTTGTCCCTAGAAACTTTCTCATCACCACTTGAACTTGCTTGTACCTGATGTCCTGACCTTGAAAGCGTGAGGTCTCTATGCACTTGGGGTAATCCTGCCCTAGCCTCGGTGGCTTGCCTGGATGTGAACCTTCTTGCAATTTGAGAGCCTTGCTCTTGGCCACCGCCTTGAAATCGAACTTGACCTCTTTCAACCTTTCGCTCGCCTTCCTCCTTCATTATTCTTGCCTTCTTTAACCTTCATGGCCTTTATAGTCTTCTTCAACCTATCTCTCAATTGTATCATGTCAATGGTATCGATGTTGGTGTCTCAGACTCGCTTCAATTTCGAGAAGAAAGTGGTCTTGGGCATCATATCTTCCTTGTCTCCTATTTTGGTATTAATTCCTTTTGGGAAAGAATCCAATCAAGACAAGCGAGAAATCCGCTTAATGAGCCAGCTTTCTCTCAATCTTGAAACTTATCTTCAAAACCAAACAAACAACACCAAAGAAAAGATAACAATTAAAGAGAATAAGTTAAAAAACTGATCTTCCTTGCCATAGAGGATTGGCCTCTCTCAACCTATCTCTCAATTGTATCATGTCAATGGTACCGATGTTGGTGTCTCAGACTCGCTTCAATTTCGAGAAGAAAGTGGTCTTGGGCATCATATCTTCCTTGTCTCCTATTTTGGTATTAATTCCCTTTGGGAAAGAATCCAATCAAGACAATCGAGAAATCCGCTTAATGAGCCAGCCTTCTCTCAATCCTGAAACTTGTCTCCAATACCAAACAAACAACACCAATGAAAGATAGCAATTGAAGAGAATAAGTTAAATCGAACTACTGAATTTCGCCAATTTGTCCTCAAAAATGGCAGGGCTTCTCTCAGATCTGTAGCTTTCTTCTCTCAAAAGAAATCAGTAGCTCTTCTTTCTTCTCAAACTGAGGTCTCTGTCAAATTGGATCTTCCATATCAATTCATAGCCTCTCCTAAGGCAAATCTTCTCTTTCCTCTAAATTTTGGTGGGCTCTCTGCTATCAATGCTCCTTCACCCTCTGGTATCAACCATTGCCTCAGATCTGGGCACAAACAAATCAGATCTGGCCAAACATATCAGATCTGGCCACCCTCAGTACTTTGAATCTGTTCTCTGCTCTATGTTAGATCTGCCTTTGTTCCATGCTTCAAATCTGCTCCTCCCTATATTAGATCTGCTACAAATTCGGACCCTTCATCTCAATTCGAATTTGTTCCATTATCAGACATGCCCCCACAAACTCGAACCTGTGCCCTGAATTCAGACCTCTGATTTGTGCCAGTCCTCTATGGCAAGGAAGATCAGTTTTTTAACTTATTCTCTTTAATTGTTATCTTTTCTTTGGTGTTGTTTGTTTGGTTTTGAAGATAAGTTTCAGGATTGAGAGAAGGCTGGCTCATTAAGTGGATTTCTCGCTTGTCTTGATTGGATTCTTTCCCAAAGGGAATTAATACCAAAATAGGAGACAAGGAAGATATGATGCCCAAGACCACTTTCTTCTCGAAATTGAAGCGAGTTCGAGACACCAACATCGATACCATTGACATGATACAATTGAGAGATAGGTTGAAGAAGACTATGAAGGCCATGAAGGTTAAAGAAGGCAAGAATAATGAAGGAGGAAGGCGAGCGAAAGGTTGAAAGAGGTCAAGTTCGATTTCAAGGCGGTGGCCAAGAGCAAGGCTCTCAAATTGCAAGAAGGTTCACATCCAGGCAAGCCACCGAGGCTAGGGCAGGATTACCCCAAGTGCATAGAGACCTCACGCTTTCAAGGTCAGGACATCAGGTACAAGCAAGTTCAAGTGGTGATGAGAAAGTTTCTAGGGACAAGCTCAAGCATCCAAGGCTTCACCTCATCTCAAGGATTAAATAAATTTATAAGATAAGGTTGATGAAGTGGCAATTTTATGTGCATGCAATCAAATCATGCCAAGTGTTCCATGTTCTCATTGGTTGACAAATTATTGTAATTTTCTCATTGGCCCACAAAGTTGGTGCCCTCATGTAATTGGTTGAAATATGGTAACCCTAATTAGGGTTTGTAAGGTTTAATCTTGGCCCTTGATTTTGCTTCTTAATCTTGGCCACTCGTTGTAATTTTGAGCCTCTATATAAGGCCATTTGTTCTCATTTGTAAAAGAGAGTTATGTTGGAGAATTGTTGCCAAAATACTATCAAAATTGTTCTCTATTCATTGTTGTGATTTGCATGGTGGATATACATGATCATTTTGGTGTATTGCATGTTTCTTCTCATCTCTCAAATTAAAGTAGGATTTCATTTCATGTTGTTAGAATAGAAGTAGATGGCTAGTTGTATGGTGATATTGGTAAATGTTTCATAGGGATCTATATACTAGGCCACTAGCATTTTAGCGGCTTGTTAAGAAGCCTTGTGTGGTAATCTAGTCTCATTCCCTTTGATTCATTGCATCTATGGAGGTAGCGCCGCTGGCAAGCTTTCATTTGGTCAGATCCCCGTCCATTTGCTAATTTCTTCATCCATAGGAGTAGTAGTAAAGCGAGAAGTAGTTTAGAAGTTAAAGTTTGAAGAGCAAAGTTGGAAGTGATATAAATTGGAAAATCATTGAGTATACATTGCAAAGCTAGATCTCATCATCAAAGCGAGAATTTGACATCCTTAAGTGAACAACGTAAGCCCGCCGAAGTGATTACCAACAAATCACATTAATATAACTGAGTTAGTATCCACAGGTGTAAGGAACCTTGGAGTATTCTCATATTCTTTGCGAGTATATACTTTTCAAGAGAGGGTTGAGTGTTTGGTACGCTGTATCAAGTATTCAATTGCTATATGTTATGTAGTGGTACAAAACTGACATCAACAGGTTGGATCTTCATCCAAGAAGAAAAAAGAGCCCTTCAAGAGCCTCTTTTTGTTTAGACGTTGGTATTTATCTTCCATATGCATCCAAGGAAACTTTGGTAGGCTTAGTACCCTCTTCACTTAATTTTCCGAACCTTCTTGCTTGGCAGATTTGTCCCTCCAATGCAATCTGTCCACTAGAAAATCACTTGTAAGATTGAAAGTACTTTCAATTTACCATAATCTATTACCCTTCTAATAATTATATTGTTTGCTATTTCCTGCCTTGCCCTGTGCACTCTTTCTTGTGCATTGATATCCTTTGTCCTTGCCTCTTCCAACTCACCGTTCAGCTCTTTGACTACTTGAGCCCATGATTTTATTTCCTTTATGTTGATTCCCCTCTTACCTTGTTTTTCCTCAACCCCTAAATAATTGTTTATTGTAAGGAATGTTCCACCCTGTCTCATTTTCAAGTATGCCGAGTCTATAATTTTTTTTGTTGCTTCATGCGTTGATTGCCGTACTTGTTTACTCAATCATCATTCATGCTTTCTTGCTTCTACATCCTTTGTAGTATTGCCACCTGTTCTTTTGGTACTCTATTTTCTTCTACTAAATATCAGTGTTACCCTGAAACACGTTTCCACCCTAAATGCCCAAGTACCGGAAACAAAAGCCGTTTCGGGGACTTGGGGACAACCGGAAACGTTTCCTAGTTGTCCTCAGTCATGCAAAAAATCGGATGGCTAGAGACAGCCAAGCCGTCCCCCTACCATCCCGAGGACAGACAACCATTTTCGGCGACAATAGGTGTAAGGCATTTTCTTTTATAATATTAATCTTCACCAACTTCATTCTTTTTGTGGATCATCATTTCATGGCCTAGTGGTTTCTCCACATGTCAAGAAACAATTCACAATGCCCAGAAACACTTCAAATTTCCCTTTCTAACTTTTGTGAACTTTACAAGTTTGTTTAGTCTATTGTAAATGACCAAGAGGCAAGGAGAAGAAAAATTAAGTGAATTCTAGGATAATTTATACCTTCCAAGTGAACACGCAGGTTATAACCAGTAAACTAGAACTGACAAGTGCATTAGAGAGCTAATGAATGTGATCTTAACTTTTAGCTGGTTGTGTGCCCAAGAGGCCTAATATTGCATTTTTCATTGTAGAAAGTGGATAAGTGGGTCATTTGCCTCACTTGTATTGGGTCATTTTGTAAGTTGACGCCCACACATGATCAAGTGTGAAAGATTTGTTACCTTTGCAAAGAGACATTGATTTTAGTTTTATCAATGTTATTATGTTGCTATGATGATTTGTTATTATGTTATATCATATGAATATATTTGAAATTTCAGATTTCCCTATATATTTTAAAATTTCCCTATTTTTTGATATATATAGATATCCATCCCCTGCTTCAGGAGAAAAAAATGTCCTGGAAACCTGTTTCCCCATCCCCCTATCCCCCCGTCCCGGTAACTTGGGGTAACATAGCTAAATATTGGTTTGTTGCTATGCACACCCGAGGCTGTGGTCACTTTATTGCTCCCCTGGTTCCATTTGTTCTAGCCTGTTTTTGATTTTTAGTAACTCTTGCACATATAACTGTGCTTGCCAGGTAAGAGGAGTTAAGGTAGGGCTATATAAGTTTTCTTCTTTCCCATGGTCCCTAACGTCTTGCCCTTCAAATTTTTGTGCCATATTCTTGATTGATTGTGTTTGTATAAAATGCGTCCTAATGCATTCTCTTAGTAACCTTGGTTTCCCTTTTGATCAAATGGACATCTGGTTTGGGAATAGGAAATTATGGCTCTAATAACACCAAGAGTTTGCCTTACCCAAATGGGAAATGGGTTCAAGACAAGGAACTTATTCTTCCAGATTTCCAATAACAGAAGGGGTTTGCCTTACCCAAATGAGCATTATGTTTGACACTAGGACTATGGTTCTTATATCACAAGGGTTTGCTTATACCCAAATGAGTGTCGATTTGGAAACTAGGACATGATGGTTCCAAATTCCAATAACAGAAGAGGCTTGCTCACCCTAAATGGGTGTGTGGTTTGAGTATAAGACATATGGTTCCAATTACAGAGAGGTTAACTAGGTCTGAAAAAATGTATACGATCTAATAAGTATGTCAGCAAGTTGTTATGGTAATAGATACTACTTGAAGATAAATATAGAAGCATATTGCTACTATGGGCAAAGGAATAAATCACATCCCACCAAAATGAAAAGGGAGAATAAAACCTCTTTTACAGAGGGTCCAAGGGTAAAATAATTTACCACTAACAATCAAGTATTTACCTTAGGATTAATAGCTAAGACAAAATGGATCTACGAGAGCAATACTGGCAAACTTGCCACATATACTACCAGACTACCAGTCGCATACAATGGGCCTTAAAAATGATCATTTGATCTCAGCTCATTAGAAAATGTTATCAATGGTGCACCATGAGAAGGGGAATCACCTCTAGCATGTGTCGTTCCCACAAAAGTATCCATTCATAAGTGAAGAGAAACCAACATGTCATTGGTCAATAAAATCTCTGTCCATGTGCATGTGTACCATGCTAGTGTATATATATTGTAGATGCTTGGGCACTTGTTGAAAGTCCATAATGTTAGTATGGGTATGTGAAGGAGATAGATTTATATAAATCTGTAAATTTTATGAGTATGCAAAGGAAAGATTTGTATAAATCTGTAAATTGTGATTAGGTGGAGCAACCAAATGATTGCCCCATGATCAATACCATTAACTTATATAACATTATTATCCATCAGTTCTTGTACTTTATGCTTTAGAGCCATATAGTCCTGTGATGACCATTAACCCTGTGACAGTGCCAACAAGTATTTTCATTATATCCTTAAGGAAGTTCTGTAGATGGATCCAATGGTTGGATAGGAGGAAGAATGATATAATTTGTATAAGTAAACTTTGGAGCACATTATTCAGAGATTCATGTTGACTTGGTGGTTAGCACCTCCTTGGGGACTTGTGACATGGCTTAACCGCCTCCCGTGGGTCGGGTTAAATTTGGCATTTGTATCGGGCATTGATAGTTCGAGCTTTTGGTACAACGGCAAATGATTCCAACAATTGCTATCAGAGCCTTGGGTCACGGGTTCAAGTCCCCCTTCAGTGGGTGCTAAAGGCTCAGTGGGTGCTGAGGGGAGATTGTTGACTTGGTGGTCAGCACCTCCTTGGGGACTTGTGACATGGCTTAACCGCCTTCTGTGGGTTGGGTTAAATCTGGCTTTTGTATCGAGCATTGATAGTTTGAGCTTTTGGTGCAACGACAAATGATTCCAACAATTCATTCAATCTTGTGAGTTCTGTAGCTGTTTGAGCTTTGAAAGAGATAATATTGTAAGTGGTGGCCACATGATTGGTGTGTTAGGCTTGTTTTCTTTCTTGTTAGTACCCTTGTGAAAAGTATTAGTCTTTTGAAATTTTGAAGGAGATGCATGGGAGGATCCCTATCTCAAGCCATTGGAAGCAAGGAATTTGTGTTCCACGTGCTTTACATAAGTGCATAGATCTATGAAAGATTCATTATTATTCAAATATACGTTGTCTTTGATAGGAGATAATAAACCCCAAACACAAATATTTTGCAATTTATTGTTAGGAAAGTGGCATTTTATTTTAGCACAAAGAGATTGAAATGTGATCACATAATCATTAATGCATTCATTGGAACCTTGAGCACACTTAAATAAAGTAGAAACAATAGTTTTTAAACCCAAATATATTTGGAATTGGCTAAGGAAGACTATAACTAGCTGATCAAAATAATGGATGCAGGTAGGTGTTGATGTGACTACTCCAACATGCATGATGAAACACTTAGGATTCCAAGATGAAACACCAAATACCAAATCCTCTCTTGAACAAAGACACCACATATGCTAAAGATTGCAAAGAAAGATTATAGAGGTGACTCTAAAGTTCCTATTCTTGTTGGACAAAACTCAATTTTATGATGTGGTTTGCCGGTAACCATGCGGGGACTTACACTATTCATTTGATGAAATATCAACTTGCAAATACAAATGATTTAGCAATGATGACTCTTCAACTACTTCTAATGAAACAAATGGGAAAAGGAATGGGTTTAGGGAATCTAAACTAACTCTAACGAATGGAATAAATTATTGATGGTGAGGTCGAACAAAACCAATCCTTGCTTTGCCAAATCAATTACGCAAAGGAGGGTGCTTTCCTTAAGGATGCGTGGATGATTTCATATTGTCAACGCTCATTCAAATATCCAATGATGGTGCAATCTAAATGAAAGTTTCCATTTTAAGTTTAATGCTAGCAATAAATTCAGACCAACATTACACTGTTACGTGCAACCAATAAGTACAACTATGAACATAAATTTCACCATAGTTCACCAATTAACAATATCTTCCATTCATACTCAACTACTTCTACTCAACATAAACAAAATCCTATTCTAAGTGAGGAAATGTAGAAACCATGCAATACTTCGAAACTTCACAAATATTCACCATGAAAACCAACAAAGAATTAGGAATAATTTTGGAAAATTATAGAAACAATCTCCCCAAGTCTCCCTCTCTCTATTCTACTCTATCTAATCTAATGAATTACAAATGAGGAGGCTTTGCCTTTTATAGTTGCCTCATGTACAATAAGTGACCCAGATTGATTCATCCATCATAGCCCTAATGTAACTACTAGCTACAAGCATTAAATGCCATCAATTATAATGAGACACCAATTTGTGGGGCAATGAGAAAATTACATAGCTTTGATGAACCAATGAGAAAATTGGTTAGGTAGAGATATTAGGTGGAATCTACATGTACACATGGAATGACTAGATTGGATAAACTTTGACATGTGAAACTAGAATCTTCTGATTGGTTGAAGATGAGTGGGTGCCATCTCATCATGCTTATCTTGTAAACTTCATCAATTTCACTTCTCCATCATCATAAAGAAGTCTCTGCATCTCTACCAATATCTCTTGATACTCAACATTTTCAAGCCTTCAATTGATTGTGATTACTCATATTTCCAAATTGTTTCATCTTCATGAATCTTCTCCATCCTTTTAAAATCTTCTCATTGACATTGCTTGTACTAGTTGTGATTATTGACTTGATCTTGTAGAAGTGATGAGGTGCTTCATGTAGTTGGACTGTCTTAATTGATCTTGGATTTCCGAAGGAAATTCAAGATTTCGATAATCTTCTCCACTTGTAGACTTGCTTAATCATCACCTTGTGCACCTTGCCTTTTGGATTCCATCTCGATGACTTGAACTTGAACTTGGACAAGATTTCAATAATCTTCTCCACTTGTCGACTTGCTTAATCATCACCTTGTGCACCTTGCCCTTTGGACTCCATCTCTTCATTAGGTTGCCTTGTTTTATCAATGATTTCCTCTAAGTATTGATATCCTTCTCATTGTACTTGTACTTCCCCCTTGTTTGCATCTTGCTCGAAATCTTGAAGTGGAAAGTCTCCTTTCGCTTGTCCTCTCTTCCATACTCATCTCCATTTCACCTTGCAAACAATAAAATAATCCTGTGAAATGGAAATATGAAACCCCCCAATAATCCTTGCATTTTCTCATTCAAATGATATCTAGATGCATATTAAACTCTAAGGCCCTTAGGGTCCTACAAGATTGATTAGAATTTTCTTATACTTAGAACACTACCATGCAAGTAAAGATGTTAAGTCTTGATTTTTTTTTTCATGTTTAGGTTCTGATTTCTTAAAGAAACATTCAACATTTCTATCTTAATTCATGTATCCCTAGATTCGTTGTGAAGCATACCTTGTGTGCTATGATAAGGGAATTCTGAGTTTGTAAGCTCAGATACTGTAAGTATTCAAACCCTTGGAAGGCCTTCTACACTTTCATATTTCTAATTTTGCACCTTCTCTAGATCTGATTTTCCTTGATAAACTTTGAGTTTAACACTTTGAATTTGCTTGAGTTTTGATGTCTTCTTCAAGTTAGCTTCCAATGATTCCTAAATTCTTCTCCAAAATTGACTTCAATGTGAAATTCGTTGGTGGCTATTAGTGATCTTCTCTTTTTTGCATGATCAAATTGTGTTGGGTGTGAAATGAATTTCAACACCCAATCTTAATAGGCATTTGAGGCCTATAGACACATCCCTTGAGGCTAGGCCGACTTGATAGCCTATAGATTTGAATTTAAATCTTGATTTCTTCACCCGATGCAGGCCGGCCTGATTGGCCTTTCAAGTTTGATTTAAATTTAATTGATTTGTTTTTCCATTTGACCGCCTACCCAACCTGATTAGGCTCCCTTTTCAAGAAATTTTAGTTGCAATTAGTGTAGGGCAGAGATTGTAATGTCCATGGGCTCTTGAATTTTCGGAATTTACCCATCTCTTGGGCTCACACACGTTGGAGTGGAAGTCGTATGCCTCTTGGGCTCTCACATCACATGGTAAATTGGACATTGACTAGTCGTGGGGCTCGATCAAAACATGGCAAATCAGAAAATGTGCTCTTGTTGGATGAAACATCAAGTTGCAAATCAGAGATTGTCATGGATTTGGGCTCCATACATTGGGGTGGAAAATATAGTGGTCTTGGGCTTGTCTTGTTGGCTTGAGCAGAATTTGTCACTTAATTGGGCTCCTTTACCTTGGAGCGGAAAGTGTCTAGTCATGGGGCTCCAAGTGCTTGATCAGAGATTGTTGTGGAGTTGGGCTCAACTTGAATGCCTTGCGGAAATTGACTACCTCTTGGGCTCAATCATCAAAGGAGAAAATGTCCACCTCTTGGGCTCAATGTTCAAGCATGGCAGAATTTGAGTTCAAACTTTTCTAAGTTTTGAGGTCACTCATTAGATAGTCCCTTGAAATGTTCCAAATCAGATCGAATGTTCCCCACTTGCTTGAAATTTTCATTCCCAAACCACTATCGTCTTGTTCTCTTGTGAAATCAAGTCTGATAATCAGCTTATAGCCTTATAACATTCTGATTCTCTCCCTAAGGCTGGCGGATATCTGGAGGTGGTTGGGCTCCATGTTCAAACCTTTGGGAAGAAATTGCCCTCTAGTTTGGCTTCATGCAGGGTTGGAGTGGAAATTGTCATGGTGTGGGGCTCCATGCCTTTGGGGTGGAAAATGTACATGAGTTGGGCTCAATCAAAAGATGGGGCGGAATTCGCCCTCTAGTTGGGCTCATAAACAAGTCTACCTATAAACTTGACCAAGTGCTAAATTTGTTTTACTTCTTCACCCAGATTTCATGCACTCCATGCCTTTCACTTGATCCTCTTAATTCCAATTTCATCTTTCTTTGGTTGCCATGTGTGGGATTGATTGAAAATCTGATGTCCTCCATGGTGATTGGATCAAGTTGTGGGACCGTCAACACTCCCTTCTCTAAATCATGAGCCTTGCAAGTTGACTAAGGATCTGAAATTTGATGTTTCAACTGAAAAATCTTACCTCCTACAAGGGACTCACACCCAAGGCAATCTCTTTGCTTCAACCTTGCCCAAGACTTGGATCTCTAGAACTTTCAAGACTGCTTTAAATCTTTGAAATTTTGCCAAGCTACTCTAAACTAGCACCTACTAACTGCCAAAGTGAAAAGAAGGGGGTCCCCATTTGCAATGGGGCAATGGCGTGAAAACCTCGCAACACTAGGAGCCAAAGAATAAACCACTACATGGCATAATCTGTAAGAGTGAGAAAATAGTTTAACGAACACTTCATCATCGAAAAGCATAATCCAAAAATTCAACATGAAAAGATTGCAAATGAGTATTACAGTCACCTTTACCATGATACAACTTGATTGTAGGAGGTAAGATATGTTGTTTGCATCCCCAGCTTTATGCTAGAGGATAGCTCTTGCTACAGAAGGATAAGATCTTTATTTTTAATGGATTGATCATGCCCTAGAGTTGGAACTTGAAAAGCTAGGACAAGTTTGACTGTATAGACAAGTTTCCTAATGATTGTGCTTTCTCTTGATTCAGGGTTTGTGCTGGATATTTACAAAATTTTGGCTTCTGTTTTATGCATAATTAACGCCGATTAATGCCAGCTACTGTAACTATTTACCCTATTCATGCCATTAAGGGAACTTGTCATAATATATGCATGGAATTTACATGCTCGATATGTGGAGTTGTGGATGTTTAAATGGAAAATATTCCAAATATTGTGTGGTAAAATTTGAACTCTGATTGGCGAGTTTATCCTTTAGCTCTGAAGATATTCATTGTGATGAATTTTGTAAATTGTTTGAGAAGCAGTTGCACTTGTTAGGATCCTTTCTTCAAGGGTTAAGGACTAAGACATTCATTGTGTTATTTACATGTAGTTCTGAAGGAGGCTGTTCAAACAGACAAGGCACCGGCAGCATTGGGTCCTTATTCTCAAGCAATAAAAGCTAACGATCTTGTATTTGTTTCTGGTGTTCTAGGTCTTATTCCTGAGGTGGGTTTTATTTATTTTTAGTTTTTTGCCTTTTTTTGTGTTTATGCATAATTTTTTGTTTTAAGTTCTTTTGCGTAGTTACCTTTATTAAGATGCTAATTTTTATTAGCTCTCACACAAAGCTCTTGCTGATTTCTCCAGACTGGAAAGTTCATTTCAGATAGTGTGGAGGAGCAAGCTGAACAGGTAAATATTATGCAGCAATTTTTATCAGATATGATTTCTTTTCCATGTGATGGTTCAGATTCTTGTGATGGATATGGTAAAAAAAGTAATTTGAAATAAAGCTTGGGATACCACACCAATTTTCTGCAGTGGCATTTTGTAATACTGATGCTAGATAATGCTCATAACTTTTGAGTTCTTGATAGAGATTGATGTTAGAGAACAGTATAACGGCCACTGCATTTGTATTGAATTAATTATTAATTGACTGATATCAAGTTGTGTAAACTTGACATTGACAAGTTTGTAAGCCATTGGTTTGTTGTTGCTACAATGAATAATATTGTGTTTTTGGCCATGACTTTTTACTTGGGTCTCCTCTTATGCTACTGGAATATTGGGAAAAGAGAGGCTTACTTTTGAAACAAGATTTCTCTTCTTTTTCAAGAATGTTGGTACATCGTTCTCTTGTGAAAACCAAGACAGCATAACTCATGATACTCCATATGGCTACATAGTCCATATTCATGATATCCACATGTTTTCCCAAATTATTTAAAATTTATATTTAATTTGAACTTCTTATGATCATTATTTTGCAAACAGAAGTTTGGGCGTAAATGCCTTGTTAGACATGCAGTGTGTCTGTGTATTACAAATAGTTTTTCTACCATTTGCCTTGCTAGTTTAGTTTTGGTAATGGGTTTGAACTTGACAGTATAATTTTTTTATATGTTAGTAGTTGGATTGCTTTGGAATGATGACCTTGGTCTAGCCGCATTTCACTTTATCTTATTATATGTTAGTAGTCAGATTGCTTTGGAATTATGACCTTGGTTAAGTGAAAGGTATACGAGGAAGGTCAAATTGGTTAGAGAGGAGGCATTATCATAGAAAACCCTATCTGTGAGGGACTATCTATTTATCTAAGTCTTACTGACTTGATGGATATTTGTTAAATGTAACTTGTGACAGGATTTGACATAATCCAATAAAAGATGATGCTGTTCTCCTTTCCAGATTAGCTCCTTTGGAATGCAGATGTAAAAGACCCATTAACTTTCCTATCCATGTCTTTCAAATTGTCTTTGCTATATACTGGCCACCTTGAGATGAAACACTTAGTTATTTGTTGTGTTCATATTTTTGCCGTTTACATTATTTTTGAAGCTTAAACATTCCAATAGGACTATAAGAATGTTTTGGTAATTTCTAGACTATGCTTGAGTCCTTTATCTGGTGATGACCAACAACCACTTACCTAGTGGGTGTTTCCTTGCTCATTTTGTAGTGAACATCTTCTGATAAACTTAAACTCAAGAAAGCAATCTGCTGTACTGGCAAACCTGAACCCTGAGTTGTAACCCGAACTTAGCTTTTGATGTCAAGCACTGATTTGAACAATTTTTTTGACAAGCTATTTCTTCTAAACCATATTTAGTTTGTCTCTTCCAAAGGCAACAAGGCCTACAAGATAAATCTAAAACCAATGCTGTGAATATTTGAGATTAAAGCCCTAAAAATTACCCTTAGTGGGATCTCAAAAATAATGAAAGTGAATGTATAAAAAAATAAGGGCAAATCTTCCATTAGAGGACATTCAGAGGCTGGCAGCCTGCAAAAGGAAAAGGCTTTTACAAAAATAATGCATATTTGAACCCGTAAGTATGTGGCTTTGAAGACTGAATGAAGATGAGCAACTCTGAATTTGGTTCCCATTCATGAAGTCTCCTGGAAAATCAAATCTATTTATTTACAGGGTAAATAAATGCCACTTCAAGCACAAGCTAAGGAGCATTTCAAAATTCATAGCCTGCTAAGGGATCAATTGTTGTGTTGATATTGGATAAGGGAAAGTCATCTTTTGGAGAGTTTTTTTGATTTCTTGGAAATCTGAACAAACATGGATTCGCTTTGTCTTCTTGCCGTCTGGTACTATACTGGAGATCCACTCTAAATAATGAATTGATTATTGGCCTATTGAAACCAGCATTCAATAGCTTCTGTAGTTCGTCTGTAATCAGGAGTACTTATCTTAGGGTGCATTTTTTGGAGCTTCTACTTAATTGGTTTTGCATTTGGTATGACCACCGAATGATAAACAACAAGAGAAGGATCTGACCTTTGCATATTCGCATGGGGCCACGCAGACATGTCTAAGAATTCTTCGAGATCATGATGAAACTTGTTCTTCAAGGGTCATGCTTGCAGCAATTTGAGTTAGCTTTTGGTTATACTCGGTGTCCAAGTTTATGTTAGTAGCATTCTAAACCAGGAGAGTGGACCCATCTTACAAGTTACAACCATGGCAGAGTGGGAGGAAGATTGAGTTCTTCATTGAATAATGCATCCTTTAAAGTCTCCTTGTCCATTCCCAATTTTTGCTCATTTGATTTCTTAGATATCTTTGGGATATGTGCAGCGAAAGATTCTTCTTGTTCCACAAAGTATGCTAAAGTGTGGAAGTTAAAACAAAGCCATTTTTGTGGTCCCTTGGAGGAAGACAATCATTGGTGCATAGAAGTTCATAAAGAGCCTTATCTTTCTGTGAGTAAACAGTGATCTTTGGAATTCTTCCTCCAACATTTTGCAATATTGAAAGGGTGTAGATCTACTGGAATTGTGATGTCAATGCCTTAATGGAAGAATTTAAGGCATTGGTGAAATGTGGAAGGGCCATGGCATGTATGTATTTATTTAGATTATTTGTGCATAATACATTTATTTGGATTTATATTAATATTTAAATACATGTGGGAGAATAATAAAGATTATTGAATCAATTTGACCTTAATAAAGTGGATTAATTAAGGTAAAATGAATTATTTTATTGAGCCAATTGAGTGATTATGTTGCCAGGTTTTGAGATATGGGCATTGGTATGGAGATCAGCATATGTGAGATTTTAATGTCTACACTTGGTTTACCTATAAATAGTAAAGTTGCAATAGGAAGTCATTAGAGATTTGATCAAATTCATCAAAAAAATTGGATAATAGAAAACACTGAATTGAAAGAATTTCTAATGCCAACTTAAACACAACACAAGTTAGTTTGTATTTTAGAATAAGTCGATATTTAAAAGTTAAGTCAAATTAAATAATTTGTTCATTTTAATTTCCACACATACATATATTTAGTTTTATTTTATTTTATTTTTTTAATACATGTGAGTAAAATGTATGCCTCCTCTTTTTAAAAATATTAGCATTTTTCTTCTAAGTCATTTCTATATATAATATTATAAGCTTTATATGAGAAAAATCTTTTCAGAAATGATAACGCTGTGAAAAAGCCCAGTTACTATTTAATAGGCAAGTTTTGAGAGCTGTTTAACATAGGGTTTGAAGGCCATAGGCTATAGCTATAGGGGTGGTTGATAACAATGCTAGGTATACTTCAACGCGGCCACATCATGAATGCTGATCATGACCTTTGTAATGACTGTAAAACCACTGTATATTGTACCCCATCCTGATTTTTGTATTAAATTTATCATTTGCAAGGTTTAAGCAGCCATGAACCGCACCATGAATATACACTGTCATGCGATAAAGATGGAGGTTTGAACTATTCAACAAGGGGTTGTGACTGTTAACAATGACTGGCAACTGTTAAGAAGAGGCAATGACTTGTAGGAAAAGACGTGAAAGAATCCTGGTCTCATGGATGGTAATGTGTGCAAGGCATTTTTCTCACCTGCATTCATTACATTCCATGAGGTTTGATTTTTTGGGCAAAAGATATGTAGATTGTATGCCAATATGTTTTCATTGTATTTTCTAAGACCCTGCATTAGGGCAAGAAATATTTATTTCTATTCTAAATTTTTGTGTTCTCAGCTAGGAGGCTTGTTTTTGGGCAGACAAATTCGATTGTAAATTGTATTCAAAGCATTTACAGGGCCCAAATTTGGGCAAGTAATAATTTTTTTCAGAGAACATTTTCTTTATAGAAGGTAGGGTTAGTGTTTTAAAGAAACCTTACTATAACAAATGCTCTTCCTTGCTGTTTTTATAGGGAGAAGCCATAGCAACAAATAAGAAATGAAAAATTACTATTAGTTGTTTTACAAAAAACTCTAATGGGTAAATAGAGGTGCCTATGAGTGCCTGATAAGTTGATAACTGAATTTTGTTTTCCTTCTCTTTGTAACTTGCTTTTTCTCGTAGACCAGATTAGCACAATTTAAAAATATCATAATTCAATGACAATCATATTATTGTGATATTCAGATATCATAATTTAATGTAAATATACTTGCAAAAATAAATTGACGAATAAACAACAATACATATAATATAATGTGGAGTAAACCTCATGGTGAAACTCCCCACCCATCATTCACTAGTGAAAATTTTCATCAAGCCTGAACAATGACAGAGAAGACCTTGGCTTACAATATCTCCGTCTTCTTTCCACAAATGCCTCACATATATGCCAATCTGTGAATGCAATATTCACTCAGACAAATTTATCACAATAGTTATCTCCTTTGACCACATGAGGCTCTCTTAAATATAGGGAGTGGATGCATTTCATCAGGAGTTAAGGATTGGTTACAACTTTTCACCAAATGGTGTGATATTCAATTGATAATCTAATATTAATTAATTATAACTCCCCTTTAATATGGCCAGGCCATATATATTTTGTAAGACTGAACCTTATATCAATTATAACTTATATAAGTTTTGTTTAGGACCACTAACTGTAAATGCGATCCCTTATTAAACATTGTGCTCTTAACAAAAATATAATTTTGGACAATGGAAAAATAGGCGGAAATGAAGAACCATGTTGTTGGATGGTGATTAAAATTTGTCACACGTATTTTAAAGCACACACTCCACAATTTGTGGCCTTTTCATTTTTTTTTATAGCATCTACAGTCCCTGATCTTTATTTAACATATATAAATTTACGGGAAAGCACAAATTATTGATCTCCTGCATTCAGTCAGAATCTGCATTTTGACTTCAAATCAGGGTATGTAATATATTGACGCTTTCAGGTTCTCAGAAACATGGGAGAGATCTTGAAAGCAAGTGGTGCAAGCTATTCTTCAGTCGTCAAAACAACTATTATGTGAGATTCAGTGCACTATTTTGATTTGCCATCATTATTCTTGTGTGAGAACTGTTCATTTTGGCCTAAGGTTTACATGAAGTTCTTTGAAATTTCTGACATTGCAGGTTGGCAGATCTGAATGATTTCAAGAAAGTAAACGAGATTTATGCAAAGTGTAAGTTCTTTATCTATATTATTATATATTCTGGACATACAGAGATTAACTATTGAGTTGTCTTATACTTATATCTGAATATTATTTGTTGTAAGGGAAAACTCTGCACCTTCCCTATCTTCATGTTATTTGAAATTTCATTGATACTTTAAGTATAGCTCTCTTCTATTGCTTCTTGACCTTACATCTTTGTTTTGTATACTACAATCTGTTGTCTGCAATAAGAGAATGACAGGGATCTCACTTATTAGAATTATCAGTTTTAGTTCGTAGCTAAACATTGTTTGTATTGATTCCTATGATTTTAGTGGCTACTTTTTAGCTAGCATTTTTTAGTGTGGTAGAAGTCTCTGGTATTTACAGACTTTTCCTGAAACATCTTGGTTTCTTAGCTTCCTTATTATCATTACCAGGACCTTCAAAAATCTCTCTTAGCCAATCAGGTTAGATCTTTACTCATTATACCATTTTTAAGATGAGATTTGTGTTAATGCGACTGAATGCTAATCTTTGGTAGTAGTTTGCAATTCAATGTGGTTTGCATAGAGCCATAGACTCTTTGCTACCGGTCAGTACCTTTTTTCAATCCAGTATTTTCATTTTTGTAATTCTTATTTTAGTAAGAATTATCCTCTCCTTGCCACTTTTGTCACCTAGATTACTTTGTCACTTGACTTTTTATGGTTAAATATTTAACTTCAAAATAGTTATGATGGTTTTTACTGGATAGAACCCACGCTTTAGTCAATGCCCACCTTCTACAGTATTGTAGGATTTCTAACTTAATTTACTATTCTTTTTAATAATATTTAATATTTCATCTCTACTATAAGTTGTCAATTACATTGATCTTTATCAGAGAGCAACTTTATTTAAAACTGAAATGAGGTGGGGTTAAAATGCAATCGGCAGTTTTGAGTCAGCACCCCGGACTATCATCTCTGTTGTTGAACCATATTGCTATTATTTCATTCTATCATCCCAGATTATTCCTAGCATAGTAGATTGACCCCGTCATTATTATTTTACAATATGATCTTAGAGTTATTTTCAAATGAATTTAAATGCTGCATATAGTATACATGTAAATTGAATTTCAGTACCAAGTTCGAGTTTAATTTTGTTTAAAGTAGATTACACTGCAAATTACTTACACAATACTGATTGCTCTTCATGTTTTCTGCATACAGATTTTTCATCGCCTGCACCAGCTCGCTCAACTTATCAAGTTGCAGCATTACCATTGAATGCAAAGATTGAAATAGATTGTATTGCATCTCTATAGGGTCTGGGTCCCCTACTTGCTTTATATTGGCTCATCCAATTCTATAGGCGAAGAGTATTTGCAGTGCTTTCACGATACTGGCCTCTTGTACAAAGATAATAATTTTAACCTTAACTTTGAAAACAGCTGGTCAGAAATGAAAATATTGCAGTTCCTGTCATTTCCATGCATTTTTCAGATGCAAAACCAAGTGAATTTTTTGACTCAAGGAATTCTGTATTCCTCTTTTATATGTCTTTTGTGAATGCATGCATCAGATGGGATCATGTTTTATTTGGTATGTTTTAAAATCACTAGTACCAAAACTACTTTTGGTACTCTACATTGTCTACAAGATGTCAAAGAATTTGATAACATCCTTTTTGTGAAGATTAGTACAGGTTAGGTTGATGCTCAACACAATTATATTTCACGTAAGCAGTAAACATGGTTAATGACTTCATATTAGTGTAAATTATGTGAATTATAAGTGCGTTGAAGAAGTCTGTGTGGGTGATACAAAGAAACATTTAACTAGTAACAGCATCTGTAGATGCTTGTTGAACTTAGTTACATAAATGCAAATACTTTTGGGTGAGGCCCTAAACAAAATTTCAGTAAAATGAAAAATCCAAACAAATGCGCAAATAAATAGTGTCGCTACTGTTTGAGTTCTAGTGTATGTTTTGGAAAGGCTGCTCCTAGCATTTGCTGTAATTTTGATTCCATGTTATAAAGTTTTTTATTATTTCAAAATTCAAAATTAAAATGAATTTGTTTTATGAACTTCAAAAATTATAGAAAAATCTTACTTCATTGGTTTGCGTATAGTTCAATATTGAAGTAAATGCCTTTTTGTTTTTAATGCACAAAATATCATGGAAATAACTGATCTCGCTAAATATTATTATTGAGCTTGCTAATCAATTTCTTGGAGGATGAGACGATCTGTTACCATTTATCATCAAAGAACTACACAATTAAACTTCGTAAATTTTATCATTAAGCTTGCTAACCGATAGATTATTGGAGGCAGAGACAGCCTTTTATTACCATTAACCTTTGTGATCATTATATCTTTATCTTCATCTTCCGAAGATTCTTAAGAAGTAGATAGATTCTATTAAATGTCTCAATATTTCAGGAGGGACTTAAATAGCACTTCCATATTGCTGGAGCTTACAGCTTTCGTGCTTAAATTGAAGCAGAACAATGATGATGTATATTTTTGAGTTAGCGAGAATTCCAAATAAGAGCCCGTGGGCTGAACTGCAAGTTGGTTATGTTTAAATACATTTGGAATAATTCAACAAATTGTCTCACATTGTATGCATGCCTAATGGAATGAAAATTCTGAAATGCATGCAAGATTTGCTTTCTTACATGGTGCACTCTAAAGTACTCGAAGGCGAACCTAGAGAGAGTTTGGCCGGAAATGACTAGATGCCCAACTGGATTTCTCTGGCAATTCAACTACCATTATCTTTAGCCGTGAGTTGTTATTTGGACCCAGCTTTAATGATTATATACTCTTCTTTCGCCATTATAGTGTGCAGGGCTTTTTTATACATACATGGGACTTAATAACTACGTAAAAAAATGAAACAAATAGTACAACGACCAAGAAGACTCATTCCATTTCTTCCTATATGCCTAATAAAGTAATTTATAACAGTAAAAACGAAACAAATGGCACGACCCTCAAATAGTGACCATACCTGAAGTTTCACTATTACCATAAAAATACTTTACAAGCTGGTTTTCTCTGTAGTTTTAGAACTTCTGCCCTTAGTCATATATATATATAGTTCACAAGCTACTTGTGCCCTTGCCATATATATATTTTCTGCCTGCCAAGTTTCCAATAAAAAGTTTATGTAGTAAATAAAAAATATGATATTGTAATGAAATATTGTTAAAAATAGATGCTCTCTTAACTTTTTTGAGAGCTCTCGCTTTGTACGAAACATTTATGGTTCTAAGTTTCACATTCATGGGACTAAATAGTAAATAGTTATGGGACAGTTAGCCTTGCAATCTTTGGCTGAAGCAGTTTAGTTCTTTTTCTATGCAAGATAATAATGAGCTCACCCAATTTTTCAGTGGCTCCTTTGCTGAAAGGACTATATCACAAACTAGCTGTCAAGACATTGACATAATTGCTCTTGATGTTGCCATAAGCATCATATTCCAAAACGAAATGTCTTTCAAATTCAACTGCCCTCAAAGTGCTAAGAACACACCTGGCCATTTTCACCACCTAATTTCACATTGAAGTTGATCAAAGTTAGTTCTTAATTGGACAATTAGAATTTTGGCTCTTCATAAATGCTAAGTCTTTAATAATACTGTCTCGGTTATGTTCAATTGCCTGCTTTAATTTTGGTTGTTGAGGGTTTTGCTGAGGTGTGATAGAGAAGAAGGCCGAGGAGAGAAAAACGGTGGGGAAAAGACTCCCACTGCCGCTGCCGAGAAGAAGCCCAAGGAAAAGGTTCCGTGCTATTCAGGTGATAGGTTTTGTTATTTATCAAATGTCTTGTTCTGATTTTAAAAGTAGAATTTACTTCTGAATCTTTCAAGTTGATTGCAACTATCCAACACGGCGATTGGTCAGTTAGTGCTTGATCAACGGATTTCTCTTTTTTTTCCCTTTTGGTTGGCTTTTTTATAAAAATTGTTTGAAATAATTGATTTTTTTTCAAAATTTCAGGGAGTGGACATTTTAAAAAATATATCATCAGGACATGTGGAGAATCTTTAGGAGCATTTCTTGTTCTTTCAAAGCATTTTAAAAATTGTCTAATCAAAGACAACATGATCGGCTGTAAAACCATTTCGAATTTCGCTCGTTCACATTGGAAGTTTGGTGAAGGAATAACATATTGATTAACATGTGAATATGAGTCAATAATTTAAACAACTCACTTTTAAAATGTTTATAACAAAAAAAGTGGTTTTTAAATGCTTCCTCTCATTAAGGGGCTCTTAATCCAAGGGAGATTTAAACTTATCATTTGATCTAGGTTTTCTCTCTTTCCTAAGAAAATAGCCTTTTTTTAATATTTATAATTATAATTAAAATATATACATTCGATCTGTTTTCTTTGTTTATTATTATCTGGTTTCAAAAGGAAATCTTAAATACATTTAAGATTGTTAGTTCACAAGCCTAAAAACATGTCATTTGTCAAGTGGGCCCCATTGCAAAGATACCGTCCCAATAAGGTTAGGACTAGTTCTATTTTATTAGATAAATGCATTTCGTAGTCTTAGATATATAATTATAATATATATTAAACTAATTAAATTTTTATATAATATATTTTACTATTATATATGTTTAATCATTATTTGTGTTATATAATTATAATCATATATATCTTAAATTTATTATTATATTTTATATTATTGTACAAAATATTAAATTTATGAGTGTAATGTTTTTTTTATATACACTATTATATAAATTTATCTATAAGGAGGGAGTGAGGGAGAGCAAAAGATAGATTGAAGAACAAAAATAAATAAGAAAAGAAAATTAGAAAATAAAGGAAGATTGAAAAAATGAGTACCACTATGGAAAATGAAAGCTAATAGATAGCAAAAAGGAAAGAATGATAGGGTTATAGTCCAATAGGTTGAGAGCACAATTGGTGAAATGGTATGTTTCTTATTATACCATCCACTAAGGTTCAAATAAAATTTTAAAGCTAGTTGTATTTGTAAGACCAAAATTAGGGTTAGAAAGCATATCAAAAGCAACCACAAACTTTCAACAATATGCAAAAACCTAACTCAATCTCATCATGAAAACTACTTGAAAATAAAGGAATTAAAAATAATAAAACCCATTCCAGCAATTGTTCCCATGTTCTCCTTTCTTCTCCAAAGTATGGATGGATGTAGCTCTTGAAAAGATCTTGAAGTGCACTATGATATCTTGAAAGCAAAATTGAGAATACTAGGAGTAAATTATCATTCAAAATGGTTAACCAAATTAGTGCACAAAGGCTCAATTTATAGAGTTGAAAGCCAAAATGCAAGAAAAGGCAAATTAGTGTGCAACATGGAAATTTGTCATAATTATGACAAATTGGGAGCACAAAAGGGAATGCACAAATTAATGCACATATCAAGGACAAAGTGATGAAGGAAGGTGGAGGCAAATTAATAGGAAATTAGGAGGCCAAATTAGTGGAAAATGAGAAAGGGAAAGTGGAAGAAATGTGAAGGCTAATTAGTAGGATGTCATGAAGCATGATTTAAGGGAGTGTGTAAGAGTCACATTTTTGAATATTTAAAAATCATTATTCCCTAAAAAGGCTAATTAGGAATTTAGAAAATCCCATAATTCAAAAAGGGAAACAATTAATTAATTCAATATTATGTTCTGAAAATGGAAGGCAGAGCCGGAGCAAGAGCTAGGGCATCACTAGGATCTGCAAAGGAAGGCAATGCCGAGGATGAGGATGACGATGCAGAGGAAGAGGACTGCAATGCAGTTGGTAGGGGTTGCATTTTCGGTGGGTCCTTGTCTATTGAGCGACCATCTGTTGTGGTTGTTGATGGGGGCCAGGACCTTAGGGTTTCCATGGTGGGTCCTCTTCTTAATCGTGGGGCTGATAATTTGGCTTCCTTAGCTTTTGACGGGGCTCTATTCTTGAGTGGCTTGTCTAATGGCGCTGGGTACAAATTCGTGAGGGATGGGCAAAATTTTTGTGGAAGTGTTGCAAAGCATATTAGGTTGCTTGAGGGTCAATGGTGCTGTAAGGATCTATTTTCTGTGGTTGATACTGCTGGGTTGGACTCTATTTGGGCTGGCTTTGCCTCTTTCTTTGTTGCTGGGTCTATAACCCTCATGTTTGTTTCTCCCCTGATTGTAGAAACTTCTTATTGGGAGAATGGTTTGATGCTTTTCCTGTCTAATGGCACTGGGTGCAGATTCATGAGGGATGGGAAAACATTTTGTGGAAGTGTTGCAAAACATATTAGGTTGCTTGAGGGTCAATGGTGCTGTAAGGATCTATTTTCTGCGGTTGATGTTGCTGGGTTGGTCTCTGTTTGGGTTGGCTTTACCTCTTTCTATTTTGCTAGGTCTGTGACCCTCGTGTTTGTTTCTCCCTTGATTCTGGAAGTTTCTTCTCATTGGGAGAATGGATTGATCTTGGCTTTGTTGGGGGAATCTTTTTTGGGCTAGTATCTTTTGTGCTATATTCCTATTGAGGTGGAGTATACCCCTTTAGAGGTGGGGCTTGTTCTGGTGGTTATTTGGTGGTGGAGACTCCATTTGTTCCTGTTCCCTTCACCCTTGACTCCTTTTGAGGTGGAAGTCACACATCTTATGGAGGTGGAATGTGTCTGTTGGATGGAGTGTACTTGTGGGTGCAAATGGCCTCTTCTTCCTTATTACTACTTGATGACTGGTAGGTTCCGGTTAGGTGATTGTTCTTCTCTTTTCGAGGACCTATTGATCTTGGGTATCAGTTTTGATCTAGTGGCTATGGGTAAGGGTCTAGTTGGTTATCCTGGTTTTGGGAGCCATGTCAAAACCCATGTTATTGGTTTGGGGAGCTTGAAAACCCTAGATATTTCCTGTTGATGTAAGGCTTTGGCTTTACTTGTTAGGTTTTGAGTAGCTAGAGCCTTAGTGTTTATTCTTCTTTTGGCTGCTGTTGTTATGCTAGTTTGGGGCTGCTAGCATTTCTGCTGGAAGTCTGTGCTGGGGGGGCTCTGTAATGCCTATCTTCGGCCCCTAGTTGTCTAATTATGATCTGTGCTTATATTTCCTATCTTTCTTTGCTATTGTAAAGGGTTACAGTTCCCTTCAAAAATTGTATTTACCTTATAAAGAACAATTAATTAATTGTAAGAGACTTACAATAAGGGTAATTAATCTAATAAATAGATTAATAGGAAAGGGATAAATTATGGGTTATCTATCCCAAGGGGACGAGTTAGTAAATATATTTGGCCAAAGTGATAATGTATAATTGAAAGGGAATTGGTCTTGAATGATTTGATTAAAGTTTGAATCAATCTTGAGAATTAAAAACCGATTAGGGATCAACACAACATCGATGAACTTAAACAATGTGCGCGATTGAAGATGACATGATAGGATAACATCCTTGAACTTTGACAATGCTATTAGGTTGGACTGATGATGATGATGAAATAGCATCGATGATCTTGGATAATGCTATTAAAATTGGCTTGGATTGGTTAACGAGGCATCAATGAAATTTGACAATGCACTCGGGAGTGGATTGATGACAACGAGGCATTGATGAACTTTGACAATGCACCCGAGGATTGATTGGTGATTATGAGGCATCAATGAACTTTGACAATGCACCCGAGGATTGATTGGTGATGATGAGGCATCGATGAACTTTGACAATGCCTTGGATTGATTTGGGATTGAATTGATTTGAATGTGATTGAAATGGCCTTGAACTGATTAGGACTAATTGGGATTGATTTGAATTGATTTGACATGATTTAGGACTGATTAGGATCAGTTTAGGAATGTTTAGGAATATTTAGGATCAGTTTAGGAAAGATTAGGAATGATTTAGGAAAGATTAGGAACGATTAGGAAAGATTAGGAACGATACAAGCTGCAAGAAATGTTAATAATTGATTAAACAGTTTTCAATGTTTAATCGATAGAAAAGGAAAAAGTGCTAACATACAGTAAAAACCATATGCTTAACACAGGGAAGCATAATTAGAATACAAAGCAATGTTTCAATTGTAATGCAGAAAATAATAACACCAAGACTAGCACCCTCGAACCATTTTTGGGTGTCTACATTTGCCCCTCTTTGATACACTACGATTATGAGTGTTGTGTCAAAGAATATCGAAAGGAATCACATAAATCATGCCCTAGTGACAACAAGATACAAAGGTGATATATAAGTGCCCCCTCAAGAAATTGACCAAAAAATATAAATGATAGGTCAATTTGTCGATATCGATGAGAAGAATCCAACGCAACAAATGGTTCACAAATCGAACATCAGATGCAAAAGATATGGGTTGTAGAGTGCAAAGAGCATCGTGACCAATGCAAAAGGAAAAGTGTGCATGTCCATCCAGGCAACAAAGAGGCTATAAAAAGGGGAGGAGAGGTGTGGGAAGCTCATTTTCACCCTCTCATTTGGAAGAATTTGAGCTCTAGAGCAAGGAGAATGGATTGGTTGCCAATGGAGAAACATCATGGGGAATGAGTGTAGAGATTCTGACGACCGACTAGTGTAGGACCATGGGTGAGTACATTGAGGCCTCTCAATGTTTTAGTTAGTTTCACACATTTCTAGGCTGCATTGGTTAGCATGTTAGGTCAGGAACAGGGTTCAGGGATAGTTTTGACAGTTTCAAGGCCCCAACTGTGCAGCCTGCACACCCAACTACGTAGTTCTAGGGACCAACTGCACAAACTACGTAGTTGGGATGACCAATTGCGCAACCTGCACAGTTGGTAAGGGAAACTGCGCATTTGGTAAGCCAGACTGCGTAGTTGGTCAAAACAAATGTGATTAGGGTCAAATAGGGTTAAAATACTATGAAAACCCTAGGGTAGGTCAAAATGTGGTCAACATAGTCAAATCAAGGTCAAACTTAGGTCAAACTTAAGTCAAAATTGGTCAAGAGCAACATAAAGTAACAAAATGCTGACACAAGTTGCATGGCAAACACAAGAGGATTTACAGCTCTTGCTGACCGCAAGGGTAGACCAAGGTGTCTAGCACTACGACATCGACTGAGTGGGTATGAGAGGGACATCCTAGCCAGTTTAGGATTATACTATATCATGTTCATGCCAGAGATGAGAGTGAACAAAGGGTTGATTACAACGCTAGTAGAGCGATGTCATTCAGAGACCAACTCATTTCATTTGCTGACCAGGGAGGCTATAGTGACTTTGGAGGATGTCTGGTGCATCTTCCAGATACCTATTTATGGGGAGATCACAGAGTATGACCCGACGACAAGGAGAGTAGCACTTCATTGGTTATTCAAGTGCGATGACGGTGATCTAGACATTAGAGATTATGAGATCCGATGACATACTATGGTGAGTTAGCACGAGATGTTGATCACAATGATATGCTGTGTGATTGTAGGTCTAGTGGTACCAGATAGGAGAGGACACATATTCCCAGTCGAATGGGGTAGGGTACTAAAGAAGATGATCATAGATGGAACATTGTTTGCGTGGGGTCCATGCATGTTGGCTATGACATACTATCACCTACATCAGATAGCATACAAAGGAGCTTTGTCGATGAGCACAGGGATGACTTTATTGCAGATATGGGCATATGAACATATAGTAGTATTTCGACCTGTAGCAAAGCGGGTAGTGGTTCCTAATATGCCGTATGTATATTGTTATGTTGGCATGTTGTCACATGGACCGATGGGATACATATTGCACTTTAGACATGAGTTGGATGCACTGAGGGATTTTACATGGCGGCCATATATAGATCGCCCCAGTTGGGAGGATGACGATGATCACCTTCCTTATTGCAGACATCAAAGACACTTGATTGGGTGTGCGACTATAGGGCATGTGGTTATTGAGGTGCAATTACCAGAGAGGGTAAACCGATAGTTTGGGGAGACACAGGGAGTGCCGATAGGGATGCAACTATTTGTACGGTCACGGGCAGAGACAATAGCCCGGGGTGCATTGATCAGGTCTCAGGTTGCTTACGCAGAGTTCGAGTAGTTACAACCTTGACAGTGGAGAGCTGGTGTAGATGTCAAGGATGTAGGGATGACGTGGGAGTATAATAGGTAGTTTTCTCGATATAGGCCGATACCATCGACGGATCTAGATGTGCCAGTGTCGAGGATTTGAGTTCTACGATCAGAGACAAAGGGTAGCAGCGAGGAGGATGAGGAAGAGGGAGATGAGACTGGAGAGGCTGGAGATTCATATGAGGAGGATGGGGAGGAGGGAGATGAGGATGAGGTGGGAGATAGCACTGGGTCTAGTAGCAGTGAGGAGAGAGAGGATGATGATCTTCCAGAGGGTATGCCGACAGAGGTAGGAGAGGACATAGTTGATGCACCATATGATCAGGATGTTAAGGCTCCTGAGATACAGGGTGAGGCAGAAAATGATGAAACAAATAGGCAGGGCCGCCAGTACATAGCAGAGCTGAGAGGTCAGATAGACAGGTTGACTGCAGATAGGGATGCAAATAGGGCCTTCTTGGAAGGCAGAGAGGGACATATTGACAGTAGAGAGATATGCAACTATATCCTCTTGAGATATAGGACTATCCAGGGCTCAAAGGGTAGAGGATCGAGTATAGAGGGATGAGGATAGTGCACAGTGGTTTGTCAGTCGTATAGCAGATGCAGGTATACATGAGGTGGCTAGCATTCTAGTAGATGCTCGAATGAACACACAATACTGGAATGACATGTATAGGAGAGATGTACCATGGGAGCGATGGCCAATGAGCGTGAGGAGTGACACGAGTAGGGCAGACTCCCAGAGGTCACTGAGAAGCGGGGGAGGCATGGGATCGAGGAGTCCACCTAGACCAGATCAAATAGGGGGGGCTTCATCATCAAGGCCGAGCAGATACCAGGATGACAGAGAGAGCATAGGTTGAAAGGAGACTCTCTCTCACACAAAGGGGGATACATGATATGATTTTGAGCCTGTAGGCCTTAGTGTATACATACTCTTTGATGTTCATACTCTGATACTATTTTGGATTTATACGTATGCATGAGATGCAACTATGTTATGATGATTTTTGATACCTTTATGATATATATATATATATATATATATATATATATATATATATATATATATATATATATATATATATATATATATATATATATATATATATATATATATATATATATATATATATTGGATGTGCTCGTTTCTTTTATGTTTCTCATATGATGACATGTATGTGATGCCACCTATTGTTATTTACAAGATATGAATGCAATAGGCTTTATATGCTTTTATTATTTTTTTGATATTTTTCAGAAATGTAATGCATAAATGATATGAATGATATATTTGTGTTTTATATTTTCTATGATGAATATGCAATGCAATATGCTTTTATCTATTTTGAGATTAATATGAAATGCAAGATGCATAATGTACTTGTTTCTTGTGTACCAGGGTACTAGACCAAAGTGACTGGGAGGACTAACGGAGGAGAATTAGCAGGGGATGGAAATTAGACAGGCAATGTTAGTAGGAGATGACAAAATTGCTTTCATAAGTGCACTTCATGTTATTAGATATTTATTTCTATGTTGCAAAGGAAAGTGACGCATCGTGGCATGAAGAGCCAGAGCGAGAAGGTGATCCATTTGCGTAAAACAAACACATGCAGACAAAAGATGAGCTCATCTTTCTTGATGTAATTTAAAGAATGCCCCAGGACATCATGATATCATCTAACAGACATAAATCAAAAGAAAACAATCATGAACCATCCTGACCATTCTCATATGTTTCATTTATATCATCGAGTGGCATAGGAACCTGATTGATAGAAAAATCAATAAAAGATAAAACAACTCACATAAAAAATGTGAGCCAACAACCATTCTTATTATTTTGCTATTTGTTTGGAATGTTTTGATATTGGACAATTGTTACGATTGATTAGGTCAGATCAATGAAATTGACTGAAGAATAGGTTGATTGATTGATAGGTGTTAGATTAATTGTCTTAGTGATGTTGTTTATGAAAATGTAATTACGCTGAAGCACATAGGTCATGTTTGCATACATGGTTGCTAGAACGCAAAAGGAAAGATCATGTACAAGATTTTATTGCAAGTTGGTTTTTGAGATTTTTACAAATTTTGAAAGATATTTGATGTTTTTGTCTCTTTTTTAGGACATTTTGCAATTTTTTTTTTTTTAATTTTGTTATTTTCGGTCTTTTTATGATTTTTTTTCAAGTCATTTTATGCTTTTTACTGATTTTTTAGGACATTATGAGATTTTTAGTGATTTTTTGGCAGCTTCATATTTGAATTTTTTTAGGATTTTTTTCAGGATCATATTTGAATTTTTAGGATTTTTTCAGGATCATATTTGAATTTTTTAGGGTTTTGTTCAAGATCATATTTGAATTTATAGGATTTTTTTCAGGATCATATTTGAATTTTTAGGATTTTTCAAGATCATATTTAGTATTTATAGATCATTACCTTCAATGGGATAAAGTGATGATCACAAAGATCAACCGTTCTCAAAACCATGCTTCTAGCTAAAATTCAAAGCTAGACTGATATGCAGTCATGCCCCTAGACAAAACAAAGTATATACAGAAGATCAAGGACAAGGTGCATTCAAACTGGTTATCTCTCAAGGAAGTGACAAGGAATATTAACTAGTAATGAACCATGGAAAGGGCACTAGGAAAAACTCATCAGGGAAAATATATGATCATGGAATATAATAAACCCAGATGGAACCATGATAGATGGAAGAGCAACAAATTACTACGTGTGGCACCTATTTTCCAGGTTTTCACCACATACTTGCCCAAAGTGCCCGTTTGCCAGGTTTTCACTATTGGACGAATTTTTTCTCTTCATTCTTTTTTTTTTTTTTTTCGTGTCAAGACGCCTATTTGTAAGATTTTCATTAAGACATCATATTTTTTCTTTTTTTCTATTTTTTTCTTTTCTTTTTCACCTTTTTGACTTTTTTAATATTTTTTAAAAAACTTTTTACATTTTTTTTTGTATTTTTTCAGAAACTTATGTGTAATACTTCTGGAGATGCATGCTGTTGATTGCCTTTGGTAATGGGTCTCCCTCCAGAGTTGCAAGTTGATATACCCCATATCTATATGCCGCAGTAACTACATATGTGCCTTCCCAGTTTGGTTTAAATTTTCTTGGTTTGTCTCTGTTTTGCTGAGTTTTTGATGCAAAAGCATCTCGAGTCCTTGGCAATCTTGTATCACCAAAAAGAAGTTTGAAGTTTTTGTGTTGCTCGGTTCCTTCTTTGACCGAGTTGGCTCGGTTGTTTCTCGGTTTCCTTCTTTAACAAGTTGAAAGGAAAGTTTTTACCTTGTGATTATTAGATTAACCTAGTTAGGCGAATGCAAAGTTTGAGGTAGAAAGATAGCTTAGTAAAAGACTATACTGAGGAATTCTATAGATTAGATATCAGATATGGACATCAAGAAGATGAAGTGAAAAGAATTGCTAGGTACTTGAATGGGTTAAGAGTTTCCATCCAAGAAGAGACCAGTTTGGTTAAAATGGAAAGCATTGAAGAAGGTTATAAGTTTTCCCTGAAAGTCAAGGAGAAATTAAACAAAATACATGAGAAGAGACAAAGAGGAAGAGGTGGTAGATTCCCTAGGGGAAGAGTTAGATCTTATGGTGAAAATAATAGATCTGTTCAGGATAAAACAAATCTGGATAAAGGCAAGACCGAGTGGAAAGGTGAAAGTCCATCTAGACAAAGAGGGAGTAATCATCGAGGTGGTTATAGCAGAGGTGGATTCCAAGGAACTTGTTACAATTATGGAGGACATAGATCATTTGAGTGTACAAATACAAGTAAGAAGGTTGGTAATAGTAGAAATGCTTTGGTGCAAGAAGAGTCACTGAATGAACCTGACAAGGAAATGTACTTGATGGTAAGAAGAGAACTTTGGAATGAAAGTAATAAGGAAGATTCGGTAAGGAAAAGTTTGTTCAAGACTACATGTAGAGTTGCTGATGAGGCATGGAAAGTTATCATTGATAGTGGAAGCTTGGAGAATTTGGCATCTGAGGAAATGGTTACAAAGTTGCAGTTGGAAAGGTTGAAACACCCGAAGCCCTATCATATTTCATGGATCAAGGATGAGCATACATTATTGGTAAGTGAACAATGTTATGTAAATTTGAAGATTGGAAAATACTATGATAAGGTGTTATGTGATATCATGCCTATGGATTGTTGTCATATTTTTTTGGGTAGACCTTGGCAATATGATAGACATGCTATATATGATGGAAGATTGCATAAATATACTATTTGGGATGATGGGAGGAAGAAAATCTTGTTGCCTTTGATTGAAGAAACTGTTAGTAGTGTTTGTACATTTATGAAAATTTTTCTAATGGAAGGAAGAAATTTTGTTAAGGATTTGAAGAAAAATGATGTGTGTTTTGCTATGATTCCTAACAAATTGAGTGGGAAAATAGAGGATAGCATACCTAAAGAGATTGATAAGATACTCACCGAGTATAGAGAAATCATTTTTGATAATGTACCTAATGGTTTTCCACCGAAGAGAAGCATTGATCATTGCAAGGATCTTATCCCTGGATCTAGTTTACCGAATAAGGCACCACATTGATTGACACCTACCGAGAATCAAGAATTGAAGTGACAGATTCAATAATTGTTGCAAAAAGGTTTGATATGAGAAAGTTTGAGTCCTTGTGCAGTACCAGCTATATTGGCACCTGAGAAGAATGGAGAATGGGGAATGTGTACTGATTCCAGAGCAATCAATAAGATAATAGTGAAATATAGGTTTCCTATACCGAGAATGGATGACACAATAGATGGTTTGACTGGAGAAAAGTATTTTACCAAGATTGATTTGAAAAGTGGATATCATCATATTAGAATCAGAGAAGGTGATGAATGGAAAACTAATTTTAAGACAAGAGAAGGTTTGTATGAGTGGTTGGTTATGCCTTTTGGTTTAACTAATGCACCGAGTACTTTTATGAGGCTGATGAATGAAGTTTTGAAGAATTTTTTGGGTAAGTTTGTGATTGTATACCTAGATGACATCCTAATATTCAGTAAGACCAGAGAAGAACATTTGTTGCATGTTAGACATGTATTATAGAGATTGAAAGAATAAAAGTTGCTAATTAATTTAAAAAAGTGTTCCTTCATGAAAGAAGAGATTGTGTATTTGGGATTTGTGATTTCAGCTGATGATTTGAAAATAGATCCTGAAAAGGTTGAAGCTATTTTGAATTGGCCTACACCTAAGAATGCTAGTGAGGTAAGATCATTCCATGGTTTAGCAAGTTTTTACTGAAAGTACATTAGGAATTTCAGTTTAATTTGTAATGCTATGACTGAGACTATGAGAGGATATAAAAGAGAATTTAAGTGGACACATGGTGTTGATAAAATTTTTGAGACTCTGAAGCAGAAGGTTGCTGAATTTCCTGTATTAGCTTTACTTGATTTCAATAAGGTATTTCAAGTTGAATGTGATGCAAGTGGTAGTGCAATAGGAGTTTTGTTGAGTCAAGAAGGTAAACCTATTGCTTTCTTTAGTGAGAAGTTGAATGATGCAAAAAGAAAATATTCTGTGTATGATCAAGAGTTCTATGCTATTGTTCAAGCCCTAAAGAAATGGAGAGATTATTTGATACCGAGTGAATTTGTGTTGTATACTGATCATAAGGCTTTACAATATTTGGGTAGTCAGAATAAGTTGAATTAGAGACATATGAAATGGGTTGAGTATTTACAGAGTTATACATTTTTGATAAAGCATAAGAGTGGAGTCACTAACTGAGTTACTGATGCATTAAGTAGAAGAAGATCTTTGATGACCGAAATGAAACTTGAAGTTCTTGGTTTTGATGTCATGAAAGATTTGTATGAAATTGATCCTAATTTTTCTGAGCCGTGGAGAAAGTGCAGAGCACCTATTCAAGATCAACCAAGTACTAAATGGGAAGACTATTTCATTCAGGAAGGTATGTTGTTTAAAGGTATTTAGTTTTGTATACCGAGAGGATCAATGAGAACTAATTTGATAAAGGAGAAACATAGTAGTGGTTTAGCTGGACATTTTGGAATTGATAAGACATTTAATTTGCTTAAGGAGAAATAATTTGGCCATAGTTGTATAAGGATGTTCAGAAATTTGTGAGAAGTTGTGGAATTTGTCAAGTTGCAAAGGGAGTAAGTCAGAATACTGGATTGTATATATCGATTTCTGTTCCTGAGAAATCTTGGATTGATATCAGTATGGATTTTGTTCTTGGCTTACCGAAGACAATGAGAGGTAATGATTCTATATTTGTTGTTGTGGATAGATTTTTTAAAATGGCACATTTTATACCTTGTAGAAAGACATCAGATGCAGTGAATGTAAATGATCTTTTCTTTAAGGAAATTTTTAGATTGCATGGATTACCGAGGAGTATCATCTCTGACCGAGACAGTAAATTTGTTGGATACTTTTGGAAGACTCTTTCGAGTTAGTTGGGCACTGAGTTGAGGTATAGTTCTACATTTCACCCACATATTGATGGATAGACAAAGGTTGTAAATAGAAGTTTGGGTAATCTTTTGAGATGTTTATTTGGAGACATACCGAGTAATTGGGATTCTATGTTGTCACAAGCAAAGTTTGCATATAATAATTTAGTGAATAGGAGTACTAGAAAGTCACCTTTTGAGATTGTAAATGGCATACAACTGAGAGGTATATAAAATTTGAAGGACATTGTTGGTGAAGAAAAGAGAAGTGTTGAAGGAGAGGAATTTGTTGAGTTCATGAAGACATTTCATGAAGAAGTGAAACATAAGTTGGAGAAAAGTAATAAAAAATACAAAGCTAGAGTAGATAGATCAAGAAGACATAAGACTTTTGCAGTTGGGGATGAAGTAATGGTACACTTGAAGAGAGGAAGATTTCCTGTTGGAACATATGGGAAGTTGAAAATGAGGAAGTTTGGTCCTTGCAAGATATTGAGGAAGTTTGACAGTGGAAATGCTTATGAGATTGAGTTACTTGATGACATGGATATATCACCTATATTCAACATTGCAGATTTGTATGAGTATCATGAACCATATGAAGAAATGACAATACTGAATGATTATCCTAAGAAGAAGACATAAGAAGTTGAAATTTTTTTGGAACAAAGACTTGGCAGAATTACAAGAGGAAAACAATATATGGAATATTTGGTAAAGTGGAAGAACAGACCGATTGAAGACAATTCATGGATTTTGCAATCTGAGTTGGATTCAGCTCGAGTTGTACATGCTGCATGATTCAGAGAATCATTACAAATAACCTTAGGTGTCTGATGTAGGAGCATCTCGGGTCCTTGGTAATCTTGTATCACCAAAAAGAAGTTTGAAGTTTCTGTGTTGCTCTGTTTCCTTCTTTAACTGAGTTGGTCAGTTAATTCCCTGGCGCTCAGTTATCCTTGCTGGCGCTCGGTTATCCTTTCTTACTGAGTTATTTATTTTAATTTCCTATTGAGACTGACTTGTACATTTAATTGTCGTTGCAAATTTAATGTTGGTATCTATCATCGGGATGCATGTAGACCTAGATCTAGTCGTTCCCTTCTATTAATGGTGGATCTGAAGGCTAAATTTTTTGGTAGACTCTTGTATATAATGTGGTCATTGGTTGTAGTTTAGGAGGCAATTTTAGTTTTGGGAGTTAGGAGATCAAGTGTTAGAAGATTAAAGGTATTTCTAAATCCTCGCATGTTGGAGGACCGCTGTAACTGAATTGTAATATCTGGCCCTAACCGGGAAGGCCTTACAACTTGACATGTATGAATCAAATTGATGAAATATAAGGATTTGATCTGCATTCTCTCTCTGGTTGTGTTTTCCGCATTGTTTTTGTTTGGCTGAAAGTTTGGACAATCCTTAATTGGATTTTCTGACCTTTCTTGTGTCAGTTTTGCAGTTCATCTTCAGAACCAAGTCTCCAATTTCAAAGTGATGACCTTTGACTTTCCTATTGTAGCTTCTTTTGAGATAGTTTTGGTAAGCTTGCAAATGAACTAAGGCGGCCTATCTCCGCTCATCTAGCATTTCTAGCTCACAGAGTCTGGAAACTCTATATTGTTCATCATCTATGATATGTTGTAGAGATACTCCTAGTGAAGGAATTTCAACTTCAAGGGGTAGTATGGACTCAGTGCCATATACTAGAGAGTATGGTGTTGCACTGACATGAGTGCGAATGTTGGTTCTATAGGCCCAAAGAGCTGGATTTAATTGTAAGTGCCAATCTCAACCAACATCATTGACAGTCTTTTGTAGAATCTTGACTATTGTTTTATTAGATACCTCCACATGGCCGTTGCCCTGTGGATAGTATATGCTACAAAATCCATGATGAATATTGAATTTATTACAAAGTTCTTTGACATATTGATTCTGGAAGGGGCTACCATGATCAGTAACAATAGCCATAGGAACTCCGTAACGACATATGATATAGTTCAAGATAAACTTAACAATTTTTTTTCTAGTGACATATGTCATAGGGATGGCCTCAAACCATTTGGTGAAATATTTAGTAGCTGTAATAATATACTTATGACCATTGGAAAACATAGGAGTAATTTTCCCTATGAGATCAAATTCCCATTTTGAAAAAGGCCATGGAGAAACAATTGGTTTCAAATCTTGGGCAGGGGCATGAATCAAATTGCTGTGTATCTGGCACTTATGACATTTCCTTGCAAATTTATAAGAATCTTCTTCCATGGTGGGCTAATAATATACAACTCTTACCAGCTTCTTGGCTAGACTCAAACCATTACAATGACCCCCACATATATCATCATGCACCTCATGTAAAGAAGTTTCAACTTCTCACAAATCAAGGCATCTGAGGAGGGTTTGGTTGAAGGATCATTTGTATAAGGTGTCATCAATAATGACATATCTAGAGGATTGGCAAATAAGGGCTCATCGTTGGCTCTTGGAAAGGTTAGGGGATAAAATTTGGGCATGAAGGTAGTTGTAGATATCTTGATACCATGGGGAATCAGGACCAACAATGTCATACATGAGCTCAGACTGTGGAATATCTAATCTAGGATCAGTTATTGCTCAACCAGAAACTCACAACGCTCTTCATTTTGTGGGATGTTAATCATGGAAGCAATGGTATAGCCATGGCATCTGCTTTCTTATTGTGTATCTTGGGAAGCTGTTGGAGCGTGACTATGATGAACTAAGATTTGAGGAACTTTGCAAGTTTCTTGTAGGGGATCAACTTCTCATCTTTAGTTTTATAGTCATCATTGACTTGCCAGATGACTAATTGGGAATCACCATACACTTTCAAGTGTTGAATTTTCCATTGTATTGCTAGTTTTAGTTTGGTGACCAAGGCTTCATACTCAGGAATATTGTTGGTACATTCAAAAGCTATCCTGAAGGATTTTGGAATGACATCTCCTTGGGGAGTGACAAACATAATTCCAGCTCTTGAGCCATTTCTAGTATGTAATCCATCAAAATATAACTACCACTGATTGGATTCTTCGAAAGCAAAGATGGACTCATCTAAAAATTTAGATAATAGAGGATGGTCATCTTGAACTGGAGCTTCTGCAAGTTGATCTTCTATTACTTGGCCTTTATAGGCTTCCCGGTCAACATATTCAATATCAAACTCTAATAGGATCATGACCCACTTTTCCAGATGCCCTGTGAGAGCTCCTTTACTGCGGAGATACTTTAGAGGGTCAATTATTGAGATGAGCATTGTTTTTTGGTGGAGCATGTAGTGTCTCAATTTTTGAGCTACAAAAACCATAGCGAGATAGGCTCTCTCAACAAGTGGATAGTTAAGCTCATATCCTACAAGTATTTTGCTAATATAATAGATAGCTCATTCTCTACCTTGGACATCATGTTGGGCTAAAAGAAATCCCAATGTTGTGTTAGTAGCTGAAATGTATAACAAAAAGGGCTTCCCCGAGATAGGAGGCATTAGAATAGGTGGATTAAGTAGGTAATCCTTCAATTTCTAAAAAGCTTGTTGACACTTTTCATTCCATTTAAAAGTAACTCCTTTGTGAAGCAAGTTCTGGAATGATTGACTTTTATCTGCTAGTTGCGCAATGAATCTTCTAATGGATTGAAACTTTCCTTGTAAGGTCCTTAACCATCTTAGAGTAGTTGGTGGAGGCATTTCTAATATTTCTTATACTTTCTCAGGATCTACTTCAATGCCTCAATGAGAAATAATGTAGCCTAGGAGTTTACTAGAAACTACTCCAAAAAAATACTTCTTAGGATTCAGACAGACCTTATAATTTTTTATTTTGTCAAAGATTGGGCTCAGAGTATTCAAGTGATCCCTTCTTGTGATAGAATTACATATAAGATCATCTACATAGTCCTCCATTAATACATGTGTGAAGTCATGAAAAATGGTAGTCATTGCTTGCTGATAGGTGACTCGGGCATTTTTGAGGCCGAAGGGCATGACGTTCCAATAGTAAGTACCCAAAGAACATGTGAAAGACATCTTGGGTTGATCTTCAGAAGCAATTTTGACTTGGTTATATCTAGAGAAGCGATCCATCAGTGATAGCATCTCATAGCCATCTATCATGTCTACTATGATATCAATGTTTGGTAATGGAAAATCATCTTTGGGACATGCTTTGTTTAGATCACAAAATATGTGCATATTTTGATGCCCTCAGTGTGTTTACGGATAGGAACTAAGTTAGAAATCTAGTCTGCATAATCAATAGTTTTGATAAATCCAACATCCAACAATTTCTTGAGTACTGCTTTGACTAGAACTAGAGCTATTTATGGATGCATCTTTCTTAATTTCTGTTTGACTAGTTTAGCTCCTAGTTGTAGTGTCAAATGATGAAGAACTAATTTAGGATCTAGTCAAGGCATATTTGTGTAAGACCATGCAAAGTTGATTTATCTTATCATAAATAATTGAATGAACTAATCTTTTTCTTCTTGAGATAGTGATGCTACAAAATGCATGATTTTTGGGTCACCGGAGTTCCCCAAATTTATCTCTTCTGTCTTTTCTATCAATACAACTGATTTATCTTTTTGTGGGGGCATGTCCACTCTTCCATCCTCAAGCACCTCAGAGAGGTTTTCACCTTCAGATATGTCCTTTATTTTTACTTTTTTTGTGGTCTAATGGCACCTTTGGGTTTTCACTGGAAGACCTAATTTTTTCATTTTTTATTTGTTTTTCACTTTTGCAATTGGAAGAGGGAGTTGACTCCCCAAAATAAGTTGTAGTTTCCAGATCAATGGAGAATCCTTCTTTATTATCTTTTGATGGCATACCTTCCTCGAGCTCAAAAAATTCCGCTATAGCTTCATCATTTTTGAAGTGGTCTAAGCTCGGTGGTCCATGTTGATCCCAATCTATTAGTTCAGGGTATACTAAAGGGATGTCATTTTCGGTGTTGCAAATAACTTGGGAACTAGGTGTAAGTGTCAGGAGGTAAGTATCAATGTTAATGGTTTCCTTGGATTCATCTTCAGAATTATAAGGACTGGGATCCCAAAAAGTTTTGATCTAGGCTTGAGTACAAGTTTTTGGTGGAGGAATATCGTTGACATGTTTATCTTCAAGTGGTAAGTCATTCTGATTGGTAAAAATACAGTCAAGTGCATATGAGATGGAAGAATAGGAAGCCCATTCCCCTTCATTGGAATTGATTGTTGTAGGTCGGGTATCCTTAGATGCCTCATCATTGCTAAAAACATTCACATTTTCACACAAGGGTAACTTGGTACATGAAGAGACAATTTTCAAAGATCTAAATCCAAGTCCAAGATTAGGAGGTTATCCTTTTGCTACAATAGGAAAAAAAAATTCCTTGTTTCTATAATCCAAGGCCACTACTACCATCATAGCCTTTTTTCTGCATAATTGTAAATCTAGGACCACACTTTTCAGTAGGAATGTGAATAGATTCTTGTTTTGAATTGTTTTTATGAGCCCATGTGGATACATTCTCATAGACATGCTCATCTTGCAAGCCACCCCAACTAGTGAATGTAGGAGAGGGGTCAATTTGTAGTGTGCTCTTAGGTTGTGAGTTTTGTAACATGTGTGGCTTTCCATATGATTTGAGGGAAAGAGGCAAATTTCCAATGTGAAAAACCTGTGACATAGAGTATTCTCCACAACCATTGTCTTCAATTTTTAGCTTTCTTTGATTTAATTTTGTGAGAGAAGATGCATCAACATATTTAGATGAATTTCTTGGTGTAGCTTCACTATTGAGAGGGACCTGTTGTGCAGGGACATCTCTCAAATTAGCACAAAATTGGAAAGGATTTGGATCTCTTGCGATACTAATTTCCATTCCATCATGAGAAAATTTCAGGCACTGATGATAAGTAGAAGGGATTTATTTCATAGCATGGATCCAAGGACATTCCAAAATCTTGTTATATGGAAGATCCAGATCCAAAACTTGTAACAAAGTATCTTGAGTTGCTGGACCAATTCTGATAGGTAATATGATGATTCCTTTAGAAGGACATTCACCATCATATGCTTTGATTGTAATTCTTCTGGAAGAACCAATGTCATCTACTATGCAACCAAGAGCAATCACAACTTTCAAGGAAAATATATTAAGTCCTGCTCCACCATCTATCATGACTCGTCTAACCTTACAATTATGGATAAAAACTTCAAGTTGCAAAGGATCATTATGAATGAATCTATCTTTGGGTATATCATCAGGGGAAAAAATGACATCTTGGGATATGGAAAAGTGCCCGACCATGGCTTGAAACTAGGAAACATTGATGTCATTTGGGAAAATAGACTCTTTTAGGGCCTTATCTAATATCTCTTTATGTAGGGGGATATACGTAACAGCTCAAGGATTGAAATTTGGGTAGGGGTTTTTCCAAGTTGGTCAACAAGGTTATACTCAATAGGAGCTCAAGGTTTGGAAGGGGCTCTAGGTACAGTAATCTTGGTATGACAAGTAGTAACCACACACTGAGAATTTGTATTCTTGAAGCTAATGGTTGAGATACCAGAATCTGACTCAGAAATTTTTTTTAGGATATAATCATGACTAGTTCGGGTGCAATTGACATTGGGCCTTGAATTTGAATTTGAGCTAGATGCCTTATCTTTTCCATGGTCAATCAAAGGATCTTTGAAAATAGTGTGATCAACATTAGAAGAGCTAGTAGGAGGCTCTACTTTGATTAAGCCTTGATCGATAAGGTTTTGTACTAAATGTTTCAATTGGAAGCATGAGGTTGTCTTGTGACCTTTAGATCAATGATATTCACAATATTTATTATTGTCCCACCATGCGAGTTTCTCTGTAGGTTCTCTTTGAATCTCAGGTAATTGAATAAAATTGTTCTGGAGTAGTTGTCATAATACCAAATCAATTGGTTCACCTAGGGGTGTGAACTTACTCTGTGGTCTATCTCTATTATGTGGAGGTCGCCACTGTCAATTTTGCTGTACATCTTCAGTCCTCTGTGTTTGAGTTGATGCTTGAGGTATTGCTTGAGTTGATGTCTATGTATTTGTGTGGCTGGGCCCTTTGAGGGTGAGTTTTTCTTGTGAAATATTTACCATACGTGCATCAACAACTCTATCATTTGTAACATTTTTATTCTGAGACCAAAATTTTTCCTTTTCACTAGATGTGCCTATATTATTATTATCCTTGTTAATCTTGAGAATTCCTTTGCGGACAAGAGCATCTTCAATACTAACTCCTTTTCTTATGAGTTTTTCAATGGTGCTCAAACTTTTAATCTTCAGCTCATACATTAATTTAGGCACCAAATTTTCAATGAAGAGGTTCACTTGTTGTTCTTCTAGAATTTGAAAAGGACATTGACTAATCAAGCTTCTCCATCGTAGAAATAATGTCATGAAGGATCCTCCTGCCTTTTGTTTTTTTGCACAGATATTTGATAACGTGACCTCATGAGAGATACTAAAAGCAAAGTGAGATGTTAATTCTCCTGCCAACTCATTCTAGGATCTTATATTCCTAGGCAGCTTAGAATACCATTCCATTTCTTGTCCACCAAGGCTACAAGGGAAAAGATGCATGAGATATGTTTTCTCTTGGCTCAATTCTATGCAAGATGTAGAGAATTCTTGAATGTGATCAATTGGATTGCCTTTTCCTCTATATTTATAAAATTTGGGTTCTTAAAAATTTGTTGGAAAAGGAGACATATATAAATCTTCGGCAAATAGATTTGGACACAAATCCCTCTCTGTATAGTATATCTTTTTACGCTTCATTTCATATGATTCTATTTGTTTCTACAAATGCTTGACTTCTTGAACCACTTCATCATTATGATAAGGATATTGCTTTATTTTTTTTTCAACTCTGGGAGTCTCTTCTTCTGAGGATGCTATAGATATTGTATCATGTTGTAGTACTAGAGGCTCTAACTTATTTCCCAATTATATTTGAAGAGGTCTTTGAGGAATCTGCTGAAACTAATATTGTGTTTCTGGTGGTGGATCTTCTACCTGATGCTGATAGGGTTGTTGATATTACTGAGGTACTTGTTCATGATACTATGGTGCATGCTGATATTGCTGCACAAATGGTTGTTGCTGAAATTTTTGAGTAAACTATTGTTGTGGTCTTTGTACAAACTACTGCTGCTATGATTCTGAAACAACTTGCTGTTGATGAGGTTTTTGTGCAAATTTTTATTGTTGAAATCTTGGAAAAACTTATTGTTGGTGATATATTTGCACAAACTATTGTTGTTGAGGTCTTGGAACAAATTGTTGGAGTATATTGCAGTAATTGTACCCGTAGTGGAATCTGCTATTGTGGAGCTTGCTGCACAAATTGCTGATGTTGAACTTGTGGTATAAACTATTATTGTTGAATTTGTGGCACAAATTGTTGCTATTGAGCATCGTGTGAAGGATAAGATCCTTGACCCACTTGACGTTGTGACTCTTTTTGTACCTATTTCTTTTGTTGCTTGGATTCTTGATAGAATCCTAATGGATCAAGTATCTCACTAAGATCTAAAACTTTGCTCTTGGCATCATCATCTTCTACGAATGAAACGACAAAGATGTATTATCAAACCAATCAAAGGTCTCTAGCCTTGGAGGTTTCATTTTCTTCTGCTATGAAGACGCTCTATCTGAACAACTCTGGTGCCACCTTTTTTTCTCTTTTAATCAAATATCTTGACAACGTTAAAGATATAAAGCCTGACTTGCCTCGGTTTCTCTACAATTGTCGTGCCAGGCATGTACATGGTGTTTTTTTGAGGTATGTCATGGGTTGAATTTTATCAAGAAGCATAAAATTGTTTAGTTTAGTGTTGATCTTTCTATAAAATTATGGTGGAAATTGTAAGCTAGAGAAATATTTTAGGAAAAACCATGTTGCTAAGTGGGTTCATTGCAAAGAATTAGTATATTGTTAATAGGAAAATTTCTTTTGATTGTGATACTTATCATTTGGAATGAGTAGAGAAAAGTAAAAAAGAAAATGCACTTCAGAAGGATACTGGTGGTTGTAAAACTATTGTCCTGAATTATAATTAGCAACCATTCTTGTTCACCATTCTTCTTGTATATTTTGAATCTATTTTTATTTAATTTTAGTGAATATGGTAGTGATTGATATAGTTCTAGGTAAGTTTATTATGCTCTTGGTGTAGAGAAAACTATCATTCATTAATGTCGACAATTGATACCACTCATGTAGTAATTTGAATTAGACAATTATTGAAATATAACTTTTTGAAGCCAAAGAATTATGGGATTTTGTTTAAGGTGTCGTGATATTTGATTCAAAGAAAATTGTTAATCATTAGTGATGAAGTCCCACAAATTTGATAGAGATCTCATGTGCTGCTTGATCTACCAAAAAATAGTCAAATATTAGATCCACATTTGACTCCACATTCGAACTCCCAATTTTAAACCATCAAATTCTGTATAATTGAACCAAATATTAGGAGGTATGATCATATTAATTGTATAGAGTGAAATTTTCATTTAGAAGTTTGATTACGATTAGTACATTAAGGAAAGACCATGTGTATGTGTAAGCTTATTTTTATTGGCTTTACATTGAGTGTTTATGCATAGATAAATATTGAGTATGATTGAATGATTCTATGAATATAAGGCCATATCTAAAACATTACAAAGTGCGTACTTTTGGAGATTATGATTAATTTGTATACCAGATAAAATATTAAGGTAAATGATATTTGCAAGTGCTGATGTATGCAAGAATGTTCGTTTGTATTTTCTCATGCTTAAAGAAATAAAAGATCCTATGAAAGAAATACCTATATGTGCCTATAATTCCTTACATTTATCATGCAATTATATTTCCTACTAAGAACCACGAGGACGGAATGCTAGTTTAGCCTTGTGTTTAAATTGGAACTACATATATGTTCTTCTATATTGGATAGATACAAAACAAAAGAGATAATGTATTTTCTTATGTTTTTTTTCTTCCATCATAGGTTAAATTTGGAGAATATTTACTTTCTTAAATGAAATGATCAAGAAGGATTGAACTTTAATTTTTTATAGCTAAGAAAAGGATGATGCTTATGTTGACATATGTATGACATGTGATCTTTATGTGTCTATGGTTGTATCAAGTAGCACATATTCCATTACTCCTTAGTTTTTCTTTAATAGATTTTCTCTAGTTGGGTTGGGTATCCTTCATGTCAGGAAGGATTTTGGGGAAGAGTTAATTCTTTGTGGTTGGGTGGAAATGCACTCCCACTATATTCTCGCCCTAGCTAACTTTTGTAAATAGTTTTCTGAAGCTTCTATCATTAAGGATTTTCCTTTACAGTGCTATACGCTTCTTTGCATTCGAAATGGTGGTATTTGGTGATTTTGTTGTTTATTTTTGTCATTAATATGGAAGTACATATTTTGATCTAATCTTTATTTTTTACTGATGTGATTCGACAATTGGTCAAAAATATTTTGGGTTGTTATCCTGACATGATATTTTGTACTTTCTTGTATTTGATGTGACATCACGTATTGTGACTCAATTACATTTGACAGATGGTCGACATTACGCTTACCTTTGGACATAGGTATGCTTTATCTTTTTGACAATTATGGTCATAATTGTACTTCTTTTATTCCTATTTTATACATAATCTATTGGTATCTTGTCGGTTTATGATTTTGACTTTTGACTTGTTGACCGACTCCTTAGACTATATTATTTGTGTTGATGTGACATTTGTTTCGGAAGATCAGTCTTTATATATGGTATCAAAGATCTGGGTTCCATGCTAGGGCCTTGAGTTCACTATTCTTAGTTGTGACCCTTAGTTGTAGGAATTATGAGTTGTCTAATTCTTGGTCTATGAATGTAACTGCAGTTCCCTGGATTGACTAAAGTGTCTTCCAAATTCAATTTGTCTTGATAGAAAAGGATATGATGTTCTTTGTTTGATGGGAAATAGACACTTGAGGGACAATATTTATTATATGTCTAAAAGTTTTTGAATGTCCCTAGTTGCTCTTGAAACTATGAAAGTTCTAAACAGTTATGTGAGCTTGACAACTATCTACCTTTGAGTGGTGTGATTGCTTTATATTTTATATTGAAAAATGTTAGAATATGTGAAAATTTATGAGGTACATTGTGTATGGGATACACTTAAAAATTTAATGCCTTTTTCTCTACATTAGTGTAGCAAAGGAAGAAGAACATATAAATTTTATGAGATATTTTATGGTTAAATAATGATGGTTAGGCAATAAAGGTATGAGAGCTTGCCAAAATTTAGAAATTGTCTTGTGATAAATGATGGAAGCATGTATTATTATAATGTATATTTACAAGTGTTATGAAAGGATTTTTAGTACTAGAACCTTATGAAATTCTTGGGGAAGAAGAATTCAACATGTTTTATATGAAACATAAATTTGTATAAAATTTGTGAAACTATATTTATATGTCTTACCTTGCATGACATGAGATTTCAAAAGAAAAGAGAGAATTAACAAATTCATGTGGGTTGGCTTTAGTAGATAGAGAAATGTTGTTTAAGGTAATTGAATGTGTTATTACATGATAATGTAAACATTGAGATTTATGTTCTAGAAGTATGGTCAGTTTCCTTAGCGTACCTTGGATGTAAGGTGACATGTAGCTTCTACTCCCTCCTTGTGGCTAGTGTTAGTCACTCTGTAAATGTGATTTTGGTTTTCAATTGATGTTTTATTTTGAAATTTGATGAACTTCAAAAGTGGTGGACTAGTTTGATGTTTTAAGTTCTCTTGTGACCACCTAGCCACCAATTTTGAGTTTTTCAATCAATTGAGATTTTGTTAACACTTATTTGTTTGATTTTTCTTATGAACATTCAAGATTTGAGTTGAAATTTGCAACTTGAAATATTGTGATTTCTTGTGATCTTATGGTGGCTAGAATGTGTTTTATGTTGCTAGTCCTGTGATAAGAAGTAATTTTATCTGTCATGTTCAGTGTATAACAATGATAGATTGTAAAAGGGAGTAGAATGCGAAGAACATTCCATTCCTAATCTTGCATTCGTATGTTACTTGAAATATATGTTTCAACTATTATGAAATGATCAAACTGAATTGACATGGAAAGGGTTATGTATATTAGAAATGCAATTTATGAAATAATTAACATTGGTTGATATTCTTGATGTGAGTTTGATGCTACGAGGAACATTGCATGGATATTCATAGAATGATGGAATCCATGAAAAATATATCTTTTTGACATTAATATGATAGTACTAGCACATGGGTGATCTATTTGAGACCTTGCATGAAATTATTATGAGGTGATTGAAATAGATGTACTATTTGATGCATTTTATGATCGACGAGTAGGTCACCATTTTTTTTTATGAAAATGGAATAGATTTATTTGGTTATGAAGTACTATTGGTTTTTTTGACAGAATAGTCAACACCTCCTTTGTATGTGTATTTTTATTTGACTAGATGGTTCAAATTATATGACTCCCTATGATGACTGATATTTTTCATGATGGAGGGCATAATTATTTTGATTAGTGGATTGTTGTATGATTTACATGCTCTTTTTTAATGTATTATTGCATGAAAGGAAATTATATGAAATGCATGAATTGGATCTTTTTTCTTACTTTCTATGAGAATTGGAAAGAATAGACACCAGTTGAATGGGAAGTGGATTGCTTCGAAGATGGAAGGGTTTGGTGATGGATTATTCATGTAGGGGTCCATAGTGAAGTGTTTGTGTAGCTGGTTTTGCCTGGAATGGATTGGAGTGGTCTTTTTAATCAAACCCTATTGGTGTGACCCTAAAACCGAGGGTTTAGTGGCTAGGTAAATGGGTAAGAGATAAATTCTTATAAATTCAAGAATCTCACTAGGAAAGATTGTTTCAACCTTTGATCAAGACACATGAGGAGTTTAACTTTGATCGCCAAGTCATGCTTAGAATACCTTGCGAGGTGAGCATACTTAAGCAAGTTTGTGGTTTCTAGTCAATAGAGATAACCCTAAAAAATGATACACTAAACATTAAAGATGAACAAAAACACAATTAAAACTTTAAATTAGCACACATGCACACATGGTATCATGGAGTAAAAAATGTTGATGGGGAAAAAATGTATGAGTTGCATGAAAAATATGTCTAACAAATCATAATGATAATGGCTTGATTTATTTCCCATAGCCTTCAATGTGTGAGAAAAATCATCAGTTCTATGATAAAATCAATTATATAAAATATTTCATACGAAGATTATAAAACATCTACTCACAAAAGGTTTACATTCTTACTAAACTTTGTCATGGTTGGATATCTTGTTATTAGTTAAAAGTAAATACCTGACACACAACATCTACATAGTTAAAATGAGTGTTTTTTTATTGTATTATAGAATCAAATGAATCAATCTACACAAAAAAAATAACATTCCAAGATGGTAGATAAAATTATTTGAAACACAGTTAACTGAAGAATGCAGAAAGAGTAGGAGTGCAAGATGGGTTTCTCCAAAACTTGATTAAAGTAAACTATATATGGTGTGCACAATTGCTTATGAGACCCATATCCAAAGACAAGGAACCAAAGGGAAACCTTTACCTTTGGGGCTGAATATTCTTCTCAAGAAGTAGGGATGTATAATTGTGCCTAAGCTTTAAAGCCTTCAATCAAAGCATAAATGTCGATGAAGCAATGCATGAACAAAAAGCTATGTTGTAGTGAAAATTTTCAAGTAGCACAAGCATTTTCTAAACAAGAACAAATGATTTTAATCAGTAAATAGTAGTCCATAATGAGTAAGCAGTGAGATTCATTCAAGAAATAACAATAAATAGAAGGTTTCTCATTAAGAATAGGAGATAGATGATAAAGAAGTGTATTCAAAAGTGGATGAACACGGTGATGCAGATTGGTTGATGAACATGTTTAAAAAGTAAAATATTTCTTAAAGTGAATGAGAAATAATATGGAATAAGAAGTAGGTGTTTTTTGACCATTGAATCTACGTCATTGGTTTAGTTTGAGCTTCACTTGGTTTCAAGAATAGTTTAATATTCTCTCCTTAACAAGGCCAACCATGTGAAGGTGGAAACTCATTTGGCCTCCCCCCCTAACATCACTCTAAATTCACCATTAACATATAATAACATTCATTCATTCATTCATCCATTTTAGAAATATAACATTCAATCATTATAATCACATGATAACATTCATTAACACATAAAATTCATTAAAACACAACATTCATGAATAATTCATTAACACATCATTCATCAACATTTACTAGTATAAAATCACATCCATTAAGACAACATTCTTTCATTAGCAAAAAATGTTAATTACAATAATTTCTTTTTTGGTTTCTTGCTCATTTTTCTAAGGTAACAGCTAAGAGGAGCATCAATATCCTCGTCATTCTCCTCCTCTACTGATTCAATTTTTCTAGTGTTCTTCATATTCAAAACAACATTACATCATTTATTATTGTAAGCCACCTCTGACTTACACATCTAGAAAATAAAACTACAACCTATTGGTAGGGATTGAGACAAACCTTATAAAACAATAGCAGCTAAGAAGGATCGCTTGCCAACATCTGTTGAATACAAGGTACTAGTACAAAATTTCATCCATTAAGAAAAACCTTTGAAAGTGAATGGTAGAAGTTGGAATATTCTTCATTAGTAGCACTAACCAAATGATATCACTAGCACATTTTGTGCATGGATGAGAAACAATATCCAAAGTTTCTAGATTCTGAGAAAAAGGTATGAGTGGAGGCCATAGAAGGGATATTTGTGAAGGTTTTATAGACATAGGTTACTGAATCATCATCTCTGCACTGGTACTCAATATAGAAACCCTTGTATGTATTTAGCCACTCTAGAAAATCTCCACAAAAATCCATTCTGGCCTCCACTACATATACGTCTTCTCAGAATCTAAAAACTCTCCATCATTGATTCTCATCAATGTACGAATAAAATTGTGAGAAAATGCTTAATCCCTAATTCAATATTTGACAAATATAATTGTGACAAAACACTTAAAGAATATGGAAAGCTCACAATGTTTAGAGACACACTTGAATCCAAGTGCCATGTACAACAAAAATAATTTGTCCAATTTGGATAGTAAGTCTAATTTAACTATTTAAAAAATATATATATATATGAAAATTGACACAATAAAAAGAAACATTGTAATGAAATTGACACAATAAAAAGTGACAGCGTAATGAAAATTGAAAATTACAACTTACATTATTTAGCATAAGTTTTAGATGCAACTCCCAAAATTTCACATACAAAATAAAATTTGGCAAGCAATCCTTCTTAGCTGTTGTTGTTGGTATGTATTTTAATCTAAAATAGTAGTAGCTAAGAAGGATCGCTTGCCAACATCTACTGAATACAAGGTACTCCATGTGTGTGGTAAAATGTGATTGAATTAAACACATTTCAATGAATCATTGCTTGATCTACTTTGAACAAAATGAAAACCATTAAGAACATTCAAGAAAGATCAAATCAATCCATTGCCTCCTAGTAGATTCGTGTTTGAGATGCTCTCAGATTCATTGCATTCCAATGACATGAAAACAAATCTAAATGAAGGATTTAACATGCATGTAGGATGACATGCAGATTTATTGTAATTATCAAGTAATGTTCATCCAATTAATCAAAAATTGAGTGTTCCTATGTGATTGATATGCAATGATAATGCAGATACTAATCTATACTGAAACTATGATTAATCCATATTAAGCTTGAAATAAGATGTTCCTATTAAATGTATGCAATAAAACTCAAACTATCAACTTCAATGCAATAATAACTTAAAAGCTTATAAATCAAAATGACAACACTACTTTAGCAAAAACTTGAATGATTATGATGAGATTGAAGCTCACTTATATAGAATTGAATTAGAAATGAACGGCTAGGATTGATTGTGAATGAGAGGTGAAGATTGATTCAAAGACTCAGTCTCAACAGAAACCTCACAAATCAACTAGAGAGCTCAGTAGATGAATTTTGGATATTTCAAAAGATTGTTGAGTTAACTGGATTGATTCTTTAGTTAACTATCTTGTTCCCATTTTATAACATTAAGTTGATCAAAGATTTCCAAAACTATCTTTTGATGACATAAATATGCACTTTAAGATTTTAAATAATAAGTTAATGCATTTTTGTCAAAAAGGTGATGAAATAATCAATTTAAATCCCTTTTTATGATTTGTTGACAAATATCTTATTCATTTAATCAATATTTAAAATATTCATTAAATAAATAGTTGGAGACTTGATTCAATTTATTTACTTAATTGATCCTTGAATCATTAATTAATTAAATAGTAAGAATTTGATATAATTGTCAATGATGTTTGAGATTAGGAATTAATTAATTATTATTGGTTTAGTGCAGAAATATATCAACCAAGTCTATTTGATGAATTTAGAGAACCTTGGGTTAGGACTTAAGGTAATTGATCAAAATGAAGAATAATTCAAGATCAGGGTCTATGGTTTTGGGTGACCATTTTTGATTGATTACATTTGCCCCTCTTTGAATGGTATGCGACCAACACATCAATTCAAAGAATAGATAGTGATGAGATTGATAATGCCAACTAACCAACTTGATGTGAAGCGATGAAGTCGATTACTGTTGGAAAGATTCTTAAACCATTGGTTTGGTTTGAATGATCAATAGGTTTTTTGTGAAGCGATGAAACCAATTATCATTAGGATATTGATAATTCCATTGACTTGATTTAGTGCGATGAAGCCAAATGGACTTGATTGAGGACAAAACCAATTTGATATGAAGTGATAAAACTGATATCCCTTTTAAGATTTGATGATGAGAAATCTCAACTTGATGTGGTGCGGTGAAGATGAGATGCCCCTGGTATTTTGTTCTGATTGGTTTGATTACTTGATCACTGATTTGTTGATGTTATGATCATGCCCCCTCGGGAGTGAAATCAAAAGATGATAAGGTGCTATGGTGTGATTAGGTTGAGTGTACATTCTGCATTGAATATAAGATCGGTTGACTAGGGTTGACCAAATCTTGGTTATCGAAAGGAAGAAATAAGTGAATTGGAAGGAAAGAGAATCAATTGGAAGAATAAAAGGGGTGGTTAGATAAGTGGTCAACTGGTATTAGGGTTTGGAAGTCAATTAGTGTTTTGACTATGTTAAGGATGTCAGATTTCAATTTTGACCCCAAAAATGCGATCAAAGTGGGTCAATTAGGTAATGGTATGAATTTCAAGCCAATAAGAGCAAGTTAAAAATTAGGTCAAAAGACTATATAAAGGCCAAACATGTCCTTTTCCATTCATTTTGACTTCTTTGAGTTTTGAAAAACCCTCTTGAGTGAAGATGGCAAACAAAATCCCCATGGCAACTCACCGATTTGAGTGACAATGAGTGCACAACCGGCCCAGACACTATGGCCCAATGGTAAGTCATCAAATTCCAAGCTTTGTTTGAATCATTTTTGTACTTTCTTATCTATTTTCTACATTTTTAATTTTCATGCTCACATTGAGTCATACGAGCCTGTGAGAAAAATTGTACCAGTAAAATCACACTAATTTTGGCTCGTACTAAGGATACCCTTGACTCGTTCTGGGCTACCCTTGACTCGTACGAGGGTGTAGCCTTTTTCCCTCTTGCTCGTGTCTATATTGTATGCTGGCTCGTATTGGAGGGTTTTCTCATACGGGGACAACCCTTTACTCGTACGAGAAAAGTTGTTTGCCCCTGTTTACTCGTACAAATAATAGCAAGAAATTTTGGAAGACAAGAAGCCAAATTTTGAACTTGCTAATTTTTGCAATAGAATCTAGGATATGTACTTGAGTTTGTGATTATGCTTCGGTGTTGTAATACTAATGTTGTCTTGGTTTATCCTTGCAGGAGGTTCTTCCCAATATATAGTTTAGGATCACATATCCACCAATGTCGAGATTGTTGGCATAGTTGTTAGAGGATGAGAACAATATCTTGGTTGAGTGCTGGTTTGGTTGGCTTGGAAGGGTTTCAGATATCTACGTAAACCATAGATTACTGACTGCCTTGGTGGAGTGATTCCATGGTGAGTACAATACATTTCACTTACCCGTAGGTGAGATTACTATGACCTTGGAGGATATTTATCACATCCTTTACGTTCCATTTAGTGGTCCATTAGTACAGTATGAGACATTACAGATGCTTGGGGTATTATATATTCACAGGATTTTCTAGGATGATGACATCCTAGAGAGATGGGTAGGATGGGACACAATGATATCTAGGTATAGTCAAATATCTCCTTTAGCATGTGTGATGGCAGGGTACATAGGTTGTTTTCTCATGCCTGATAGGGGCCAATAGGGATTCTAGAGTGGTTGGGGACCCACATTAGAGAGTTTACTGGGAAGACTAGTAAAGATGGGATGGGGATCATGCATGTTAGCGCACACATATCATGAGCTCCATGAGATTGTGTATAGGGGAGTGAGGACATTAGCCATAAGAGTTTTGATTCTTTAGATCTGGGCATGGGATCATCTACCCATATGTCACCCTATATGTGATGTGGTGAGGACAATAGGATAACCTTTTGTGTACAGTTATACAGGTTATGTGGTTTATCCCCACTTGGAGAAGACTACCTATTGGAGGTGACATATAGATGATATGATAGTTGTCACATGGTGACCATATCTAGGGACATAGTTATGGGGTGATTGGAGATCTCAGCAAAGAGATATATATGTTTGTGACATGATGACTGATAGGTTGCATTGATGCTGTGCTAGAGCATTTTGTTATATCTTGGGTATTACGTCAGTATGGTTGCCGATAGGTGATATCAGGGGAGTTCACACCATATACCCATTTTGTAGATGAGACCATATTGGGATGGGGGTCGAGATTGGTACCGGTGACCACTTTACAAGATTTGGCATTGATTAGGCAAGGGAGATGGGATTATCTAGAGGTAGTAGCAGATGCTAGGATGGCACTAGATTATAGGGAGCAGTTCATTAGACATCCCTTTCCATGATTTATAGACCCAGGAGCCCTAGCCCCTTGTATTGCTGATGAGGGAGATGTACGACCATTGCCATCTCCACGGTAGGGCCACATGGATACAGGTCACATACGAGAAGTGGAGATTCAGGAGCAGGGTCTAGCAGAGGGGGAGTGCAACAACAACAGAGGGAAGCACTTGGAGGAGGGGGTGAGTGACAGGTGAGGTAGAGAGCGACAAATGACATGGGAGGTGAGGAGGGGATACCATAGAAAAGGATTCCTCGAGATGTGATTTGAGCCTTATGTGAGCATGTATGAGGTTTAAAAACTAAGATTTCCATGGCTTAGACCAGACTCTCAAAGTGAGACAGGCAGATTGCAGAGCTTATACCACAGTGGGACGAGAGGATTGCTACACTTATAGCTGAGTGAGACCATCATTAGCAGATAGAAACTCACTAGACAAGTCATGCATCATATTATGTAGTAGCTTATACCATAGTTGTATCAATTGTACAATAGGTCATGCCGTTCTCATAGTTCGTGGCTATATCAGAGGGTGCCCAGATGCCCCATGCCAATGAGGTGATGCCACCTCCACCACCTCCACTGGTGCCTGATGCTAAGGATGTAGTAGATAGTTAGTTGTAGGATCATACCATTTTTGAACCTCTATAGTATATGATGACTTGCTCCGATCAGTTTTTGATCCTTGTTTGTAGCACAGTGATGTTTGATATATATATATATATATATATATATATATATATATATATATATATATATATATATATATATATATATATATATATATATATATATATATATATATATATATATATATATATATATATATATATATATATATATATATGATTCAATGTCATTGTACCTATGTGCCATTTTTTATGAGATGTTTTTATTTCTTTTTGATGCTTAATGCATGAAGTATATGTGGATGTGTGTATGACTTATGCAATTTTGATTTTAATGTATAGATGAGATGGATATGCAATTCTTATTTAATTATTTATGCAAATGAATTTATCATGATATAATGAATGTATGATGTAGTTATTATGAATGATGGTTATATGGATATGAAAATGGATATGTGTTGTGAAATATTTATTTAATGTATAGGTACTCAATCATATCTCTAATGATGTAGTTGACCACTTGAGAAGAAGATGGGTAGCTGAACAAGAGACCTCATATCCCATGGAGAAAGAATTGTTGTTACCAAAGTAATGTTGTAAACTTACCATGAAATGCATTCTAGAATATTGTCACTGGTCTGTCTTGAAAATTTTCATCATAGAGTGTTTATGGGTCATCGTAGTTGATACAATTATCAATGGTATAACCATGAGAATATGAATATGGCTTTAAGCAGAGAAATATGGGAAACTGACACAAGCATTAGGACAGAAAAGCCAAGATGACATGAGCATCATTTCTAGTTAATGTTGCAAGGAACCATAAGCATCAAGGCATATAAGTCCAGGATGACCTGAATGGTTTTTGCATAAACAAATAGAATAATAAACAAGGAGATAGTCCCAAACTCACCTTAGTATTCAGATAAAGAAGGTTGAGGTATGCGTGGCATTCCAATTGAGATGGAGGTACTTATCACATACACCTAATTTACCAAATACTTAAGGATCATCGAAACCACACCAACAAGAAAAAGACAAGAAAATGTGATTATGTCACAGCCCTATGTAACTCTAGTCATTAATTTAGACATTGTTGAGTGACATATGAAAGGGATAATCTTGAAATCAAAGAATAACATACAACATACCAATAAAATTCATAGGTTATATTGCATTTTTAGTCGAGTAGACCTCATGAAGTTACAATAGAAAATGTGATCATGCATCACTTAGATGGTATTCATTTATTTGTTTGTGTAGTTTTCAGTGTCATCTGATAGTTGGTGAGATGGGGGAGTGTTAGGAAACACTGTTGATCGTCCAAGTTTGCAATTTTTTTTGAGTAGTGGATGAGATCGGTGTTAAGAAATACCAGCGTTTCTCAGTAGATAACCTATCAGTGGTTGTTTGAAAATTGATTCGATGTTGGCTGTAATTATTGCATAAGATGCTGCCCCCTAGTGATGCTCAAATGTCCTAGGGCTCATATTCAGAATGATTCCAATCCACGGTAGTACAATAGGGCATAATAGATTTTTTCAGGAAAGTAAATGAATATCATGTATAGATTTGAGCTGGAAAAGGATGTCAAGACATGCATTGATAGAAGGAGCACATAATTAACAAGAGGCACCTATTTTCTAGGTTTTCACCTTCTTGGATGGGTTTTTTCTTATTCCTACCAAGGCGCCTGTTTACCAGGTTTTCACCAAGGCACTTCTTTTTTTGTTTTTCCAATTTTTTTTGTATTTTTCTCTTTTTTCCTCTTTTTAAAATTTTTTTTTGATGCATCAAAGCACCCATTTACTAGGTTTTCACCATGATGATCATTTTTTTCAGGATCTTTTTATGATTTTTAGGATTTTTTAGGACATTTTGTAATTTTTAGGATTTTTTTTAGGACATTTTCTAATTTTTTGTATTTCTTCAAGACATTTTCTATATGTACATGTTGTTGGATGCAAAGAATTCTTAGGCGTAGAACTTCTTAAGGTGAAGTGTGTTGATAGGCTCTCAAAGCTATTCCCCTTCCGGTGTAGAGAGCCGATATGCGCTGGAGCCAAATGTTGCAGTAATAATGTAAGGCCCCAACTAGTTAGGCTTGAATTTCCCTTTTTGTTCTTTGTGTGACTGGTTACGAGGATTTTCTCTCAACACTAGGTCACCCACTTGAAATTCTTGTGGCTTGACCTTTTTATTATAACCTCTTGACATTCTCTTTTGATAAGCTCTGAGATGATCGAATGCCACTTGCCGAAATTCATCCAACAATTCTAATTATTTCATTCTGGAAATTATGTAATCCTCATCAGGTATCAGTCAATGCAAGGAAACTCACAAAGATGGAAGTTCCACTTCTATAGGTAAGACTGCTTCCATACCATAGACTAGAGAAAATGGTGTGGCTCCAGTAGGTGTTCTGATACTAGTACGATAAGCCCATAGTGTTGGATTGATCTGCAGGTGCCAATCTCTTCCTGACTTACTGACAGTACGATGCAAGATTTTGAGAAGATTTTTGTTGGAGGCTTTGGCCTGGCTGTTGCCTTGAGGGTAATAGATTGAAGAACAGTGTTGAGTGATTCTGAATTTAGTGCAAAGTTCTGATATATCACTGTTCTTGAACTGTCCTCCATTATCAATATTGATAGAAGATGGGATACCATAATGACAAATGATGTAATTCAAAATGAACAAAGCCTCCTATTTGCTTATTGTTGTAGTGAGTGGGACTACTTCAACCCACTTGGTGAAATATTCTGTGGCTTTGATGATGAACTTATGTCTTTTAGAGGAAGATGGATAAATCTATCCAATGAGATCAAACACCCATTGTTGGAAAGGCCAGTGTGTAACTGTTACCATTATTTTACTCTTTTGGAGGCCTAGTAACTAGATGAAGCTATAGTACCCTAGTTTGTGTTATTAGGTGGTCTTGCTTAAGTTTGTGTTCATTTCATTGAAAAGTACATGAAAGAGAAGGGGAATGAATTGCATCTAAGATTACATATGCTAATATCTGTATGCTGTACAAAAGGGAAAGAGTTGAAAAGAACATTTATCAAAGGCTCACACATGCTATGAGCATAGCCATTGCTAGAATTTGCATAAATGAGTGTAGATATACATATATAATGAGCATAAATATAGGGGTACCAGACATTGCTTGGTAATGAGTCTATCTCCATGGTGTTCCTGGTGTGCTCTTGTGATCTTGAACCTACATATAAGAGAAGAGAAGTGGGTTAGATCCAATGGATCTAAAAAATACCTGGTATCTGAGTATTTACAAGCATGCATACATGCACTCAGCTATACACCTTTGACATGGGCTGTGCTCAGGACATGTGCATAAAAGAGGCTTTAGAAATAAAAGAAATACCATTGTTTTCACTAATGTGTTTGTTCCATGTGGAGTCATAGGCCAAGAACACCCATGACCAATAAGGAAACATCCAGTGAATGATGCAATGTCAATAGGACACTCAAGAGATAACAAAAGTAGATAATGAAGCATGGTCAAAACTCTGGCAATATAAGGGCTTACAGAGCACATCATACATCATCAACATGTCAAAAGAAAGTAAATGGTGCTTATTTATGGAATATGATCAATATCATCAAATCAATATCAAAGCAGAGAAATAAAGTACATAGGTCTGCATGCAATTCTAGTTCACAGAAGTAAGTGCATGGGCATGTTCAAATTTGCATTGTGAACTAGATGAAAAGGGCCACAAGTGACACAATGTGCATGCCATCATATGGAACAATGAACTTGATCGAGAAAATACATATGCCCTTACAGTAAGAGGATAATCATGGAAAGTAAAGAATATTCCACTAAGTATCCAAGAAATCAAATGAACATATGCCCTCAAGATATAATCAATGGTCAGATTCAATATCAATGTAGAAGTGAACTCAAATAGATAAGTGAAAACACTCTGGCTTCATAATGGTCATGGTTCATAGCATAAAGAAATAAATACAGTGGTGTGTGCACTTACAGAGAATGAGACAAAGCTCCCAGGCTTGTTCATAAACCAAAGCAGTGACTATGACAATGCAAAAGAAAGCTCATAGGCCCCAAGCATGCTCACGGGTCTCCATCAAATACATGAAGATAGTAACCATGCAGAGGACATAGCATGCAATGCCATACAACATTTTCTTTTAATAGTGAATTTAAGCAGTGGGCATTCAAGTGATAATGGAATCAAACATGAGCTTGACAAATGGTGACACATGCTTCAGATTCATGGCCCTAGTAGAAACAATAAAGACAAGAATCAATAGCGGAAATGAATTCATGAATAGATCAATGATATGTTAGAAGCACAATCACACCATCTAACAGTGACCAACAAGACAGTGATACTATAGCTCATAGCTCGCAGGTGGTTTGCAATCGATAACAAAGACATGATGATGCCCTAGCTCTTGGGTCATCAGTAGAGTGGGGCACAATGTTACCCAACATCTTTCCATGATGGCAGTGGTGAAACTAGTGAACAGAATAGTCAGCAATGGTGCAATGACTTTCAATGGTCATGATAAAATGTGTCAACATTCAGTTACCAAGAAATTAACATGTCACAATAACAACAACAATGCCCTAGGGTGCGTGCTAAGAAGGGTAATAGATAGATTTGAAATGGAATCAATGAACACAATACCCTATGCTCACATGCCATCATAGTTCAAAGGGGAAAGATGAAACCAGTGATGCAGAATCCCATTGAAACTAGTGAACGCGCCAGTATGATCAAACAGATTATAAATACCATAGAATCAGTGCTCCAAATAGTGATAAATGTGCAACAAAAGAAGTAGATAGATATAAGAAATGCAATGCCCCGTGCTCATGGGTTTCCATAGTTCAAAACAAAAGCATTACCATTGATGCAAGTCATGGCTCGACCTTAATCTAAAACAGAGGGTATAAAGAATGATGTTGATGCCCTAAGCTAGCATATGCCATAGAAAATGCAGAGATAAATACCGCCAGTGCCCTCAACAATACTATCAAATCAAATATCACTACAGGACACGACATAAATAGAGGTACAATGCATAAAAAAGTATGCCCTCACAACAAGAAGAGGATCATATGCCTTCAAAATCGACAACATAATGCCCTCTAAACATACATGAAAGGCAGAATAGTGAAGAGAATCAGTGCTTACCTCAACAAGATGATGCCATGAAATCCAGATGGCTGTTTCTAAAGCCAGACTCACATGTCAGAGGTGGAGCTGTCAGTCAAACATAGAAACTTGCCAAATGCTGAAGGAAGAAGTTCATAGTGCCAGCATGAGTGGTTTTGAAATGATTCATTTCCCCCCTTCTTTTTAGGGCCGAGATTCTTTATCCTTGTTTATTTTGGGTTCTTTTCTTATTTTATGTGGATATTGTTTAAAAATGTAAATATTTAAAAGTATATTTCCCCATTTTGGGTTGAAATTATTTTAAAATATAGATTAATCCATGTCTATATTAACATAGGGGTAGTAAAAATGTAAATGTTAGAGTCATTGCAACAAGGTTATTGTAAATTCTGACAAGTGGTGTTTTATAAACCATTATCAGAATGTTATATTTAGTACATGACTTAGTGGGTAGGGTCATTTCTTTGACCATCCTTTTTGGGTGTCCCACTTTTTATGCTACCCCTAGAAACTCAAGAATTGGGCATCTGAGTTAAGGAGGCATTCATGGGCCTATTTGGAGGGTTTTCCATTTTTAGGAGATTAAGAGTTTCATGCAAATTCTTGGGTTTTTCTTCTTATACTTCTCACTTCGGTGATTGAGGTTAGTTCTTCTTTCCCTATTTCTTGGAGGTGAATGCTTGTAGCTCTGGAGAAGCAAGATGTACTTTGGCTCCCTTCAATTCAATTCATAGCAATTGTCCTTCTTTTTCCTACAGCTTTGTGAGTTATTTTGGTGAATTTTATGTCATGTATTGTGATGAAAATTAGTCCTTTACTTGATATGTTATTCATTTTGATGTTCAAAAGTACTTTTATTTCCTAAAGTCTCAATCTGTGTGCATTTGAATGTATTTGGGTTTGTGGAATTCCTTTTCCCTTCTCATTTACAACTAGCACCTGGTTATTTCTAAGGGAAAAATCAGATTAGGGAGGAGTTGTGATGCTCAGGTTATGTTCTGAATCATATTACAAGTTTGTTTTTAGTTTGTGGATCTATCAAAGTTCAGTGAATCACTTGGTTTTAGTCTCAGTTTCATTCACTCTCTCTCCCTTTTCCTTCAAAGTTCAGTTCAGTTTTCAAGTGATTCAAGGGGAAGCTGACCCCTAATCCAGAGGTCTACTCTCTGATAGGTTACCCATAGCCTGAGAGTAGTCCCATGTTTCATGGGATTGATAGGTTCTACACTTAGCCATACTTAGGTGCAATCCCTAGTGACAACAGTAAAAAAAGGAATGAGTTCCTTTACTGGGGCCTGAATGAGATTCCCATGTGTTTGGCACTTTTTACAAGTCTTTGCATATCTGGTGGCCTCTTTTTCCATATTTGGTCAATAGAATCCAACCCTCAAGAGTTTACGAGCCAAAGTCAGACCAATAGAATGAGATCCACATATAACAGTGTGGACATCATCTAACGCACATCTAGACTCCTCTTTTTCTAAACACCTAAGGTTCACTCTAAACCTCTCCTATACAAATCATTTGCAATGATGACATATCGTGAGGAATTTTGGATAAGGTGTCTGCATTCATTTTTAGTGAGGCTATTAGGGATGACTTGGTTACAAAGATAGGAATAGATATGGCTATAGTGGGAAGAGGCTGGACTAATAATGGTACAAATCATCTGGGATTCTAGGGAATTATAAGTGGGGTGATGAAGTTCTTCCACCAGGAACTCATAGCAAAAATCATCTTCTTGCTGAGGTAATGAACCCAACGTAACAAAATCATCAACAACTTTGTTATCTATTCTTTGAACTTCTTGAAATGTGACAAAAGTGAAATAGTTTTTGAAATCATCCACCATGCACTTATAGGGTATGATCTTGTCATCCCATGTTTGATAGATGTCATTCACTTGATTTATCACAAGCTGAGAGTCACCATAAACATGTAATTCATAAATGTTCCATTCCAAGGCCAGCTTCAACCCATTTACTAAGGCCTCATACTCAGTGATATTATTCATACAGGGAAAACAAAGCCTACATATTTTAGGGATAGAGTAGCTTTGTGGAGTGATGAATAAAACACCTACACTTGCGCCTTCCTGAGTGAAAGAGTCATCAAAGAACATTTTCTAGGAATGGTGAGTAATGTGCATGATGGATCCATCTAGAAATTTCACATTAATGGGTTATTCTCCCTATAATGGCACATCAGCCAACTGATCTGCAGTTGCTTTTCCCTTTATGGCTTTCTATTCAACATACTCAATGTCAAACTCGCTCAATGTCATGACCCATTTAGCCAACCTACCAGTCAAGGTTTCTTTACTCAACAAATATTGGAGGGGATCTATTTTTACTATGAGTTGTACAAGATGTGATAACATGTAATGCCCGAGTGTTTGAGATGCAAATACCATGGCCAAATAAGCTTTCTCAATCATAGAATAGTTCATCTCATAAGAGACCAAAGTATGACTAATATAGTAGATGGAACACTCATTTTTGTGTTCATCTTGTTGAGCTAGAAGTGCCCCCAGTGATGTATCAGTAGTTGAAATATATAGAAGGGGCTTACCCTATATTGGAGACATTAAAACTAGTGGATTTTATAGGTATTTTTTAATCTACTCGAAGTGTTGAGCATAGGCTTCATCCCATTGATATGGTACACCCTTGCAAAGTGTCTTAGTAAATGATTGTGCTTTATCTACTAGCTGGGATATAAACCATCTGATAGATTGAATCCATCCCTGCAAGGTCCTCATTTGGCTGATATTTTTAGGTGGTGGAATTTATATGATAGCTTGTACCTTAGTTAGATCCACCTTGATTCCTTTGGTTGAAACAATATGTCCCAAGACTTTACCAGAAGTCACTTCAAATGCACACTTTTTAGGGTTCAATCGCAACTTGAATTGTTCCATCCTATCTAGAATTTGTCCCAGGCCCTGGAGATGCAAATCTCTATTTATTTTTGACAATATTATCATCAAAACAATCTTCCATGTTCTTATGAATCATATCATGGAAGATGGTGGTTACTGTCCATTGATAGGTTGCACCGACGTTCTTCAAACTGAATGACATGACGTTCCAACAAAATGTTCCCCATGCACATGTGAAAGCTATCTTTTCCTGGTCTTCCTAAGAAATTTTGATTTGATTGTATCTAGAAAAACCATCCATTAAGGAATACATCTCATATCCAGTTGTCATATCTACAATCATGTCTATGTTAGGCAGTGGGAAATCATCTTTTGGACAGGCTTGGTTGAGATCTCTGAAATCAGTGCACAATCTAATGGATTTATCTGATTTAGTTATTGGTACAATATTTGAAATCCATTCGGCATAGGATATTGTTATGGTGAATCCTACTTTAAGTAGTTTCTCTAATTTAGCTTTGACCAAGAGAGCCACATGTGGATGCATCTTGTGCAATTTTTGCTTGACTAGTTTGACTCCTAGCGCAATGGATAGATGATGCATTATCAGATATGGATCCAACCCTGGCATATCTGAATAAGTCCATGCAAAATTAATCTTTTTATCCTTGAATAACTGAGTGAATGTTGCAAGTTCTTTAGTTGTCAATGACTGTGCCAGATGAATTACATGTGGATTTTCTACAGTTCCAATGTTGATTGCTTGTATTGGTTCTATAAGCACTAATGGTCATTCCTAGAGGTGACTAGGCAATATATCAAGTACCCCATCATTTGGTACCTCAAGGAGGTTTTCACTATCAAATACGTCTTTTATTTTTACTATTTTGTGTTCTGAGATTGCCACAATGTGGTTTTCACCCTTAGAACTTTTATTTCTTTTGATTGTGTGACTGAGGTACTTGATATCTATTTTAGTCATATTCACCCAAGATTCATTGGTGGAAGAAGTTACAAGCTCAATAACGTTAAGATGACAAGCCAAGGAAAAGTCATTGGAGAAGGTGGGGAGGTCAATCGGGTCATGTTGTTGTGTCCAGTCTATAAGGTTAGGATGTATGCGGGATAGATTGTCAACTGGTTTGAGGGTGTTCACAATATGTTCATAGCTTGCAACTGACAAGTCAAGGTCTATGACATCATCTTCAAATAGAGTATTCAAAGTGAAAGGAGCATCATCATTGTTAGTGGATTCTATGCTAACTATACAAGAATCTAATTCATTTGATTTAACCCTAGGAGATGGCCCTCTCTCACACCTTGTTCTATTATCTATGGAACCTTCTTGCTGAAGCCATGTTATAACTAGAATAATTTCAATCCTAGATCTTCCTAGGAGAACTCTATTGTTTATGCCTCCCATTCTTCTATCACTAGAAGATTCTATTAAAAAAATACTACTCTCCTCACATGAATCTTGAATTGTGAGGTTTGAAAACTGTTTCGTGATCTTTGCTATGGGATCTGGAGGTTGGATTGTTAAATTAGAGAATTCTTGGATCATCTGTAGTATGGGGTGTGAGGTATCACCTTCCTATGGGGAATTCTAATTTTTTGTACCTCTTGTGTTTAAACTTCCATTCAAATTCCATGTAGCTATTGTGGGATGAGGCTTGATATATTCGTGATGTGCAACAACGTTCGTATTGATTTGCTGATTTTGAATGGGTTATCTAGGTGCTATGGGAATAATATCTACTAAAGGATGAGAGAGATCTTCCTCAACCATGTGCTCATGAGAACTTGAACTTTCCCCTCTTTCCATGCTTGGAATAGTGGCATATGTATGTATCACATCAATTTCAATGTACACTATTTCATCAGAGAGTATGTCCAATTCATACTCATGTGAGTTGGTTTGGCTATCCATAGACCGAGCTAGATGTTGTGCAATAGTTATAGGAGGTTCTACATCATCCTCTTGAGTGTGGGATCCTTGAGATGACTCTTCTTCTAGTAGTTCATATAGGTCATTAGGATCCATGAAACAAGGGAGATCCAACACATGGGAGATAGTGACTAACTGACCCCAATTAGGATGCCTTTCAGAGGTTTTGTGATTGGTTCCTCCCTGGATAATATCTTTTGTTGGGTGATTGAATTTGTTCAAGTCTCTCCACCATTGTGGGAGTTGTGGTTCATCTTGGTAAGTGGGATCCTCTGTGCCGATGTGTAATAGTATCTCAAAGGGAAAGGGATCAGTTTCAGGTTCATCATCACCATCTGAATAAAAAATGGGACCATCTCTGTCAACGGTTGGTTGAAATCTAGTTTCTCTAAAACCAACACCTATCTTATCCCTAGGATTGTAAAATTCTACATGAAGTGGTTTGACTAGCCCTTTGTTATTTAGTCATAGGGGTCCCTTTCCCTTGTAAGCCATCTATTTAGCTAGATGATATCCCCTGGTATATTTTTCTTAGGATATTTTGCAATGTTTGGATTCACTATCATCAGGCTCTTTGTAGAGCCATGCCAAGATGGATTTTTCCTCATTCTCATCCTCCAAAGGGACATAAGATTTTACAAAATCACCATCATAAATGACTTGTGGTTGTGTATTTGCAGGTCTCTTATCTTCTGAAGGTCTACCATATGATCTAGGAGAGATTGGTAAAGATGTCATAGACAAGACAGGTTCAATCTAGTATCCCCCATTCCTATATCTCAGATTCTTAGCTTCTTTTCCATATCTATCATCATAGCCTTTCCATATTCAGAAGTGGATGATTCTCTATTGTGAGGGATGAGTGTATCAGTTGCATATTTTAGAGTATTGCAGACATAGCTGGTATTTGTAGGTACAATGACTTCCATACCATTGAAGGGGAATTTTATACATTGATGGAAATTTGATGGTACATCTTGCATTTCGTGGATCCAAGGGTGGCCTAGAAGTATGTTGTAAGCTAGTAGAAGATCAAGAATCTGACAGATAACATATGTTTCCACTAGACCCACTCTAATTGGAAAGCACACGAGACCTTTAAAAGATCTCTCTTGTTCATCGTAGGCTTTGATTATGATCTTCTTTTTAGGATCAATGGATGACTCAGATAAGCCTAACTATTCAATGAGTTTGTAGGTATAGATATTTAACCCTGTGCCTACATCTATCAACACACATTTGACTCGATGCTTTAGGATCATGACTTCAATGTGCAGAGGATTGTTGTGTGGGTGACTCAAAGAATTATCATCCTCCTTTGAAAATGATAGATAGTGGGGTGAGGTCATATATCCTACCATAGACTGGAATCGATCTAAATCTAAGTCCTTAGGGACATGATAGGGCTTGATCTAAGATCTCTTTATGAGTAGGGGAGATCTTAAGCAATTCAAAGATCGATATTTGAATGGTAGTCTTTTTCAGATGCTCAACAATGTTGTAGTCAGCAGCATGAGGTGGAACCAACTGTTTATAATTTTAAGACTTAGGAATGGTTATTGCTGGTTGTTTTCATAATGAAGAGGGTTTTGATGATTGATCTGTGATGTTGGAATTTTTGGTTCCTCCCAAACTGAATTTGGCCTATGCACGTGTCACTGCATCGGCAACTTTAGACTATTTTGTTCGCTTAGGTACAATGATGACATTACAACGTGTATCATCTTAAAATGGACACACTTCCATGTTAAGAGAATTTAGCCCTCTGAGTAAGTGGTCTAGGGTCATGTCAAGAACCTTGATTAGGTCTTTTCATGTATCTATCTATTTTCCCCCTGTTCTGCTTCTCTCCTCCTTATTTCCATCCTTTTCCAGATAGTTTTCTTTGAGAATCTGAACTTTCTGACTATTTGGGTCAAAGATGACCTAGTAGGGTCAAGGATGACCTAGAACTTGACCTAGGTTAGGGATGACCTCGAACCTAACCTAGGATAGTGTCTACCTTTTCCTTGACCCCAGATCCAATTTTTAGATTCTGAGAGTTCCCTGATATCGAGTTTCAGAAAGATTTCTTTTCCCGCTTCCGGGTTGGCCATTTTGGGTTTCAGAATGGTAAATCCTTAAATTGCATTTAATTTGGGTCCATTTCTAGGGGTTAAGGTTAATTGGGATTTAATTCTCCAATGTCAGCCTTCTCTAGAGGTTTGTGCCCTAGATCACTATAAAAGGAAGCCTTCCTCTCTCATTTCATCATCACTTTTTCACATCACTTTTTGCAATCAAGTATCCATAATCAAGTAATCAAGAGAAAGATAATGAAAGCATTTAAAGGAAGCCTTCAAGCCCCCTTCTCCATTCAATTTCTCCTTTGAAGATCAAAGATTCAAGCATTCAAGCCTTTGAAGGGATTTGGTTCAAGCATTCAAGATTCATCATTCAAACCCTAGATCTAGCCATCATTGTGGTGTGATCTTCCTTCAAGATCCTTTTTTCATCTTCAAGATTCATTCATTCTTCTATCATGGTGGATTCCAAGTATACAATCATGGAGGTTTTGGATTTACATTCATGGTTTTGATTTACATTTTCCATTGTTGTGTTCAAGTTTGCATATCAACATACTTCTTTACATTTCAAATACAATAAAGCATATCTATTGAATATCATAGCTTCATTGTTAGATCTACTTCTACTACTTGCTAGCATTCTTCATTTCAATTTCATTATTAAGGTTGATTCCAAACTTGGGTTTGACCAAGGCAAAGTCCTCATCCAAAAAAAAAACCATTTTTCTTGTAGGTATAGGTACAGGACTGCGAATCAGAGCTTGGATCTGGATACCCTTTTCGGTGAACTTCCAAGATTCATGAACAAATTTCTTGTTCGAGCTATTTTGGGTCAAGGATGATCTTCAGTAGGGGGTAGGATCTTGCCCTGGGATAAGACCCTGCTCCACTATCTGGGTCAAGGATGACCTTCTCAAAAGACAAATTTTTTTTGGGTTTTCTCTATCCCGACATTTCCAATCTAGAACAGGTTGCAGAATTTCCCGAAACTATACACAGGTATCAGAAATTAGCATTTTCCAGATCTGCCCTATTTTGAGGTTAGTATTTTCCTTCCATTTATTTAAGATTTCAAGCATATACCTAGCATAATAGATTATAGGATTTCCCCCTTTCTTCATATTCTCCATTGTTTGATTCTTTTGTGCATTGATCATTTCTTTGTGATTAATCCATTTGGATATTTCCTTTTGGGAATTTTGATTGAGGATAGCTCCTATATTCCTCCCCTATATCATACATCTTACTCCTATTCAAATTCAAACATCCATTCATAGAGGTGGATTCCATTTTCACCTTTATTCATTTTGGTGAACCCGACGTACTTACCCTCCTTTCTTTTGTGGATTTAGATGCTCTATTATTTTTAGTAGATCTTTTCTTCAAAAATACAAAAATAATCTATATATTCAATAAAATACAAAAATATTTCTTGCATTTCATGTACTATGGAGATTTTTAAGATGCTTTGGTGTGTGGTCATTTCTTTATTACCCTTCTTTTAGCATCTCTTTACCATACCTATGATGTTTATTAGAGTATCCTTCACTTCATTGTGTTGATGACACTTCATTTTTCTCTTGCTTATGCTTTTGTGAAGTTGACCAATACTAGTCTTCCTAATTTCAAAACTTTCATTAAAGATTTATGTGGTAGCCTTATTACTCTTTTGGATTATGTGAAGAATTTGGTAGATGATACACCATCTCCTAATCTTTCTAATCCTAATCCTATCAATCCTAATCTGATTCCTAATCTTCCTATTCCTAATCTGATACTTAATTCTCCATCTGTCCATCCTCATTCTTCCCATACTTATGATGGAATTCAATCTATAGTTCAGGATGCAGATGTGCAAGATTTCTTTGATTTACGTTCTCCTCTGATTCATGATGATATTAAAGGAAAGAGTAAATAAACTTCTTCAAAACCTATTATTCCACCTTATACAACCTTTACTCATGAGCATGATAAACAATCACCTGTTGTAGAAGGTTTACATGATATGTACACTACTAGATATAATATGGTGACTAAACAAGATTATAGAGGTTTAGGGATTGGAATTAATGAGCATGGTATTAGGTTTCTAGTTCATATCCCCCCTAAATAGGACCTGCGTGGTATTGGTTGTTCAAAATATCAAGTCAAGATAGGAGATGTTGATTGTCATCCTCCTCTTCATATTCTTCTCCCAACACCTAAAATAGAAAACCCTAATATTCGTCAAGAAGTGGCTAAGAAGGTATATGTTGAGTTAATGAATTCCAAGAAAGAAATCTTTAGACCTATGCCGATAGATGCTTTATACAAATATAAATGTCCTTTTCATTATAGCAATACACATTTACTTTCTGATTGTAAACATTTCAAGTTATATATTAGAGAAAGAGCCGCTTTAGGAATTATATCTCACTCATGCAGTTTTACAATTCCTACATAATTTTGATATAGGGGATTCCCCTCCTTCTAATATAATGTAGATTTCTTCTCCTCTTGTCTCTAGATTGTGGGACAAGAGGTGTATTTCCATCTAGTCTCTTAGGATCCATTAGGTCTTTTATTGGGGCTTAATTGGTGTTCTTTATCTCCTATTTCTCTATGGTTTTGTATTATGTTTATAATCATCCATATATCTTGTTCAAGACATCTTTTCTAAGAAATTTGTTTTGAAAAGCTATCCCTTATCTTGATCCCTAGGGGGAAAGGTTCTTTCTTCTCTCTCTTTGTCTAGGGAACTGCTTTCCTTAGCTTAGTGGTATTTGTTTATATTGCAATATTACTTCATCATATTGACGGATGTTTTGACTATGGATAATATTTTTATGAGAGGTTGTTATCCTAGGTCGTCACCTCTTCTCTATGTTGCAAATTATGTTCATTATAAACTCTTACCCTTGCTTTGGTGTTAGAGTTGTTTCCCTCATTCCAAAGATTCCTCTTCCTCTTCTTTGTAGGGGGCTTGACGATTGAATATTTGTTCCCACCTTTTGAAAGATGATATTTTATCTAAAAGAACTCCTCTATGGTGGGGGTCTTGTTGATAAGATCTCTTTCATTGAGGATCCTTTTTCCATGAGTGACATATCCTTTTTCACAATTATCTATACTCTTGGATGTAGGGGTCAATATCCCTCTCTTAGAATATGTGTACATTGTTGTTAAATAGGATATCTCCTTCCATTGTGAAGTAGGTATCCTCTTCCTCTTCCTTATCATGTCTAGTAAACTACCACAATAAGGAGGGGGCATATATAGGATCTCCCTTGTACTATAGTTTTTTATTTTATTTTTACATGCTAAATCTTGGAAGTTAATGCACATAAGTTGCTAAATCTTGGAAAGACACACATTTTTATGATAAATCTTTTGAAGGTAACACACATAAGTTGCTAAATCCTAAGGAGACATGCATTTTTCAATTTTCAAGTATGCTAAATCTTGGAAGGTACTGCACATAAGTTGGTAAATCTTGAAAAGACACACATTTTCAATATGCTAAATCTTCCAAAGGTAATGCACATAAGTTGTATATCCCAAGGAGACACCCATTTCATATTCATAGTGATACAAGAAGGTGGATCTATGGGTATTTCAGAAGCCATTAGAAGACACATTACAATTGCAAGCACAGTTTATGGGTGAACTATCAGGTTTGGCCACCTATTTGTCTCTCCCTCCCTTGGTGATTCACAATAAGGTGGGCATCTTCCTGGGTGAGGTAATCACTCTTTTCCCTTTCTTTCTTTTCTCTTTCATGCCAGTAGGACTGGATCATGAAGCTATGTTATTTATAGTGTTTCTTTTGTCTTTCTTATGTAATCATTTATGATTTTATGATAGCTTTCCAAATATGATATTTGTATGAGAAATGTTTCTTAGCAAGGTTTCTTGTGCTAGTTGATTTGGGTTTGTTTTAGTACTAACCCCTCTTTTGTGTTGTTTTGGTTTTCTTTTCACACCCTCATGCGTGTATGTTGAGTTAGAATTCTTAGTCCGGGAGATTTTGTCCTTAGCTAATTTTTATTTCATCTCATTGTGAATCCACTTGGATCTCTCTCTCTTCTTCTCCTTTACCAAGAGTTTTCATTGAGTCCATACTCTTGCTAAAGTGGGGGCTTAATGTATCATCTTAAAATGGAAGCACTTCCATGTTAAGAGAATTTAGCCCTCTGATTAAGTGGTCTAGGGTCATGTCAAGTGCCTTGATTGGGTCTTTTCATGTATCTGGCTATTTCCCCCCTTTTCTGCTTCTCTCCTCCTTATTTCCAATCTTTTCTGAATAGTTTTCTCTGAGAATCTGGAGTTTCTGACTATTTGCGTCAAAGACAACTTGGTAGGGTCAAGGATGACCTAGAACCCAACCTAGGTCATGGAAAATCTTGAATCTGACCTAGGGTGGTGTCTACCTCATCCTTGACCCCAGGTCCAATTTTCAGATTCTGGGAGTTCTAGGATATCGGGTTTTAGAAAGATTTCTTTTCCTACTTTCGGGTCAGCCATTTCGGGTTTTGGAATGGTAAATCCTTAAATTGAATTTAATCTGGGTCCATTTCTAGGGGTTAAGGTTAATTGGGATTTAATTCTCCAATTTCAGCCTTCTCTAGAGCTTTGTGCCCTAGATCACTATAAAAGGAAGCCTTCCTCTCTCATTTCATCATCACTTTTTCACATCACTTTTTGCAATCAAGAATCCACAATCAAGGAATCAAGAGAAAGATCAAGAAAGCATTTCAAGGAAGCCTTCAAGCGCTCTTCTCCATTAAATTTCTCCTTTGAAGATCAAGGATTCAAGCATTCAAGCCTTTGAAGGGATTTGGTTCAAGCATTCAAGATTCATCATTCAAACCCTAGATCTAGCCATCATGGTGGTGTGATCTTCCTTCAAGATCCTTTGTTCATCTTTCAAGATTCATTCATTCTTCTATCAAGGTGGATTACAAGCATATAATCATGGAGGTTTTGGATTTACATTCATGGTTTTGATTTATATTTGCCATTTTTGTGTTCAAGCTTTCATATCAACATACTTGTTTACATTTCAAATACAATTGCATATCTATTGAATATCATAGCTTCATTGTTAGATCTACTTATACTACTTGCTAGCATTCTCCATTTTAATTTCATTATTAAGGTTGATTCCAAATCAGGGTTTGACCAAGGCAATCCCCTCATCCAAAAAACAAAACCATTTTTTTTGTAGGTACAGGTACATAACTGCAAATCAGAGCTTGGATCTAGATACCCTTTTCGGTGAACTTCTAAGATCTGTGAATAGATTTCCCGTCACAGATATTTTGGGTCAAAGATGACCTTCAGTAGGGAGTAGGATCCTACCCCGAGGTAAGACCTTGCCCCGCTTCTGGGTCAAGGATGACTTGCTTCTTGAAAGATAAAAGTTTTCAGGGTTTTCTCCATCTTGGCATTTCCAGTTCGTAACAGGTTGCAGAATTGCCCGAAACTGTACACAGGCATTAGAAATTAGCACTTTCTAGATCTGCCCTATTTTGAGGTTAGTATTTTCCTTCCATTTATTTAATATTTCAAGCATATACCTAGCATAGTAGATTATTCTTTGATTCTTTTGTGTATTGATCACTTCTTTGTGATTAATCCATTTGGATCTTTCCTTTTGGGAATTTGGATTGAGGATAGGTCCTATATTCCACCCCTATATCATACATCTTACTCCTATTAAAATTCAAACATCCATTCATAGAGGTGGATTCCATTTTCACCTCTATTCACAACATTCAAGAGAGGATGCTTCAAGCATATTGATAACATTACTATCATTGGTGTCATATGTGTGATTAATTTGAGCACCTTCTTTTGTCTTAGAGCTTTCTCCCTTTTCATATTTTGGTAAAGGGTCTTTAAATGCTTTGTGATCAGTATTGGTAGTATGATTATCTACTATGATCACTTCATTGTCAATGAGATCTTGAATCTCATGCTTAAGTCTCATGAAACTTTTAGTTTTATGCCCTTTATTCCTATGATAGTCATAATAATCATTGTCATTCCACCACTAAGGTTTCACTTCCAGCTCATAGGTTCTCAAATTGTCTGGTAGAGTAATGAGTTGATTCATGAGAAGAGTCTTGAGTGCTGATCCATATGATTCCCCAAGAGGGGTGAATGTGTGCTTGGTCTTAGCCCATGGTTTGTCTTTGAGGAGTGTACTTGTACCCTTGGATGGGGCTTTTGTGGTGTTCTCAGTAGCTTTAAGGGATTTTGAACCACTTGTAAGATTAAAGACTACTGGTTTAGGTGGAAGAACAACTTGGTTTACCACCACATCATTCACCATGTTCTTGTTTTTATTCCAATACTTGTTCTTGTCTTTGGAATTGGAATTGAACTTATTTTATTTGCAGAGAGTAATATCTCCTTTTTTTACAAGTACATCTTCTATCTTAAGCTCATGTTTCATGAGTTTGTAAAAAGTGTCAGGATATTGAAGTTGAATGGGGAATTTTAACTTTGGGATGTGCACATTGATAAAGATGTCAATTTTCTCAGTCTCCAGAATTAGATGTGGATAACGTGAAAAGATACTTCTCCATCATTGGAGGAACACTAGGAAATATTCTCCTCTTTTCTCTTTGGTATTACAAAGATTAGTCATTGTGATGGGATGTTGGATATTATACGAGTAATGTTGAAGAAACTTTTCAACCAGTTCATCGAAAGTTTTGATGCCTATGGATAACTTTGAAAACCACTCTATTTCTTGTCTTCCTAAGCTCTGAGGAAATAGGTGCATTAGATATGTCATTTCATGCATAAATTCCATGCATTGTGCATAGAATTCTTAGATATGGTCTTGAGGGTCAGAATTCCCGACATACTTATCAAATTTTGGAATTTCTACCCCTCGTGGGAACGGGGGTAAATACAAGTTTTTGTCAAAAGGGAATGGGAAGATTGATTCAATAGAGTATTTAGACATTGGCTTCTCTTGACTCATCTTCATCATTTGTAATTCAAGTTGTAGGGCTTGCAATTGCTTGGTGAGAAGTGTTAGAGGTGTTTCATCTTCTTTTGCAATGACATCTTCTACCCTATATTGGGGAGGAAATTAGGCCCCTTGCTTTTCTAATTCAAGGAAGTACTATTCCTTCTCCTCGGCCATGATAAATTTCATCATTTTAAAGAACTCCTTGTATAACTTACACCAAGCAATAATTTCTTCATCAAGCTCTGATTCGCTAGAAGAATCATCATGATCTACATTGTGAGCACCGACATCATGTGTGTTAGAACGATAATCTTCATGGTGTTTTCCTTGTCTAGACATTTTGTGATTAGAAGGTTGTGCTTGATGATATTCAATTTGTTCAAAGGTTCCAGACTTTTCTTTGAAAAGAGGATTGGTTTCGATTACAAAAGGATTCTCTCCTGAAAGATGGTGAGAAGAGCTCCTAGTTTGTACTGGCATATCTTGGTTATCAGAAAATGTAGGTAAGTGAGATAAATCAAGTTTTAATCAAACCCTGAGCAAGATGATGGTGGGATAATGTCTATTTTTGAGAAGTGATTGCAAGTGACTTAGATTCAAGTCAAGGTTAAGAAACCAATGTATCTTTATGCACACAACTCAAGAGAGGATAATCTGAAATTATGATGTTGAAATATGATTTTAGGATAGGTTTTGTGACAAGATTTGAACTCAATAAGATAACACTTTGTGTAACCAAGAATGATAGGAAAGCTATGTAGCAAAACCCAAGGTGTAATTTCTAGATTTGTGACAAAGTATTGGACCACTTTTACAAAATAATTCTCTGATTTTGAAGGACAACAATGTGTATATAACTTGTAATGTCTGATTTTGAAAGTTTCAGATTTGTAAAGCTTTAAATCTTTTGAATAAAATGTACTCTATGTTTTTGGGTTTTCAGATTTATCAAAATAGCATGCAAGGTATGAAATGATATGCAACTTAAGAACTATATGTAATCTGATTTTTGGAGAGCTGAAAGTTATGACAACTATGCATCTAAATGGAATGCAATTAAGGTTTGTGAAATCTGATTCTAAATGAAGAGTGACAACAAACTTAAAGGATGTGCAGTGAATGCAAACTATGGCTTAATGAAATTTGATTTCTAAGAATGTAATTGTTTTGGTTGATTTTGGACATGTAAGATTTTTTTGAAAGGAACCTTAGAAAATGCAACCTAAAAGCACAACCCCCAAGAGGATGAGTATTCAGATCTTGATTTTGGATAAAAGGAGAACAAAATATCAAAGATAATCAAAAGAAAAAATCAAATCTTCCCAAACATAGGTAGATTTTGATTCAAAGACAAATGATAAAGTCAAAAAGACTGAAAGAAAGACCATCCAAAATCAAGATCTTTGACTCACCCAAAAAAGGGAAACCTCTAAGATTGACAACTTTTTCAGATTTTTTACATAAAACTTTCAAGGGATCTAAATGAACACTAAGGGTTATGCAAGATGCTATGATGGAGCTTTGTAAATGAAGACTAGAATGTAGACTAATATGAAAAATGAATTCTCATAAAAGGACCATTGTGTACTCTATTATGCAAGTTTAAATGTGCAAGGCTGAATACTATAATGAAATCTAAAGATATGTAAGAATGAATGAATATAATGCAACTAAGGAATGCAAAGTTGAGGACTTATAATGCAACAAAGATGAAGACTAAAATGTAGAAAAGATGAAGGCTATAATGCAACAAAGATGAAGAATTAAATCCAGCAAAGATGAAGGCTAAAATGTAGGAAAGATGAAGATTAAACAAGTACAAAGCTTATTCTATGATTGCAAATGTTTTAAGAACTCTTGATGCTTGAAACAACTATGAAAAGTTGGTGCAAAGGTGTTTGAATATCTGTAGGATGTTTTGTGACCAAACTATAGTAGTGTTTTGAAAGGTGTTTATAAGTATTGTCTTCTTATAAGATTCTTTAAATGTTTTAATCACTCACACAAGACACATCATGTAGCAATTCCATTATGTATGTAAACCAAACATGCTACAACCTAGGCTGAAGGAAAGTATCCACTTAATTCCTACTTGAACAAAGTTCAGCTGTGCCTACTCATAGTGGATAGCCTAGAAGCTTGGAGGTATAGGCTCCTCCTTACTAGTGCACTCACTTCTCAGGCACACCAAGCTTCGAATTCCAAGGGTCATTACCTCCCAAGGAACTGATATGTCTACTATGAGGCACAAAATTATAGGATGTCTTCATGGGCATGGGTGACCCCTTGAGCCAGTGGATAGAAGGTTTTTGGCCACTATAAAATAGTATTTAGTCTAGGACATCCATTTCAGTAGGTGTATAATAAAATCCTTTTAGAGGTATCCCAGCCTTGAGAACCAAGGTTTTACGCCCACTTGGGTACTAGAGGAGAGCTATCATGCAGCCCACGCCATTGATTGGATTATTAATCACAACCACACATTTATATAGCGATTAGGATGGAGACCTGGCTTTGGCCTGTTATCACTTGAGGTCATCCCCTGGGGTGTTCAAGTGAACACCTTGGTCCAAGGTAGGCCTCTCTAAAAGAACTGTATCAATTTATCTTCACCCAAGATCTATGAAGGCGAGGGGAGAGGATACGTCTATACAACCCATTGGGATTTATACATGATAAGACACATCAAGCAACAAAACAAAAGAAGCAGATTCATTTCCCCAAGTCCCTATATAAGCATCTATCAAGTAAGTCTGGGTTTCTGATTGTCTTAAAAAGAAAAGAGCATAGTCCCCTCTTACTAACATGATACCACTAGTGAAGCTATTTTAAGATGCCTAAAAAAAACTTCTAAATCAGACACAATGTTTTAGCATTTGCTTCAAGGCAACCTGCATCAAATTGACAATAATCTCAATTATTTTTCTCTTTGTCATGCATCCTACAAGAAAATGGTTTTGATTAATGTCTCTACTCAAGTGCCCTACAAACTGATTAGTCCTATCAAAAACTCAAAAAAATCAAAATGACAACTTATTCAATCTAAAGTTATCAGATAACCAAGAAATCTGAGAAAAATTCTTAATTCTATTTCAAGACAGTGAATAGACTCATACGAGTATCCTTGTGTTCTGGTACAAGTTAGGATCCTAACTCGTACTGGTCTATCTGAGTGCTCGTATGAGCAGTGAGACTAGTTTTTAACTAGAACAAGGGAAAATTGTGTAATTCATTGGATATTTCTCGTATGACAATATACTAGCTTAAGTATGAGAAACAAAAATATTAGATATGAGTCTGGGTACAGGCTCGTATTATCCTGTGAGAATGCTCATACAAGTGAACAGGGTTAGAGTACGGAATCGAGACTCAAAATTGATGAAATATCAGATTTGATCAAGTGGAGATAGAGAATGAAAATCTCGGCCCCACGGTGGTTGCCAAAATGTGTGTGGTAAAATGTGATTGAATTAAACACACTTCAATGAATCATTGCTTGATCTACTTTGAACAAAATGAAAACTATTAAGAATATTCAAGAAGAATTAAATCGATCCATTGCCTCCTAGTAGATTCATGTTTGGGATGCTCTCAGATTCATTGCATTCTAGTGACATGAAAACAAATCTAAATGAAGGATTTAAGATGCATGTGGGATGAAATGCAGATTTATTCCAATTATCAAGTAATGTTCATCCAATTAATCAAAAACTGAGTGTTCCTATGTGATTGATATGAAATGATAATGCAGATACTAATCTATAATGAAACTATGATTAATCCATATTAAGCTCGAAATAAGATGTTCCTATTAAATGTATGCAATAAAACTCAAACTATCAACTTCAATGCAAGAATAACTTAAATGCTTAGAAATCAAAATGACAGCACTACTTTAGCAAAAAAATTAATGATTATGATGAGAATGAAGCTCACTTATATAGAATTGAATTAGAAATGAACAACTAGGATTTATTGAGAATGAGAGGTGAAGATTGATTCAAAGATTCAATCTCAACATAAACTTCACAAATCAACTAGAGAGCTCACTAGATGAATTCTAGATATTTCAAAAGATTGTTGAGTTAACTAGATTGATTCTTTAGCTAACTATCTTGTTCCCATTTTATAAGATTAAGTTGATCAAAGATTTCCAAAACTATCTTTTGATGACATAAATATGCACTTTAAGATTCTAAATAATAAGTTAATGCATTTTTGTCAAAAAGGTGGTGAAATAATCAATTTAAATCCCTTTTTATAATTTGTTAACAAATATCTTATTCATTTAATCAATATTTAAAATATTCATTAAATAAATAGTTGGAGACTTGATTCAATTTATTTACTTAATTGATCCTTGAATCATTAATTAAATAAATAGTAAGAATTTGATATAATTGTCAATGATGTTTGAGAATAGAATTAATTAATTATTGTTGGTTCAATGTAGAAATATATTGACCAAGTCTATTTGATGAATTTAGAGAGCCTTGGGTTAGGACTTAAGATAATTGATCAAAATGAAGAATAATTCGAGATCAGGGCCTATGGTTTTGGGTGACCATTTTTGAGTGATTACACTCCAACCATTGCCATCCTGATAACTCTCCATCATTGATTCTGATCATCATTGAGATTTTATATGAGCATTGGGGCTTACACTTTCAAAAAAGGCAGGCAAAACTTTAACAACTCTATTTTCTCAAAGTTTGTATTTATGAATTAAATCCAATATGGTCTTGTGTGATCTAGTATGCTCATGTATGATCCCAAACCTAAAAGGATAAAAAGGTATGATGTCAAATGTGTTATCAAGCACTAACCAAACAATCACTAGCACATTTCATGCATGGATGAGAAATAGCATCCAAAGTTTCTAGATTCTGAGAAGAGGTATGAGTGGAGGCCAAAGAAGGGATATTTGTGAAGGTTGTTGCCAAGTTGACTATACTATTGTATATGATATAATATAGTGTTGTATCAAAGGAACTGATCAAAGAGGTCAAAGCATCAACGCATCAAAGGAACTGATCAGACAAGAAATGTCACAGTTCCAGTTCATCCAACAGAGATAGTGTGTATCTGAGATCAGAAGGTTGTAGCCTTCACCACTTGAGAAGTGAGCTCTAGGATAGTGTGTCCACACCCCTAATAGGGTTAATGTAAAATATTCCTAATAGGGTCTGGCCCTTTCAAAAGATTCCTTTCAAGTAGACCCATCCCCTATGTATGGGCGCCAAAAATGTGTACTCTACATAGTGCACTTCTCTAAGTCATTATATCCAAGGGAATCCATGAGAGGGAAACCTTGAGAAAGAAACCTAGAGCTCCCTAGGTATGGAGTGCAAGGGTATTTTAAGTTTGCTCTCAGCTAGAGCTATTAAGCCTATAACCTTGCTAGTAAACCATGCAATGGGAGATTCAATGAAGAAAAGGTCAAGAATGCCAATATCCACAAGAAATCTAAATGAGAATGCAATGCAATACTATGCTAGAAAGAAGATGCAAGCTAAGCTATAAAAATGAAAAATAGAAGTATTACAAATCCTTGCTAATTAAACTATGTGAGCTAATATATAGCATAAAGGAAACTAGATTAAGAATGCAATGATAATGAAACTAAGCTATGATGAAAGAATAAAAATGAAATGATGATGCAATATTTCAATATGAGAAATCTAAGAATACCATAGCTCCAAAATGCCAAGATTGAGAAGCTCCAAGACTCCAAGATGCTAAGATGCCAAGACTCCAAGAGGATGAATCATGCAAAAGATGGATTATTTGCAAGAGATGGAAAAGATGAGTGATTAAGAATGAGGAGAGAGCCTCCTTTTAAAGGATTTTAGAAATGAACGGATGGTCAAGATTAAGAGGCAAAAAATAATTATCAAAGGTTGAAATTAAATCTTGGTTGATCCATGTGCTCAAGATTCTCAAGAGGCAAAATCAATGGACATGGTTAAGAGGCAAAAAAGATATGTGGAAGAGATTAAGAGGCAAAAAGATATTCCAGTCACCTTGAAAAGTGTGCATTCATGTGAAGACAAAAAGTCTTTTTATTTTTATTTTTATTTTATTATTTATTTATTGTTTTTAGAAAAGTGGTTTCCATTAAAAAGATTTTTTTAAGAGCTTTTTAATTAATTAAAAGGGAGCATGTTCTCTTAATTAAATAAGATTTTTATTTTTTTATTTTTTTCTCTTTTTATAAAATAAGAATAGTGTTTTATCTGTGCAAGTTAGGATAAGAGGAAAAGTGGGGGATTTTTATTTAATAAAAGGGGAGGGAATTCCTTTTAAATAAATAAAAACTTAGGATAAGATGGTTAGCCCATAGAAAAGAGCAGGCACTTAGAACACAATGTATTTTAAAAGAGCGTTAAGTGTTCCACAAAGTTCTCCCTTTTATGCTTTCTTGATCTCATTAGTTTTCTAAGGTGTGGACTCACTTTGAGTTTGTGTGAGGAGTTAAATGTTCCACTTTTGGACTCACTTTGAGTTTGTGTGAGGAGTTAAATGTTCCACCTTGTGGACTCACTTCACATTCACTTGAAGAGTTAAATGTTCCACTTTTGGACTCACTTCACATTTACTTGAAGAGTTAAGTGTTCCACCTTTAGTGCTTTAAATACTTTTGATAGTGAATTGCTTACCTTTTTATTTCTAGAAGGCCTGCTTGGGGACACACCACCTCAAGGGATGAGCTTAACTCCTGTGTTTCGACGGAGTATAAATAGTGGGTGGTGAATCAAAAGACACCTCTCTTGGGAATTGAGTTTGATATCACTCTTGGCTAAGCCTCAAAGAACTTTATACCTTTGAGAAGTGAAGGAGGAGATTTGGGTTACCGTCTCCCCCCAGCTGTGTGATTTTAGATTCTTCTCATCTACAAATTTGGGCCTCACGTACCTTGTGTATATTGAGGAATCCTCTTAGAAAGCCATGTATATCCATGTAGACAGCTTGATAGGATGTTGTTGTGTTCTAAGTGCCTGCTAAAACATTTTCAAGAACATACACAAGTAGAATCTTTAAGGAGTAGAAATACTAAGTCACTATTCTTGTTCATGTGCAAGGTTGCTTTGCCCCTTGCTCATTGTTTGAAGACAATATCTTGCTTGAACTCCTTGATTGTTGTCTTATGTGCTTGATCAATGATAAAAATTTGTTGATATACTTACTTGATCTTTTAAAATGCTTCAAAACTAAGATTTTTATGTTCACTGGTCATAGAGTCGTATGACCCTGGAACAGTGTCGCGTCCTATTTTGAGAATTGTCGTGCGACAGTTCACCCCACTTGCCTGAAAAGTGTCACCCAGAACCTTTTTGCTGTCTTGTTGTTGTTGCAATCCGGAGCTGCTAAAATTGCATTTTAACTTGCTGTAGAGTGTCTTTTTCTTGTTCTTATCTAAAGCTGGCTTGTTATCTGCATGCTCAGACTTGTTATAGAATGAAACAAATGAGCTAAAACTATTGGATTTGAGCTTAACGAATGCTACTCTTGATCACTTGTCGCATCACAGTTACCTCTCTAGCTACTTGCTTATTGAGCTTCTTGCTCGCTGCTCGGCTTTAGTCAATTGATTGTTGTAAGTGCTTGAGCACTTTTGACGAGCCATCTCTCTATTTTTCTACTTTGACAAGTGATCTTTATTATCTTTTCTTATCTCAAATTTGAGAAACTTTGTCTCATTCTATTAGTCAACCAACATCTCTTTTCATGCCGATTACAACTCGGTCTCAATTTGAGCAGGAGAATCACTCTCCATTCACTTATACATAGTTACCTTCTCCAACTAGACACTCACGAGTGCCCATTAGCAACAACAGTTCTAGTTCTAACCAATCTAAGGATTCTAAGGCTACCCCGTGGTACAAAGGAGGTTTCCTCTTTTCCGCATTCAAGACCCCCAAAAACACAGACAATGTCTCACTCACTTTGACTGAACAAGAAAAATTTCAACGCCTGCAAGAACACTTTGAGGGTAAGGATAACCAAGCGCGCTTAGACAAAGAACACAATCAAAAAAGGATGGATGCTTCTAGGCACATGGCTTCTAGAGGAATGTCTTATGAGCAAACTGAGACTAGTAACTTTGAGCATCGACCTCTTTTTAATGACAACAATGGCAACAACACGCCACCAAGATCTCCACCAAGGCCAACTTTTGCTATGCCTTCTTCACCTCCTAGGCCTCCTCCCTCTCAACATGAGGTAGAGGCTGATGATGAGATTTATAGTGAGGATCTTATGAGATTTGAACAAGATGTGGTCTCCCAATGAATGATGCATAAGCTTTTAGAGCGTAATGGCGATCAATATTTTCAATATATGACTTCTAGAGGATACAAGCTTCCTCCCGGCTATGATGTCAAAAAAATTATCCAACAAAGAGTACCAACTGAATTGGAAGTCCTTCAAGAAGAACTACGTTAGACAAATCAACACCTTACCCAAATGGCAATAGAAAGAGAGCCTCCAAAGGTCTCTTTTGTAGAATCAATTTGTGCTCTTCCTTTTGATAAAAGTCTATACATGGTCCTGTTTCCTAGGGATATTGAGGTTCCCAAATATGATAAGTATGATGGAAATGGTGATCCCCAAGACCATGTGCTTCACTTTTTATGCTCTTAGTATGGAATTTCTTCATGAAGACACTTTTCTTCTACGATTATTCCCTCGAAGCTTAAGAGGCCAAGCTTTAGAATGGTTTGTGAAATTGACGCCACCTCTTAAGACTTTTGATGAGTTGGCTCAGTGATTTACCTAGCATTATTCTTACAACATCCAACAACCTGTCACCATGATAGATCTTGGTAATCTAAGACAACATCAAGGTGAGCCATTTGCAACTTACTTACAACATTGGAGGTCATTGTATTCTAGGTATCCTCATCAGTTACCCGAGAGAGAAAAGATTGACATTTTCATCAACACTCTTGTGCCTGAGCTATGTTATGATTTAAGGAAACAACTATTCTCTTCTTTCAATGACATGGTTGAAAGTGCATATCGAATTGAGGATGTAGCTATAAGAAAAGGGGATATTGTTATTAATAAAGATGCTAAAGGCAATGGCAAAGACAAGAACAAACCTTGGAATAAAAACAAGTATGTTGTTAATGATGGGGTTGTTGATGCTCCTAAAGCTAAAGAGCCTGCTTTCAATCTCTCCAATGCTATCTATGTAGCAAAACAACAAGAAGCTGCCAATGCTCATAGTGCTCCTAAACCTCAATATGCAGATAAGCCTAAGAAGTCATTTCAAAAGCGAGTCTATACCAAGTTGGCAGAACCTTATGATGTGATCCTTAAGACTTTGGTTGATAATGGATATCTTACGCTTCCTGATAAACCTGGTAACTGGGATCCGATAAATAGGCCTGATTGGTGGTGAGAGGATTCTTATTGTCATTATCACAGTAACAAGGGACATTCGACAGACATTGTTTTAAGCTTAAGGATGATATTCAGGATCTTATTAAGAATGGCACAATCTCCACTGATGGCTTAACTAAAAATTCTGATCACACAGCTTTCAAAGATCCTCTACCTAAGCATGACAAGGGGGAAACCTCTCAAACACATAAGAAGAATCATGATGCAAAGATCAATTACACATATCCTTCTAATATGCCTGTGATTAACATGGTAGAGCCCGTTGAGAGTGTTCTAATGATGAGGTCTCAAGATGATAATAAAGCCAATCATGGCAAGCCAAAGTTAGTTTTGCAAACACATGGTAGTTCATCTTCCTGAAGTGAGACACTGAATGCTGTTACTAGGGGGCAAGCCAAGATTGTCCTTAAAACTGCACAAGATCCAAAGAAAGCTTTACCTTCCAAATAAGTGGGTCCTTCAGCCACCCTTAGCTATGATCTTGTCCATCATTTGCAAAAGACACCAGCATAGATATCTATCCTTGAGTTGCTTCAGTTATCCCCTTCGCATAGAGAGATTCTTGATGAGGCTCTACATACAACACGTGTTCCCAATGACATTGATCCAGATCAATTTTAGGCTATGGTCAACCACATTTCATCTCCGCTATCTCTCTCCTTTTCTATAGAAGATGACATATCTATTGCTCACCCGCATAATCTAGCTTTACACATTGAAGTTCTAGTCTACAATACCCGAGTCCGCTGAGTCCTGATAGACAATGGTGCAGGGTTAAATATTGTTTCTTTCAATGTCATACAACAGTTGGGTTTGTCATAATTTTCTATGGATTCTAAGAAGAAGATTACTATAAAATCTTATGATGAAGTGGAAAGATCTTCCAAAGGTCTTGTCACGTTGCCTGTCCGAGTGGGCCCTATCACAAAAGATATTAACTTCCAAGTATTGGACATTCCACTTGCATATAACATTCTTTTGGGTCGTCATTGGATCCATGAAATGCAGGTTGTTCCTTCCACTTATCATCAGTGCGTCAAATTTCTGTACAATGGCACTGAAGTTGTGATTCTTGGAGACCATACTATTGCTATTAATGCTCTTGCTGCTACTGAAAAATTTGTTCCTCACAATGAACCTTCTATTGATGCTAGTACATCTCTAGTTGCTACTGAGAAAACACTTAAGATGATGAGCCTTGGTATGGGTGAATATACGCTGGATTCCTTTGCTTCTATACCTATTTCTCCTAGGTCATATGGGAAACCTTATGATAAAATGAAGCCTTCCACTTCTGCTATGGTGATCTTTGATACTTTTTTTCCTTCATCCATTCCTTTAGAAGTAGAAAGAGAAGAACAAGCTATTCAAGAGTGGATCTATAGAGAAGATTCCAGAAATATTCCCATGCTCAGTAATTTAGACACAGATACAGATGAGTCACCACTACACACTATGGCTCAAATGGGAGATGATCTTCCTTCTACTTCACTTCTATGGGGAGAAGAATGTATATCTACTGATGATATAGCTAAGGCCTCTATGTCTAGAACCTATGTGCCTAAAGAATCATTGTACTATGATAGACAACATCGCAACATTGCACAGCTGCTACAAAGAGGTGATCTCTCACCTAATGACATGAGTATCTCTACTTCTCGGCATCTTAAGCCTTTTCTAGAAGATTCTTCCATGACAGATATAGATGTTGATGTAGTTCATACCTCTCATAACCCACCCGACATAGTTGATGAGTCTCGTGTCAGGTCTGATGAGTTTGTTCCCCGTATTGCCTTAGTCGACTACGTTGGTCCTTCTATGAAAAATCTAGATCTAGCTACTTCTGGAGTCTACCTTATAGAATCAACCTCTCTTGTTACTAGAGATGACACCCCTCACATAAATGCTATTGAACCAATCACTTCATTTCATATCACATCAACACCTATTATTTCTTCCACCAGTGAACTAGCAACAAAAAAGATTGAATCAACAATCAAGTATCAAAATCATCAAGTCAAAAGAAAAGAGCAATGGTCAGATGGTAAAAACCACATTGTGGCAGTATTCACACCTAAGAAAAGTAAAAATAAAAATCTGCTCAAAAATAATGATTCTCAAATAAAAGATGACAAGCTGATTCTCTACAAAAAAATGGTGCACTACTTCAAGCATGATTCATATCTAGTATGCTTCAGCCCATTCCTAAAGCTAAGAAAAAATTTTCTAATGCCTTGGTTACTTCAACATCTATCTTATGCATGAAAAGGCATAAATCTCGCTTCAAGTTCCTGGTGGATGAATTACGCTATCATGCTTACAAATCCTACAATCCTACCATCTTTTCATGTCTTCCACCTCATATTCTTCCTGAAAATCCACCATGCCATTCTTTTTGCCATCCCTTACACTTTGCCTTTGTCTCTGATGACTTGTATAGGAAGGGTCTAGACGGAACTCTCCTTAGGTGTCTAGAAATAGAGGAGTCAAAAAAAGTTCTAGCTGAAATCCACGATGGCATATGTGGATCACATTCTAATGATCCTCTGCTAGCTCAGACATTACTTAGGGCTGGTTATTATTGGTCGAACTAGTTGAGACCTTCTATTGTCATAGCTGCAGCATCTAGGCCTGGGGCCTATCAGTTCTCTACATCAGAGGAAGTAGATTCTTGATGCCCATTTCTGTCTGGGCATTCTTTGTACATATTTTTATTGATCCTAAAAAAAACTCAAAAAAATTCATATATGATGCTGAAAAAATCCTAAAAAGCATAAAAAGTACTTAAAAAATGAGCATCCTAGTGAAAACCAAGCAATAGGCGCTTTGATGTCTCACCAAAAAAAAATTCAAAAAATAGAAAAAGTGCCTTGGTGAAAACTTGGAAACAGGTGCCTTGGTAGCAAAAATACAAAAAAATTGAAAAAAGTCCTGAAAAAAATCTATCAAGTGGTGAAAACCTAGAAACAAGCACTACTTGAGACCCTTGCACCTATGCCTATCAGTCTTGCGTGGTGCTCATTCGCTCCACTTCTCTCTTTGCCTCTCCTAGTCTGGAATTGACTCTTGTCTTAGTCTAGGGGGCATCTTTTGTTTTGAGCTTATCTTGGGTCTCTTTGTGCATCTAGGTTTCTTAGGCATCTCGCAAATGGTGTTTTTCAACACCACCCCAACTGTGTTTTTCAACACTACCCTAGCGTCGAGTGTTTCTTAACACTTATCAGATGTCCTACCCACAGTCTAGATGATGCAATATTTCTCACTAGCAGATGTGATACTCAAAGTTTGGCTCTATGACCTACACACACACACTTGACTTGCTGAGATTTGTCTGATTTTATTTCTTTGTGTCCTATCTATGATGATTTCTGATGAAGGGTTCTCCCCTTAATACCACAAACACATAATAGAAATAGAGAAACAACAACAATAATATGCAAGAACAAAAAATTGGCTTCTTATTATCTCCACAAATGTGGAATTACAAACTTTCAGAATTACAATATGTAAATCCACATGGGCATTCCCTTACAATATTCTATAGGACAAAGCCTCGAATCAATACCCAGATCTACTACCCAGAACTGCCCTAGACAACACTACGGGCCTTCTTTATATAGGCAATTTCCACCGCCCAAGAAGGTTCTAGAAATTTAACCCTTAGGGCCAACCAAACTTAGAATTATTTTATTTTACAATTTATTACATCAAAGTAGGCTCAAAATGAGTTTTGAAACCCAAACAAAATTTTTGAAGAAAATTATTTTCTACCATTTCAGGTGACCCGACTTCCGGAGACCATAAGTCATCACCAGTTGACCCGATTGACTATATTAACCCCATTTCAGAAATGCCACGAAGCGCTCTACAGGCTTGACCCACACAAAGCACTCATCACCCAATTTTTTGACCTCATCTGGGGCCTCTAAAGCCTTCAAAACTGAGTTCAAAGTTTTTGTACCTTGCTGCTAATACCGAAAATCTTCAATATCTTCAAAACTAGACCTGATCTAGCCATGAAACTTTGCTGGCAGGCTGATATGACTGAGATGAACCTCCACATGTAAAATTAGAACATTCCAAGATCGTAAGACCAACTTACTAAAAATAGCAAGTTTCCATAAATAGCAGCTCTGCACAAGATAGCCCTTATTGAATACAAAAATAGAAATATTTTTGGGTGATGCAAGATTGCTCTTACACCCAGGATGCTCCTGCATCAATTTCTTTGCTGAGTGTTCTCCCCCTATGATTGTTTTCAATGATGCATAACTAGAAGATTGAGGGAATGAGAACATGTTTTATTGCTTTTTCTGCTTGTGGGTATATTTTGTGGGTCCTAACTGTCGTGAACATTTATGCTGGTCTTACTTGACACTATGGACCTACAAGGTATTATCCTTGACTATTTTTCAAGTGCATGCTTATAGTCATCTTGACTTTCTTGTGTCTCGATGCGAGAATAATCTTGCTATATCAAACTTAGGTAATCTCATTACACTAGTCATCTTGACCTACATGTCTTTGATGCCTAGGTGGGATTTCCACATTCCTATCTGATAACGATCATATTCATATTCACATAGTTATGCTAGTGTGCATTGTATGATCTTCTGATGCTACCAATAATGCTCGATGATGATAATTAGATGTCTATTGGCTTTGTAACCTTGCAAGTAAACCACTTTTCATGTAGTTTGCATTCTTAGGTTCATGTCAGATTAGTTTTGAATCTTGCATATGGAGAGAGCTCTCTTTTCATCTTATGTGGACTTGTTAATCAATTGTGCTCACCTTTCACTTCTTCTCGATCATGTCTTTCATTTCTTGTCTTTCATGTCACATCATTTTCTATTCATTTCAGGATCAAAATTGAAATCCGTGTTCACCTTGATCGTCCAAATCATCTTTCTCCTTCTTCCGTGCATTCGGCTAACCTTTTGAGGCCTGATCCTTCCATCTTCGCTGGGGCATTCTTCACCTCTTCATCCCCATCTCTTTCAAACTTCCAGTCTTTCTTTCACTTTCAAATCCCAAGTTCAACTCCTCTCTCCATGGTGTTTACGAGTTGAGGGACCGATAGGTTCATGCCCCGTGTCCCATGTGTGGGGCATATCTTCACTGCTTGATGGTTATTTTGTTCTCTTTCTTCGATTATGATTTCTAGTGATTTGATCATGTCTCTCTTGCTTCTGCTTTCCCTCTACCTAGATTTCTCTTTCGATCCCGAGGGGGCAGACACATCATATCTTATTGGCTATCTCTTTCCTAAGTGTTCAATACTGTCGCTACTAGGCTGACCATGTAGGATTTGCTATCTTTCTGCACTTCATTCTTTGGAGTCAGATCGCTATCTGCTTGCCTTTTTGGCTATCTCTTGCCTTCTTGGTTGATCTATTCTTTGACGTAATGTGTTCCCAGATCGATCACACATTAGTCAAAGAGGGGCAAATGTAATCACCTAAAAATGGTCATCTAGACTATTAGCCCCTTTTGCTATCATAAATTGCTTATTCTAGATCAAATCCTAGTTCTATCATTTATTCGATTATTTTCTATGGGCTAACCATCTTATCCTAAGTTTTTATTTATTTAAAAGGAATTCCCTCCCCTTTTATTAAATAAAAATCCCCCACTTTTCCTCTTATCCTAACTTGCACAGATAAAACACTATTCTTATTTTATAAAAAGAGAAAAAAATAAAAAAATAAAAATCTTATTTAATTAAGAGAACATGCTCCCTTTTAATTAATTAAAAAGCTCTTAAAAAAATCTTTTTAATGGAAACCACTTTTCTAAAAACAATAAATAAATAATAAAATAAAAATAAAAATAAAAAGACTTTTTGTCTTCACATGAATGCACACTTTTCAAGGTGACTGGAATATCTTTTTGCCTCTTAATCTCTTCCACATATCTTTTTTGCCTCTTAACCATGTCCATTGATTTTGCCTCTTGATTTTGCACATGGATCAACCAAGATTTAATTTCCACCTTTGATAATTCTTTTTTGCCTCTTAATCTTGACCGTCCGTTCATTTCTAAAATCCTTTAAAAGGAGGCTCTCTCCTCATTCTTAATCACTCATCTTTTCCATCTCTTGCAAATAATCCATCTTTTTCATGATTCATCCTCTTGGAGTCTTGGCATCTTAGCATCTTGGAGTCTTGGAGCTTCTCAATCTTGGCATTTTGGAGCTATGGTATTCTTAGATCTCTCATATTGAAACATTGCATCATCATTTCATTTTTATTCCTGCATCATAGTTTAGTTTCATTATCATTGCATTCTTAATCTAGTTTCCTTTATGCTATAGATTAGCTCATATAGTTTAATTAGCAAAGATTTTTAATACTTCTATTTTTCATTTTTATAGCTTAGCTTGCATCTTCATTGTAGCATAGTATTGCATTGCATTCTCATTTAGATTTCTTATGGATATTGGATTCTTTCCCTTTTTTTCATTGAATCTCCCATTGCATGGTTTACTAGCAAGGTTATAGGCTTAATAGCTCTAGCTGAGAGCAAACTTAAAATACCCTTGCACTCCATACCTAGGGAGCTCTAGGTTGCTTTCTCAAGGTTTCCCTCTCATGGATTCCCTTGGATATAATGACTTAGAGAAGTGCACTTTTTAGAGTACACAGACTAGGTCACTGTACTAAATGTAATGTAAAGACAAATCCTAACAGGGTTAAGGATCTTCTAACAAGGATCATAAAACACTAGTACAAAATATTAGTGGGTGTCAATTCCCATCGGGGTTTTTACCTATTTGGGTTTCCCCATAACCATATTGGTGTTATGTTTTGTATTCATCTATCTTGTTTATGTTAATGTTCATTTCAATTCTTAAGCATTCAAGTTAAGATTAAAGAGTAAAGCAAAAAGATTTAATATAGTGAACACTGATTCACCTCCCCTCTCAGTGTTCCCATTCCTAACAATTGGTATCAGAGCACTAGTCCTCAGCAAAGAAGTTTAACCACTTGAGGAGATCATGGACAAGACATAAATGAAACATCTTAAAAGAAATCTTTAAGATTCTCTTGAAGACCTGGACAGATCCGAAAAAAAATTGAACTAAAAGAAAAAGTCAGTGATGCTCAAGCAGTCATCAAAAGGATAAGAAAAGATTTGAAAGAATGCTCTACCGGTGATTTATGGATAATGACCAAGAAGCTAAATGAAGGAAATTCATCCCTAAAAGAAAAAATTGAAGAATTGGATGATAATCTAACCAACAATCAAGATGTCTATGATGAATAGATCAAAGAGAACCTTCAACTGAATGAAGAATTGAGGAAAGAAAACATGGAAATTTTGGAACTAAGGAACAACAAAGAAAGCTTGGAATCTGAATTGAAAGAGGCAAAGAATCAAATTGATAAATTGCACACTAGTTCTGATTTGATATAATCTCAGTTATATGCAAGAAGACTTAAAGGAGATACTAGCTGCATTGGATACAATGGAACACAAAACTAGATTAATAACTATTAGGAATAGTCCCAAGAGATAACTGAGAGGGGGGGGGGGGGGGGTGAATCAGTTATCTACAAGTTTCAATTATTTATCCAATTAAGTATACTTAAATATAAAGCGTAAATAGAATGAAAGAACACTTGAACACAACACCAATATTTTGGTTACGGGGAAACCAAAATAGGTAAAAACCCCGGTGGGAATTGACATCCACTAATATTTTGTACTAGTGTATTATGATCCTTGTTAGAAGATCCTTAATCCTATTAGGAGTTTCTTTACAATATATTTAGTATAGTAGAACTGGTCAAGGGTTGGACCCTTTTAGGAGTCTTTTACAATAGTCCCTATTAGGGGAGAGGATTCACTGTCCAAGAGCACACTACTTAAAGGGGTGAAGGCTACAACCTCCCGTTTAACATATACACACTATATCTAGATCTTGGTGAATTATGCTTTGACTTGCTATCTGGATCAGTTCCATGTGTAGAACAAATAATTTATGTGGTCACATAGACCTTCTTCTGATGGTTCAACACTTCACAGACTCTGCTATGTTCTTCCTTGTCAACCATGAACCATGCTTCATCAATCACAAATGACTACTTATAAGTATCTTTCCTCTAAATGATATAATCAATTCAGCCTATTAGAACCACCTTGAAATCATATTAGAGAAGTCATAACAAACTCCAATAATATTTCAGTCAGCTCTATTAAGCACACAACTCATTCTGGGACCTGTCCAATAAGATAATTGTAAACACATGCTACACACTGTCGGCTCTACCAAAATAATTGGATCTTTCTCCTCAAGTTGAATTACCTCATGTGCTCTTAACTAAACATTTCTAACTCTTCTCCAAGCTCTAATCCAAGGGTGCATACCCAAATGATAGGCGCAACTCCAAAACCAATCTAATCTTTGTCGACTCTTTTGAACAAACACATGAAACTGCTACTGGTGAATAGCAACTACATAACTTTACTCCTACTAAACATTAGATTATGTGTCCATGAATGTATCATCACTAACATGTCTTCATCACATATCCAAGGGTGCAAGGTTTCATGACAACTATATGGACAACCATACATAGAACACTGTCTGTTACTTTGTTAGGAACACTACTGATAGAAACTATAATATAACTATCTGTACTAACAGTCAACCTCCGCATCCATGATATCATGCTAATAACATGTCCATTCTTCATATATACACTAGTACATTTTCCACCATTTTTCTACCAACATTTTTGACCATGAAATAAAAAGGTTTTGGTTGGTCGGATTATAGAAGGAAATTTTTTTTTTTTTTTAATCCATGCCCGTGTTAGTCAAAATTTCGACCACTATCATGTACATCAAAATTTTGACGAGCATGGGCATAACTTAAAAAAAAAAAACTCATTTCTAATTTCATTATCACCATGATGAATTGTTTGAAGGGGCAGCACGTGAAACCTCATCGGCCAGGGTGGATTTGGCACTGTGTATAGTGGTTGCAGTAGAATTCATTTCTCATTTGATCATTATCACCATAGTGAATTTTTTCAAGGGGCAGCACAAATTCAACACTATGTATAGGGTTTGTAGTTTTTATCTAGACTTGGGCCTTTGATATTTGAGCTTGGTTTTGGAAACTTGGCTTTTCCTCTCCTTATCAAATGGAAGCTCATTGAGGTAGGGATTGTTTCTTTATCTCCTCTTCATTTTGATAGAATACATTGCATTTGATGATTTGATTGAATACCATCATGTATTTTGAGGGCACATCTTACTGTGATATTCATTACTCCATGCTCTATTGTATCCATGGCATTGAGCTCATTTCTTTGGATGATTTGATTATGGCATTTACTATGTTAGTGAACTAGGGCATCATGTTAATGTGTGTTCATTAGATTCTCTGGTTACCCATGAGCCAGGGCATCCATTTATACAAGCTAGGGTATCATTGATTATTTCCTATCAATTATATGGCACTGGTAAGTCTTTCCCAGCCCACACAATAGTTATTAATACCAATATGAATAGACATGGATGGCATCATTTCATTATCTTACACAGTGATACAAATAAACACTAATTAGTTGTTATTGTAACACATTAACAATGTGTTACAATAACCATTAATTACTGGTTATCGTGTGATCAAGAAATTGACTAAGTCGATCTTAACAGTGACTGCATAATATATATAATGTGATTGCATAATATATTAACAGTGACTGGTTAATTACCTTGTTCCAAAGCTCCCATTTTGGCATAGGTAGGGAGGATGCTGGCAAAGGTTTTGGCATTTAACTTTACACCTGCCATTTGCATTTTCTTGAAAATTTCTAAAGCCTTTTCAAAAAATCCATTTTGTACATAGCCCGTAATCATGGCATTCTATGATACCACATGTCTTTGATGCATTTTGTCAAAGAGTTCACATGCCTTGTCTATAGTTCCACATTTTGCATACATGTCTACCAGGGTAGTTGCAACTACAACATTTGACAAAACTTCTTTATCTTTTATGATTTGATAAAAAGGTTTGAGATTTTCGCTCCTCCATGTTACAATGATGTTTATTTATTTGGTTACAGTAAAGGGAGAAAAACTCTTGGCTCCCTCCTCCATCAAGCATGTGGCTTGTCACTCTATGTTATTTCCTTTTAAAGTTTATTACTGTCACTATGTGAAGAGTACAAATATGTATTTGGTAACATTGAAGGATGAGAGAAATGGATTTAAGAAGAGTGTGGTTGCTGAATGCCATATGGATACTAAACCTTATCCCGCTGAAAGCCTGGCGCTGCTTGGCCTCAATCTAAAACTAGGAGAGGGTGAATTTTGTCACTAGGTATCTAGTGATACACTTCTTTTTATCAAGAAGGTATGAATATCAAGTGATAATACTATCCAATTTGAATAAAGTAGCTTAGGAAATCCTTGATATAAGATCACAAGAGCAAGGAAGAACTAGCTTCAACTTATGTGTCTATAATGTCTATTATTCTCAAATAGGAGCTTTGAAATCTTGTGATATAAGATCACAAGAGAAAGGATGAGATTGGCTTCTGCTTATTTCAATAATAGCTATTGTTTTCATATAGGAGCTTGGAAATCCTTCTTATAATCAAAGGATGAGATTGGCTTCAACCTATGTTAATAATATCTATTATTTGCTGCTCATTATTTTCTTCATTGGTGTTTCATTTTTGCAATTAAATGAAGATTGACCTATTAATATGATAAATTCTTAATAATTGATGATTTTATAAGATTAAATTCATGAAAATACTAGGGACGTATCAATAACCTGATACCTCAAGTACTTATAATTAGTATGCGCGACAAACAAAGACTTAGTAGTAAAAGCATAAGGTAGATATTTGTTTTTGATTTCATGTTTATCTATTACGTATGCTATTTACTGTAGAAAAATAGAATCATTCATGAATTTAGAAAGAAAGAAGAAGATTTGCTAGCTAATTCTGAGGATTAATATAAAATAGATTTCTATAACAAGGTTTCAGAATAATATAGACTAATGTAAAATAGATTTCCATAAAAAGACTTTATAATAATAAATTTTATATCAGATGTGGATGTGGATGTGGATGTGCAACTTGTATAAGTCATCATCATCTTTATTATTTGTTGTAGAAAATACATTTGAAGCACCAACAGAAGCACCATCAGGTCTATCTGGAAATTGAAATTTAGAACCAAAGCTTCGAGATTGTTGTAGTGTTTGTGAGATGTAACACTCTCTCCGATGATTATACTTGGACTCTTTGATTTGGATATTTTTCATTATGATGATTAGAGCTATGTATTCACATTTATGTTTATGATGATGATATGCTTATCAGATATTTAGACATACTCAGTTATGATTATTGCTTAATGTTTATGAAATTGGAAATCATTTATCTTGTATATGCTTATGAAGATTTAAAGAGCTAACCCAAGGATTTGGAATCTAACCATTATATATATGTGATGCCTCATGCTTTATGTATATGTGATTGATGTATTTTCATGATTCAGGACAAAGTCATAGTTACTCACTTAGTTGAGGTCCACATGATGTATCAATCCTGGTCATCTGTTTGCAAATGCCTTACTATATATATCTATGCACATGTATTTCTTCTTGGTGATGCAGGCTTGCAGGTACTGGGCATCGCCTCCACCTAGTCGCATAGGTCTGAGGGAGCCCTCAAAATCCTTGATCATTTTTGTTGTTATGGAGATATCACCAAGGTTCCGCATGAGGGAATTCTACCTCTAGCCCTTTTATGTCCCTTAGGTGGGGAGTTTCTGAGTCAGTCCTTGTGCTGATGGTGAATTATTGTGTGGTCTTTGTTGTTAGATCATGTGGAGCATGTTGCTTGTTTCTTGCATTTATGGAGCATGAGATTTTGTGTATGGTGGCTTTAATTAAGTATAATTTATCTTCTATCTTGTGTTGGTAGTTACCATGTATATATATCGTTATTGTAACATATAAGAGTATGATTTAGTATTTGATTAAATAATGTGTTTATAATATTAATGGTAGTAATATGTTAATAATAATATGATTGAGATATTAATAATAATAATGTGCTTGTTTTATGATACATATGATGGTATATGTACACATAGGCATATGGGTGCACATGTACGCATATGGATACATATATTTATAATTGTTTGTGAAATATGAATTATTGCATTTAATTATGTTCATATATATATTTATTTTTTTGTGGATAATAAATTATTGTAATAAAAGATAATTAGTAATATTATCTATATGGAATAGAAATTAAATAAATAAATGATAATCCTCTTTACTATAGCCTAGGTAACTAAGGTAATAGTAAATGTGTTAGAGGTCATATTTACTAAAGCTTTCCTTAAATAAAGGAGACATAAATTACATTATTGGTAATATATTAATATATTAGTTTATAATCTCCCTTCCTGAGAATGGCTTCTATTAATAATATATTAAGCCTAAACTATTAACCAACTTTTGGTTGGATAGTTGCTTCAATTGTTTTTCTCATGCAACTAATCCCTTAGTTTATATACGAGAAGAATCCCTATGAGAAGGGAGTTGGGGGTTGGCTGGAATGATTCATCAAGCAGATTTATTATAGTTTTAGGATATCATCTTGAGATCTTAGTTGGCTGGACATTTCTTGTATCTTCATTTTGGGAAGGAGTCTGGAGAAGTGCTTGAGGAAGGCTGAGATAGTTGGACCCACCTTCATCAATGGTATCTCCGCAGGACACAAGGTAGGATCTATCCTAGGAGATGATCCTCCATTTGAGTGTTGCCTTGTTCGAATGTTATTATGTTTGTCTACTCATCTTCTTATGTGAATCTGCAAGTTAGTGAATGGTTATGTCATTGCATTATGTTTGCATTAATGTAAATTAACCGTGGGAGAGAGGATAATATTGCTATAGTGTTGCATAAATAAGTGTATATTCCCTATGTGTGTGGATTTTACTTTGTTATTTTTTGGTTGGATGAATGTAGAACAAAAAATTAGATTTGGATTGAGCTATTATTGTTTGTGCAATGGAATAATTGGGATTTGAATGTTTATAAATGCATTATTATGATCACATGAATATATGATCAATTAGGAGTCTGTCGGTTGTCATTTTCACATTGGATGAAGTCTAAGAACTTCCTAAGATCCTTGTGATGCTCTCTCATATGTCATAGGGTCCTCTAGGAACTTCTAGACCCGAGGAGTTTCTAGTTGCCTTCATTTGGTTGCACTCTATCCTAAGAGCCTATTTTATTTTCTTAGATCTTGAGTAGGTTTAGGTGGCTGGTAAATTAAATCTAAGGGCCATTTTTGCATGGAAATTGGGAGATCTCAAATGGGTCTTGCCTAGATTTGGCACGAACAGTCCCTATAATGCCCAGTTTTACCCACAAGTCGGAGTTGACAGTCATTTTTTTGTAGTTTCTGGCAATCGATTAACCGAAAAAGTTAGTGGTGACCGAGAAAGTTAGTGGTGACCAAGAAAGTTAGTGTTGACCGAGCAAGTTAGTGTGACCAAGAAAGTTAGTGGTGACTGAGCAAGTTAGTGTGAACTGAGCAAGTTAGTGTTAACTGAGAAAGACAGGATTTATACAAGTATAACATTTAAGTATAAGTTCTTATACTTTAAGTTATACTTGTATAAAGAAATTAGGTACCTTTCAAGATGATTGAGATAGGTTTCAGCTTCATAGGAGTTAAGATGCAACTTCTAGAATTTGAGATTTCAGAAAATCAGACTTAGTGGAATTTCAGGCACGGGAATTTTTATGGAACATTATGTTTTGGCACATGGAATTTTGTGTAAAATTTATATATGTATATTATTTTTTTGGTTAGGGTTATATGGTGCATTTATATGCTTGATAAGGTTTAGGATGTGTTTAGGGTTCAAAATTAAGGTTTGGGGTTGTTTGGAGGACTAGAACTACCCTAAGGCTTCCTAAACATTCCTAAACATTTCTAAACTTTCCTATTCTTTGGTATGTGTTCTCAAACATCCCCAAGACATGTTTTTCTTCATGTGTGATGTGTTTATGATGTTTGGGTCAAGGGTAGAAAACCTATGGACACTCACTTATTCTGTTGTTTAGAGTTTCTACCCAGCCTAAGAGCCTTTAGGAAATGTTGGTACCTTGATCTTCTTTCAGCTGCTATTTGGGAAAGATTACTCCAACCCTAGGTATGGCCTAGTTGTTATCACTTCCTTGTGAACCTTGGTGTTTATCTCCTAGCACGGGGGAGTGGGCATTTTGGTATCCATGTGGTTGGGTGGTAAACATTTTTCTTGAGGTATCTTTTGTGATCACAATGCTTATGGATTCTTGCTTATACATTGATCTAGTTTGAAGAAAGAAGACTCTTGTTTATCCTTCATTATTTCTTGTCATATATAAAGTAAAGTTATTATTGTAACCTCCTAAGAGGAGATGATTGTAGTATGATCTTCATTGTAAATTCAAAGTGATGTATTTGGAGTGGGTAGAATTAGGAAAAGGGAAATGGGAAAATATGAGCTTTATGTAAATGATGTGAAAAGGTTTTTGTAAGGTTTCAAGTAAAGTAGTTTGTTGATTAAGGAAAAGATAGTGAATCAAATGTAATGATTTCCTATGTGTAATGTTTCAGATGTGTAGATGAATCTATTACGTAGTATTAACACTTAAAATGTTATATTATAGACAAAGGATAATTAAGAATATAGATGGATTCAAATGTCAAGTTGAAATGAAAAGCATTTTGTATTTTCCCTTATCAAGAATCTTCAATGATATGAGGTAGTTTCTTAATGCGTTTAAAATGAATAGTTCATAATATAGAAGGGAACCTTAAGGGAGGAATCTAAGATAAACTATGTTTAAATTTTGTTCAAGTAATTCATTTTAAAAATTTAAATTTTTTTGTAAATCACTTCTTAGGTTTTCTTATCTAAAGAGAATCTTTGTTCTCTTCCCTGGTTCCCTTGTAGGGCATGACATGAATGTTGGAAACAATTGTTTGAAGAAAATTGCTACTCAAATTATGTATTGTCTTTGATGTCACACAATGTCATAGTCCACAACAATCAGTACCTACCGAGCTCAGTTGGTCTACCTGGCAGTAAAATTAGTGTTTACTGAGTTCACTCGGTTGTCAAAGAAAAGTTAGCATTTACCGAGTTCAGTCAGTTGTCAAAAGAAAAGTTAGCATTTACCGAGCTCACTCGGTTATCGAAGAAAAAGTATTATCAGTGTTTATCGAGTTCCCTCGGTCTCTAAAGATTGTAGAAAGTTATGGTCACCGAGCACTGTCGGCCCTTGAAGGATCTTTGCAAATAAAGTTTGCTTATTTCAGCTGACTGTTATACTAAGTAATGCCAATTTGACAAATCTAAAATCATATAAATAAAAGGTCAAATGTGAAAAATAAACAAAAAAATATAGAAGAAGATATATAGAAGAAAGACAGGAAAGGTGTGTGCGAAATTGTGAAGGATGACCAGATATCCTTGAGGAGCAGCAGAGATATATTCGATCAAGAAGGATCACACTTATACAGAACAGAGATCTGTAATCAGCAAGGCAGTTGCATTATTATATAGGTCATTTTCATTGTTACCTTTTATCATTGTAACAGTGAATTCTAAATCTCTTAACCGAGTTGGTTTAACAACCATATTGTAAATCCTCTAACAAGGTGACAATTCCATTGAATTGTTCTCAAGACCTCTTACCAGGCCACTCCTAGCAGGGTGATTAAATCCTCTAACAAGGTCACACCTAACAGTGTGTTTTGTAACCTTTTACCAGGTTGGCTTCTAACCGGGCATCACTTCAGAAAAGTGAAAATCAGTATCTAGATACATTGGTGGTTTTTCCCATACTGGGTTTCCATGTTAAATTCTGTGTCTCTTGTGTTCTTAATAGTTATCTTAATCATATACAAGTGGTGATGAATATCTAAAGATAATTTTGCTAATACTTTCTGCATCTACCAAGTTACTGCAATCTATTTACCGAGTGTTAAACAGATAATATTCATTAAGATATCCTAAGGGATCTGGAAAGAAATAATTGTGAAGTGTTTTATGGTTGACTGATTCACCCCCCCCCTCTTAGTCACTTCATCCATATTCCATCAATTGGTATTAGAGCTTTTGGTGCTTGGAGGAAGGGTTTCAAAGACCTAAGCTAAAGATCAGGATGTCTTACAAGAGAGAAATTCCAAAGCTCAATAGAGATAAATTTTCAGCATGGCAAGGTCTCATGAGACTTCATCTGGCTTCCATTGGTGATTCAGGATGCAAATACATTGATGAAGAATACACAGTTCCTACTGGCGCATTAACTGTTGAAGACATTGCAGAGAAAAAGAATCATAACACCATGATGATAGACATTGCATCAGCTCTCAGCTATGAAGAATTTGATGATATTAAAGAATGCACTACTGCATATGAAATGTGGATCACATTGAAGAAAATATATGGTGGTGATGCAAATGTGAAAAGAGCCAAAGCAGAAAGCCTAAGAGGACAGTTTGACAAGATGAATATGAAAGAAGATGAAAACATTGCAAAATATGTTGAAAGAGGAATCAAAAGACAGGTATCAGCTCCTAGAACTCCTTAGCAGAATGGAATAGCAAAAAGAAGAAACAGATCTATTATGGATTGTGCAAGGACTTTAATGATAAAAAAGAACATCACCATAAAGTACTGGAAGGAAGCTATCAGCACTGCAGTTCATACCTTGAACCGAGTACAATTAAAGAAAGACACATTCAAAACTCCTTATGAGTTGTGGTATGGCTATAAACCCAATGTAAGTTACATGAAAGTATTTGGTAGCAAGTGTTATATCTTAAAAGAATCCAGAAGAAATAAATTTGATGTGAAAAGTGATGAAGGAATATTCCTAGGATATTCTAGCAAAAGCAAGGCATACAAATGTCTGAACTTGTCTACTCACAAAGTCATAGAAAGTATACATGTAAAATTTGATGAGTTTGTAGAAAAGACTGAAGAAGAAAGCAAAAGGGAACCTGAAAACTACAGGAGATTCATTTACATTGAACCTGAAACATTGCCAGACACAACTATCAATGAGGAAACTATATCTACTGAGCCTAGCACAGTAACCGAGTCACAGGAAGAAGTTCAAACTGAGTCACAAGAAGAAATTCAAACCGAGTCTCAGCCTGAAGTTACCGAGAAAATATCTACCGAGCCAGAGCAACCTGAAGAAGAGATCCTAGAAGACAACAACATGACACATTCAAAAAGCAAGGAACCTATACTAGCCAAATATGTCAGAAGGCATCATACACCAGATCAAATCATTGGAAACAAATCAGATGGTACTATGACAAGAAGTAAGCTAAAAGGTACATGTCTGCTTACTGATTTTGAACCTAGAAATATCAAAGATGCATTGAAAAATGAAAGTTGGATTGAAGCAATGAATGAAGAATTAGAACAAATACAAAAGAACAAAACATGGACTCTTGTACCTAGACCTAAAGATAAGAATGTAATTGGAACAAAATGGGTATTCAGGAATAAGCTGAATGAAGACGGTCAAGTATCTAGAAACAAAGCTAGATTGGTATGTAAAGGTTATTCTCAAGAAGAAGGTATAGATTATGGTGAAACTTTTGCTCCTATTGCAAGATTAGAAGGTGTAAGAACTCTACTTGCTTATGCAGCAAAGGATTTAAGGTATATCAGATGGATATAAAATCTGCATTTCTCAATGGAATTCTTGATGAAGAAGTCTACATTGAACAACCTGAGGGTTTTGTTGATCTAGATAAAAAGGACATGGTCTGCAAGTTACACAAAGCATTGTATGGTTTGAAACAAGCTCCTAGAGCATGGTATGAAAGACTCCATAACTATCTGATTTAGATTAATTTCAAAAGAGCCAATGATAACAGCAATCTGTATATTAAAGAAGGACCGGATGACAAAATTGTATCGGCAGAAATATTTGTAGATGATACTATATTTACAGGGAATGATGATCAGTGCAAAGAATTTTCAGAGCAAATGAACAAAGAATTTGAAATGTCTATGTTTGGTTTAATAAAATTCTTTGTTGGTCTTCAAATTTAGCAAAGCAAGAATGGTATATACATTACTCAATCTAAATACATTAAGGAAATACTTAAGAAGTTTGGTATGGAAGATTCAAAACCAGTTGGTACACCCATGTGTACTGGACTGAAACTTACCAAAAATGATGATTCAAAAGAAGTAGATCAGACCTTATATCGATCTATGATTGGAAAATTGTAGTATGTAGTACATATAAGACCTGATATTGCCTTAGCAGTCGGTATAGTAGCAAGATTCTCAGCAAAACCTAAGGAAAATCATATGATGGAAATCAAAAGAATTTTAAGATACTTAAGAGGAACTAAAGAATATGGTTTGTGGTATAAATTTGGAGGCAATATAGACTTAAAAGTGTTTACTGATGCTGATTGGGTAGGGAACATTGATGATAGAAAAAGTACAAGTGGTGGAGCATTTTTTCTTGGAAAAGATTGGTATCCTGGACCAGTAAAAAGCAAAATTGCACATCTCAATCCACAGCTGAAGCAGAATATGTTGCTGCTGCAGTAAATTGTTCAAATATTGTTTGGTTTAAACAGTTATTACAAGGTATGAAGGTTGAGATCAAAGAACCAGTTGTTATATTTTGTGACAATACTAGTGCAATAAACATTTCGAAGAATCCAGTAATGCATTCCAAAACCAAGCACATTGCTATTAAATATCACTTTGTCAGAGAATTGGTGCAGGACAAGGAAATCAGATTAGAATATATTCATACAAAAGAGCAGATTGTAAACATTTTCACCAAACCATTACCCAAGGATGCATTTGTGTATCTAAGAGGTAAGTTATGGGTCATTCCCCTATCTGAGGCTCACTAAATACAGTTTTAGTGATGCATCAACCAGAACATGATTGAAAATCAACCAGTTGATGCAGCATATTCAAGGAATCATTGCATATGAATCAGTACTTGAGGTACATTAGTTTACACCGGTAATATGTGAATTGTCTTTGGCATGTGTTGTCAAAGAGGGAGTGTTTGCTATGTCTTTGCTATTACTTCAAGAAATTTTCAATAGTCAGAGGAAGAGTTTTCAAGAAAAAGGAAGTTTGCTGACAGAGGGAGATTTGAATCTGAACCGAGCTAATCCTTTCAAAATTTCTTATGCTATGACATATTGTGTTGCCATCAATGCCAAAGAGGGAGATTGTTGGAAACAATTGTCTGAAGAAAATTGCTACTCAAATTATGTATTGTCTTTGATGTCACACAATGTCATAGTCCGCAACAATCAGTACCTACCGAGCTCAGTCGGTCTACCTGGCAGTAAAATTAGTGTTTACCGAGTTCACTCGGTTGTCAAAGAAAAGTTAGCATTTACCGAGTTCAGTCGGTTGTCAAAAGAAAAGTTAGCATTTACCGAGCTCACTCGGTTATCAAAGAAAAAGTATTATCAGTGTTTACCGAGTTCCCTCGGTCTCTAAAGATTGTAGAAAGTTATGGTCACCGAGCACTGTCGGCCCTTGAAGGATCTTTGCAAATAAAGTTTGCTTATTTCAACCGACTGTTATACTAAGTAATGCCAATTTGACAAATCTAAAATCATATAAATAAAAGGTCAAATGTGAAAAATAAACAAAAAAATATAGAAGAAGATATATAGAAGAAAGACAGGAAAGGTGTGTGCGAAATTGTGAAGGATGACCAGATATCCTTGAGGAGTAGCAGAGATATATTCAATCAGGAAGGATCACACTTATACAGAATAGAGATCTGTAATCAGCAAGGTAGTTGCATTATTATACAGGTCATTTTCATTGTTACCCTTTTATCATTGTAACAGTGAATTCTAAATCTCTTAACTGAGTTGGTTTAACAACCATATTGTAAATCCTCTAACAAGGTGACAATTCCATTGAATTGTTCTCAAGACCTCTTACCAGGCCACTCCTAGCAGGGTGATTAAATCCTCTAACAAGGTCACACCTAACAGTGTGTTTTGTAACCTTTTACCGGGTTGGCTTCTAACCGGGCATCACTTCAGAAAAGTGAAAATCAGTATCTAGATACATTGGTGGTTTTTCCCATACTGGGTTTCCACGTTAAATTCTGTGTCTCTTGTGTTCTTAATAGTTATCTTAATCATATACAAGTGGTGATGAATATCTAAAGATAATTTTGCTAATACTTTCTGCATCTACCAAGTTACTGCAATCTATTTACCGAGTGTTAAACAGATAATATTCATTAAGATATCCTAAGGGATCTGGAAAGAAATAATTGTGAAGTGTTTTATGGTTGACTGATTCACCCCCCCCCTCTCAGTCACTTCATCCATATTCCATCAATGAAAATGCTTGATACTTTTGAATATCAGCATCACTGACACTTCTTTAGGCATATTTCATCGGCTCCTCAAAATGAGCAGCCTTTATTTCAGCTACCTCATCACTATCATCCTCATCCATTGCCTCGAGGTTCTCACTTCTTTTTCTTTCACGTTTAATATCCTGTAAATGTGTAGAGGAAAGAGAACATGACAAATTATCTTTAGATGATGTTTGAGTTCCTACACCACCACTTTGATGTTGATAGTCATTGTATTTCTTTATATTAGAGATTACTTATTGTGATCCTTTGTGCTTGTTTTCATGTATTCATGATGAAAATATAAACCTTGTTAACTTTCAAAACATGAAAACATCAAACCTGTTCTTTGAGGGCTCAATGTGAAAGATTCCTTTTATGTTGTGTTTAATGAAAATGCTTGTCATTTGTTGTTTTAGTTTGCCTTATTTTGAAACATTGCATTGTTTACTTTATGATATTGTAAAATACTATTTTGATCACTGCAACTATGTATTGAAGCACCTTGCTATCCTATACTTTGGAATGCTTTAATACATTGATGACTATTTGGAAAGTATTTGGTGGCACTAAAATACAAATCATTATTTGGTGTCACTATTTATTTTCTCTATGATTGATTATAAATATCATGGTGTTTTATGGCACTTTCATTAATTGTATCATGGTCATGCTCTACTATTGTACTTAACCTTTAACAGATCTCCAATGATTACAATGACTTGCACATGCTTGTACCTTATGGTTGTTCCATCTTCTTATTGTGATTGGTTCTGATATAAGCCATGATATGTCAATGTCTTCTTATTGTATTTATTCTATTAGGACTTCAAACTGAGTGACATTTCCTTTTCACATGAGCCTAGAATTCAAAATTGCCTCTATAGGAGAAATTGTTCATTAATAGAAGATAGATGTGTTTTGCCCTATGATCTCATGATAATGGCCATATTCAATAAATCTATAACATGATGGTTGTTCCTTTTAAGAGAGATGGTTGTTCCATTGTTCTAAAAACTACACTTTGTTGTCCTTTTGACATGATAGCATTATATGTCAGAAACTTTGAGGTTCTCTTACCTTTTGTATGTCATGGCTTCACTTCTATGTAGCTAAATCTCACTTTGAAAATGATCTTCTTTTAGGAAATAATGAAAATCCTCTATGGGTTCATACTTATTGTGACTTCCCATGGTGCACTATAATTGCTTGTACACTGTATTTTTCCAATACTTTTAAATTGCCACTGTCTTTGAAAATTAATGCCATATGTTGCTTACATTTGATTCAATTTCCATATTAATTACTCTCTTCAGTTGTATTAGGAACTTTTTCCTTAAGCATGTGTGATGCAAACCTAGATATAGATGGGCATTAATGCATTAATGCTTAATTGAATGCCTTAATGCAGCTCCCAGAGAAAGGCCATCTGAAAGCTTTAGAGGAAATAATTTGTACTAGGTATGGAATCACCTCCACTACAATGCCAAATTATGATGTGTTATTATCTTCAATTGCAAGTTTCTTTTGTAAAAATATATTGTATATCTTTATAGACTAGAAAATGTGAGTGTACAACTCCAAAATATATTCTCTATAATCTCTAATTCAGTAGTCTAGTGAGGAGATTTGTGTAACTCCCAAAATAATAATAACTCCCAAAATACTTATCCTTTTCAATATTTCATGGTCTAGTGAGCATGATTTGTGTGTGTATTTGTAAATCTTGTATAATCTTATAAATTTTTTTTTTTATTATATAGTAGATACTACTAATGTTTGTATGTTTACATTTTGTATATTTATAGCCTGTGAAGAAAGTTCACACTTGGCAATATGAACCCAGAACAAAATAATGAGACACTTGCTAGATTGTGGTCTCAGTTCCAAAGAAAAGACATTGAAAAATGTTATTGTCCTTGCAAAAAGTGTAAGGGCTTAAAGAATCAAAGAATTCTGATCAAAACAACCTAGAGTCATTGTAGGCAATATGGTCACATTGAAGGGGGGCATGATTTTTGTAGATTGGTGAATGTTGATTTCCAATTGGAGAAACATGGATGTGTGAATATCCAAGCCGACGATAACGCTCCCATGGAAGAAGATGATCCTGTGGCAGAGGACATGATTGAAGATGGTATTGGCATAGCTGGTCAAGATGATCATGATGATGGTACTAGTGCATCTGATAATGATGATGAAGATGGTCTTGACATAGCTATAATTGAGAAGGCATAGGGCCCCTATACCAAGGCTCCCAAACAACTCTTCTCTCTGCTATAGTGTTGTTGGTGAACTTCAAGGTTATGAATGGTTTATCCAATGTAGCAATGTCACGTATGCTAAGGTATGCCATTTTTGTCATCTTCAATGTTAGCATACCATTACGATTCATTATATTAACAATTCATATTTATTTTTGTAGGTTGATAGGTGAGTTTTTCTTACCACCATCAAACATTTTGCCTCATTCATATCGAGAATTATCTGCCATTATGAATCAAATTGGAATGTAGTATCAGAGAATACATGCATGTCCCAATGATCACATTCTATATCATAAACAATATGAATTTGCAACAGAATGCCCTTTTTGTCATACTAGTAGATATCAGTCAGATCAAATAACAAAAAAGGTGCCTCACAAGAGTCTTTGGTACATTCCCCTTATTCCACATCTTCAACAATTATTCAGGTGCACTAGCTTGACACAATTTATGGATTACCATGCACGCAATAGAAGTCAAGATGACATTATGCGAATGTCTATAGATGGTTTTTCATTTAAAGACATAGAAACAACATGGCCACACTTTAAAGAAGAGCCTCGTAATCTCAAGATTTCAGTGGCAGCGGACGGTGTCAATCCATTTGGAGATATGAGATCTACTTACTCAGTGTAGCCTATTTTTGTTATTAAAAATAACATTGCTCCTTGGATGTCCATAAAGAGGGAGCACATAATGTTGTCAATGATTGTACCAGGTATTTTTTCATTTAATACTTATGTAAATTAATTTATAAACACTGCATCAAGATGGTCATAATAATTATGTAATGTTTTTGTTCATTCAACTAGGTAAGTACCAAGTTAAAGATATGAACGTGTATATTGAGCCCCTTATTGACGAGTTGTTGATTTTATGGAATGGGATCACTATGTATGACATCTCTAGACTAATAGGATAAAGAAAATTTCAATTCCATGTAATGCTTGTATGGACAATACATGATGCCCCTGGGCTAACTCATTTTTGCGGTATGTTATATATTCATGTTAAGGTCACATATTTTTGGTATGTTATAGTGCTTACACATTATTCCTATATGTTTTAGTTGCACATGATAATTGTACATGATCCAATTGCATGATATCTTTTAGGTCTTCAGACAAAGGGTAAATTCGCATGTCTAGTTTATGGTCTAAAGATGAAATCTCAAAGTTTAGGAAAGCAGGTGTTCGATGAGTTTAGGCACTTTCTCCACAATAATCATAAGTATCAAACTATTGAAAAACATATTTTTAATAGGAAAGAAGAGACAACATCAAGGCCATGAAGAATGAGACCTCGTCTATGGAAGTTAGAATACGATAGACTAAATCGCCGAGGTAATGTCATTCCATCTAATGATTTTTGTTTGAAATTTAGATTTTGATATTGTATTTTATTTACTAATGATGCTATTGATGCTCATGAAGGTCGTCAAGGCATCAATGACCAACTTCCTAGTGGAATAAAAAGTTATCCTAGTTAATTTAGTAGGTTTTCGTACTACAAGGATCTCCCAATCGTGCATTTGTTTGATCTTATGCATAGTGGAAAGAATGTAACAGAGACACTATGGAAAATATTGGATGGAAGGTGTGACAAAGAAAAAATGGCCAAAATTTGTAATGACATTCATGAATCCATTCATGCACTGAAAAATTTCATTGAATCAAATAGCAATAGAAACTGCATAAACATGAGTGCCCTTCCTTGGTTATTAACTAAGCAGCAAAGTGATGCATTAAAAGAAGTCATTAAAAAAATAAAAATTTCCAATAGGATTTGCTACAAATATAAGTAGTCTTGTATCAAAGAAAGGTGATTTTGGGCCAGGGTTGAAAACACATGATTGGCATACCTTCGTCAAGGTAAGTCATGTTCTCTATTTACAATATATTTGTAAAATTACATGTACTTTTTATTGTATTATTTTACAATATATTGAAAAGATCATTTTTTAATCATTGCAGTACGCCCTACCTCTATCCCTCCCATACCAATTTAACAACAGTGTTAAACAAGTTATATACGATCTTGGAGAATAATGGAAGATGCAAAAGAGAAAAGGCTAAAGGGTAGTGGAATTCAACTAGAAGATGGAAAAAGAAGGTATGTCGTGATAGTATTAAGTAGAATATAATCATGCACTAATTAGTGATCTTTGTAAATATATAATCTAACATGTTTCAAACTTTTCATAGACTACAAGACACATCAAAAGCCACACATGTGAGATTAACAAAGGTTGGCCAACACAAACTTGGCTCTGGTGGCTATATGAAACTTCACTCTCGACTTGTAAGTAGCAACATTGGAATTTCATATCCAATTTTTATATATAATGTTGCAAAAAATTCTGTTTAATCAAATCATACATGTAAAAGTGACGATATTAAACAAAAAATATAGGGCACAAAATTCAATGTAGAGCTCACGAATGAAGACAAGAGAATAGCCTTGAAGGAAGGCTATGCAGTCGTGGCTGCACGCCTACACCAAGAATCCCAAAGACATAATGAAGAATTTTCTGCACCAGATGAGACATAGGTAAATTGGTCAAATAAAAAGTAAATCAAATTGAATAGTTAATTTCGAACATAAATTGACTATTTGATGATAACAATGTGCATGACATTTCACTACAGCCTTCAAATCCTACCGTAAAACCTAGGCGTGATGAAGGCCATGTGTATCACAGTGTTGGAGGTATTAATTTTCTATTTGAAATAAATTATGTAATTATTAATAGAATTTAACATCTTTCATTGCAATTGGCCGTGTAACCTTTTTTTGAATATTTTAGAGCATGTTAAGCATGTTGAGGTGGCGGAAGATCAAAATGTTATTGTACATGATGATGTGGCATTGTTAGGTAAAGAAAAATGCATGTTATGTTCTACTGGTTAATGAAATACATGTAACAGTAAAAAAAAGTATGCGAATTTAACCCATTTACTTGTTATTGCAGTAGACCCTCCTTTAGTGCAGCATCGTCCTCCTCCTTGAGACATGAGGAGGCATCATAATTTGAGATCACAACCACAAGAGGAGGAAGATAATATTGATGGTCCTATCAGCCTTTACCTAAATAAGAAATCTAAGAAAAAACTAAAAAAGAAATGATTTCTTAAATATGCTCTTTGATAAAACTTGTTTGATTAACTTTGTTGGATAATGAAAGAACATTGTTTTAAGTAATTATCTATGAATGCCGTGTATTAATATTGAATTATATGTCATGTTAATTAATATTGTTATGTGTTAATGAATTCTTGATTAGTGTTGCGTATTAATGGATGTTATGTGATTGTATTGATTGAATGCTATAGTTCATAAATGGATGAATGATGTGTGTAATTAGATGTTAATGAGGAATTTAGATTGATGCTAGGGGGAGGGGGGGTGAGGCTAGATGAGCTTCCACCTTCACATGGTTGGCCTTGTTAAGTAGAGAATATTAAAGTATTCTCGAAACCAAGTGAAGCTCAAACTAACACACCTTCATTATTTAATCAATTTCATTCATTCTAGGTCTTTGCTCATAAGTGCATTTTGAATGTGTCATTGTTAGGCAATTATCAAATAAAAAACTAGAAGGGTCAATAGTCAACTTCTCATTGTCATTGTCTGGCATGATTGGACTTCATTTTGTGTAAGTATTCTCATATTGAATGCATCAACCTCTCTTCGCCTAATGTGGATTATTTCATTGGTTTGTGTTTTTGAGTAGGTGAAGTGTTAAATTAGATATCAGTTGGATCTGTAAGTAGCATAGATATTCTATAGCTAGTAGCCTAATACACCCACGTGAATAAATTTACTTGCTATCCCCTTAGGATTTACTTAAGAAAATAGTCCTTATGTGCTCAAAAATTAGTTGTTTTAGTGTTGCAATTGTGGATGATTGTATGCATAAATTCAATGACAAGAACTAAACATTTAGGCTCTATGATAATGCTTGTCATCCTTATATGGCAGACAAATGAATCCAAGAAGGAAGCTTTCAGGAAATATTTGGAGTCAAGCGACATGCTTGATACCCTCACAAAAGGTCTATGACAGTTCTTCTTATATGATGAAATGCTGAATCTAGAAAATTAATTTGTGAATTTGCATCTATTTGTGAGATAATATATTAATATTGGCAGTTCCTCTTATATGATGAAATGTTGATTTTAGAAAATTAGTTTGTGAATTTGCATCCATTATTTTTGGATGTCTGAATGTTATGTTTGCCTTGTGATGATTCAAATTAATTTGATTGATATGATCTTCAAAATGGTGTAGTAGTCTTTTAGATTAATGTAATTTGTATTATCATATAATATCTCTGCTCTTATAAACTACCTTGTTTCCATGTATGATTTACAGTTATTTGTTACATCCAATACTAAATGTCCTTTTACCATGATATTGGTTGATATTGCTAGCATATACTTTTGCATTTTGTAAATGGGTTGATGGTATTCATTTATTTAAGAAAAACCCAACTCATTATCCTCAACTTTGTTCATATTTTTGTTCTATACCTGTTTAGTTTATTTACCCAAAATTTCTCTCAATTTCACCATCATTCATTTCATTCTTTTATATCAACTGCAAGAATGAGGGTGGAAACACAAGAAAAAGCAAGGGTAGAGAAAATTTTACAAATCAAGAGAGCATAAGCTTTCCTTATTTTATTTGTCAGTATGCATCAACGCTTCCTTTTATGTTATATATGTATATTTTATAGATTTGTATATTTATAATTTTAAAAGTTGTATGTAATATATATCAGGTTTGTTTGTAGCACCAATAATGAAAACTATTTTCTTGGCTATCATACCATCCATCTTTGTCAACAACTGGTTAAGGACTCTGTTTGTGGCACTGCCAACATCCCCAACATTGCTTCTACATTGCAAACATGCAAACTAGTTATGCATCACTAGTCAGAGAGCCTATCTCAAATAGTTCAAACAAAATTCCTACTCAAATATATTCACCATCCTCAACTTGAACTTCACTCATAAAAAATCAACACACCTGTGTAGCAATAGAATCAAGCTTGTCAAAAAATAGGACGCAAGGAGCTGATCCTCTAGCTTTATCAAAAATTTCCCTCACATTAGCCTCGCTCTCTCCAAACCACATTGTTAACAATTTAGGGCCCTTCACACTGATGAAATTAGCCTAACATTTGTCAGCAATGGCTTTGGCAAATAGATTGCTAGTTGAGCCCAAAGTAGTTTGGAAGTGCTCATTACTAATGACCATGGAGTTTAGAATCTTAGCATCTATTGTCTCATCTTCTAAGTCTATAACATCCATCTTTTCCCTAATGCACTAAAGTGTAGCCTCAGTACACAAAGCAACAAGGTCTGCTCCAACATATCCATGGGTATCCTTAGCAATCTTTTCAAGATCAACTTGTAACAAGAAAACTAAAGATAAATATATACTCCATCAAGAAACATAAAGATTAATAAATGCTTTAAAAATCCAAGAACTGTTTAACATTAGATATAGAAGTACAAAAAATAAGGCCCCAATATACGTACATCATCAAAGAGCTTCATATTCTTTGTATGGATGCGAAGCACTTCCAACCTGCCCACTTCATTAGGAACCCCAATATCAATCTCCCTATCAAACCTTCCAAACCTTCTAAGTGCTGGATCAATACTATTTGGTTAGTTAGTTCCTCTCATAACAATAACATGAGCACATGATTTAAGTCCATCCATAAGCGTAAGAAGTTGAGAAACAATTCTCCTCTCAACTTCACCGTCGGTTTTTTCCCTCTTGGGAGCTATAGAATTAATTTCATCAATAAATATAATGGATGGGGCATTCTTCTCAGCCTCCTCAAAAGCCTTCCAGAGATTGCTTTCACTTTCTCTAGCCAACTTTGACATGATCTCAGGTCCATTGATATAGAAAAAGAAGGCACCGGTTTCATTTGCCACTGCCCTAGCAATTAAGGTTTTCCCTGAACAAGGAGGCCCATAGAGCAGAATACCCTTTAATTTGGGGGCTTCACACCAATATATTTGAAGAGTTGTGGGCATCTAAGAGGAAGCTCTACCAATTCATGGATCACCAGTCAGTGTTTATCTCTCAAATAGTTCAAACAAAATGAAAAAACCAACAGTTTCACGCAGAGCAGAGCAGATGGATTGCCAGAGCCCAAAGCAATCTGGAAAATAGACTGAGCAAGGACTTGCTGGCAACAAGCAATAGAATGAGTGTGGACACCTGAAGATAAATATCTAGACTAATCACCGATCATGATGCCATTGGTGATTAGTCTAGATATTTATCTTTAAATTTTTTTTAAAACACTCCGCATTGCGTCAAAATTTTGATGCACCTACGTCGAAAGTCTGGCCTAAAATCGACCATTCTATGTCAAAATGTGGCATCATGGGTTTGGCACCCTAGTTAGAGCCACTAAATATTTTGACCAAATTTGGTCAAAAATGACTGTCGCAAGTTTGGCATCCTAGTCGGAGCGACCAAAGTTTTTGACCCATATTGGTCGAAAGATCGACCAATACACAAACACTTACCAATGTTATCTTCGGCCTAGGTTGCCCTCATTTTCAACCAATAGAGGAGTCGATCATTTGATGGGTTCAGTAATGGGTTGATATTTCAATGCCAATAATAGCAATGAACCCATTGATTTTGACCGAGTTGGGTAGAAACTTTGACCAATAGTGCATCAAAAAATGTTGCAAAATGTAGTAGTGATATAAATCTTACTGCATAAGTCTTTCGTGCATGCTACTTACCATATGTTGTCATCAATGACAAACATATAGTCAGCACTGGCTTGCTGGAAAATCTTCAACAATCTCCCCCTTTGGCATTGATGACAACATATGGAATGAAACACCACCACCAATGCAATGAGAAATTATTTTATAAAATTCTCCATTTCCTCATCAAAACTCCCCCAAAGATGAATCCTCCATCTGCTGCAATATTCTTCAATATTCTCCATTTCCTTAACTGAACTGCTTCCAAAACTGAATACTACTCCCCCTTAGTATATTACTCCTACTTTGCTTCTATTTTTCATGACTCTGTATATTACTCCCCCTTTGACATCAATGGCAAAGGGCACCAATTAGTTTAAGCACCGGTACTACTCTTGAGGTAGAGTAGTCAACCTTCCATCACTCCCTGAGGACTGATGCCTTTTCTTCTTTCTTCTAAGCAGAATCAGGGAAGGGAATTACTCCCAAATTCTCTCTGAGATACTCAAAAGTATCCTTAGGCAAGGGCTTTGCGAATATGTCTGCCAACTAATCTTTAGTATTCACATAGTCCAACTTGACTTCTTTCTTTGCCACTTTCTCTCTTAGAAAGTGATACTTGATCTCAATGTGCTTTGTCTTTGCATGCATCACAAGGTTCTTAGACATATTGATAGTGCTAGTGTTATCAAAATAAATAACAATAGGATAATCAATCTGAATTCCAAAATCTTTTATCATTTGCTTGATCCAAACAATTGTAGAACAATTTAGGGCTGCTACAACATACTCTGCTTCTACTATTGACTGAGAAATGCAATTTTACTTCTTTCTTGTCCAAGTGACAAGTCTATCACCAAGAAACACTACTCCACCTGATGTACTCTTTCTATCATCAACACATCCTGCCCAATCGGCATCAGTATACACATGAAGCTCAAGATTTTCTAAATTAGGATACCATAGACCATAATCTATAGTGCCCTGAAAATATCTGAATATTCTTTTACTGCCATGAGGTGACTTTGTTTAGGCCTTGCTGCAAATCTTCCAACTATGCCAATTGCATTGGAAATATCAGGTCTAGTTTGAGTAAGATATATGAGTTTGCCAATCATAGACTTGTATAATGTTGTATCTACTACTGGCGAGTCATCTTCTTTTATAAGCTTGCATCCAGTGATCATAGGTGTTCCTACTGGCTTGCAATCATCCATCTTGAATTTCTTTAGTATCTCTTTCATATACTTGGACTGATTAATAAAAATTCCTTTTTCTGTCTGCTTCACATTTAGTCCCAAAAAGTATTTGATAGGACCAATCGTACTCATCTCAAATTAACTCTACATTTCTTTGGCAAATTCTGCACTCAATTTGTCATTACCTCCAAAGATAATGTCATCAACAAATATAGCCACAAGTAGTAGTCCTTCATATGTCTCTCTTATAAACAGGTTACAATCTGCTGCTCCTTTCTTGAATGCAATCTTTGTTAGGTATCCATCAAGTCTCTCATAACCTGCTCTAGGGGTTTTCTTTAGTCTATAGAGGGCTTTCTTCAATCTGCATACCATATCAGGTCTGTCTGATAGAGTGAATCCTTCTGGCTGCTCAATGTATACTTCTTTTAGTTCACCATTCAAGAATGCTGACTTAACATCCATCTGATAGACTTTGAAGTTTTTGAATGTTGCAAAAGCTAAAAAAAACTTAATAGCTTCTAATCTACTGACTGGTGCAAGAGTGTCTAAATAGTCAATACCTTCTCCTTGCGCATATCCCTTACATACTGTTGGTACTAGAAAATACAACATGGGTTTTGAGTACCATGTTAAATTTTGTAGTTTGAAGCCCTTTAATTGCTTTTCATGCATATGTACCTGACTGTCATTTTGAAGCCTATGAGGTGTCCTAGGTGTTTAACACACTCCATTCAGTATGTGCATGCATCCTATGAAGTTATGTTGTCATTTCGAATCATTCGGTGAAGTCCCATTTTGAGCAAGTGTCAAATTGCACAATTCTGCCGAAGTGCCAAATTGTTGTACCAGGCCTAGTTTACATTTGAATATCTTTTGCCCTGTTGAGTCTCATAGCCTGCCACTTTGAAAATGTGTTAAATGTATATTAGAGAGCTTATGTTTCAAAGCTCAAGCCATTTTGAATCCGTCTGATAAGTTTTTGGATCCCCCAAAGTTGGTCTTCAAGAAATATCTTGTTTCTTTGTTCTGTTTAGTTTTCTGGAAGGGCCTGTTTGACCAATAATATCTTTTGACCCTATGACCAATTTGAGAAATTTCCTTTTGCACCATGTTCTAGTGGTCAAACACTCCTTATGTTTCAATTTATAGGCCATGATGAATCCGTTTGTCCAATTTGTCAATCTGATTCCATTTGCAGTTTCTAACACTTTGATGGACAGTTGCATACTTTAGTCGGAGGCCCTATTCGGATGATTGTATATTTTTTCCAAAGATTGATTGTAATGTGCCAATTATTGCATCATGCTGTAGACATGGGAATGAGTCATAATGCCAATTTTCAGTTCCCCATGTGCCCCTTTAGTCACTTTGCCAGAGCCATTCCATTTGCAGATTGTCAATATTCTCTGAGTGTGCATTGTTCAGATTTTCTAGTCACATTTTTTTTTTATCATAACTCAAAAAATACAAACTGGGTCGGGTTTAATTTTACATATGTATGAGACGACCATGTGTGCATTGTAAAATTTTTTTTTATAGAAAAACCCAGTTTGAAAATCAAAAGTTATGGTCATCTAAGTACTGACAGAAATAAAAAATCAGCAATGCTTCATAAAGTTTAGTCCCACATTGCTCCCAATTTCAAAATTTGAAATGTTTAGATGAAATTATCTAAACATATGAAATAAATCAAAGTGCTAGAAGCTATGCTTGCCCAGGCTTGTGCGACCGCCTCGATTTCCATGCCAGTGGGCCCAGAAATTTTTTTGCAGAAAGGGACACATGTCACTTAGTCTCCAAGTCTCACAAAGGAAAGAACTCATTTAGAGACTTAGAGACTTAGTCTCCAAGTCTCTAGATAAGATTAGTCTCCAAGTCTCCAAATGATTATGAGACTTGGAGACTAGTCTCCAAATCTCCAAATGAAGAAGTCTCCAAGTCTCACAAGTCTTCAGGTCTCTAGATAATCATTATGAGACTTAGAGACTTAGTCTCCAAGTCTCTAGATGATCATTTAGAGACCTAGAGACTAAAGACAGTCTCCAAATCTCATAAGAAAAAATAAAGAGAGGAAATGATTATGAGATTTAGATGCGGATTCAAAGACCTAGAGACTAAAGGCAGTCTCTAAATCTCATAAGGAAAAATAAAGAGAGGAAATGATTATGAGACTTGGAGACTAGACTCCAAGTCTGCAAATAGCTATTCAGAGACCTAGAGACTAAAAGGATTTCTCCAAGTCTCTAAATGAAACCATGGTTAAGGAAATGCTTCTGAGACTTAGAGATTCATGTAGTCTCCAAGTCTCCAGATGGACTGAGGTTAAAGGTGAGTTTGTCTGAGCATCCAATGAAATGGTGACAAGTGGCAAGTTTTGGTGGCATGTGTAAATTTTAAAGGTTTGAAAAGATTTAAAATTCATAAAGTTGAAACATTAGAGATAATTTCAAAATTTTTCATGACAGAGCTGCTCACGGCAAAATGTTTGGGAGATTCATTTTTTTATCATAATATGGCAGTATAATATGTTTTCAGAAATGCCAGAAGATGACGGATGCAATGATGGCAGTTAAAATTAGATCAAATTAAGTTGCTGAGAGCAGTAAAGGCTTTTAATCCGTGACCAAATTTTGTGGAGACTTTTTTTTTTCCAAAATTGATTGATTTTGCAGATCCGACAGAGGGAATGAATCAGATTTTCAGTGGATGATAGGATCAGAGGGTACAGAGGACTAAATCATTTTTCAAGGAAGAGCAAAGGACAAATTAATCAGATTTCCAGTAGATGAGCAGATTTTATGCAAAAAAGGACAGATGTTATCAGATTTTGGAGGTGCCTGAGAAGATCATATTTTCAGAGAAGCAAGAAGAGTAAATGAGATTAGATTTGTAGAATGGACAGGTGTTGGTCAAGTGCATATTTTAGGGTTTCTCCTTCTGCTATTTATTTTCTTCTTTTCTCTATTTTTGGGGTTTCTATTCCTGTTTAAGGAGGGCTCCTGTAGCTGCTCTGTTATGAGCAGGTCCCTTGATGATGAATGTTGAAAATACAAGCTTTGTAGAGCAAACTTCTTATTTTGAGTCTGAGTCTTTGAGTAAAGAGTTTTTCTTTGTATGTATTGATACACTTTTCATGAAATACAGTACAATTTCTGTCTTGGTTCTATTACTATCTGTTGGCTCTGTGTTTGTTCTTGTATGTTTTTATCTGTAAGGCACACAAAAACATACTAGTTGTCAAGCAATTACTCTAATTGTTGCATGAGTTTCTTTCAAGGAAAGGATTAAATCCTCATGTGCAATTTTAGAGAATGAACACATCTGTTGAGATCTTGATGATAATAATCTAAGATTGAGAAGATAGTTTGTTAGGCATTCTATCTAAATTGTATGTAGTTTTCAAGGCACACTACTATATTTTCTTGAAATTTCTCTATTGATTCATGTTAGACTCTTCTACCCAAAGGATTAGGCACTGGTCTGATATTTGTTTATGCAACTACCTTTCTCTCATCAAACATTAAATAATAATTACCAATTCATTTCAGTTTCTAAGTTTATGCACATTGTGAAAGGACTGCATCCAGGTGATCCAGTTCACATTTGGTGATTCCTTAAAGAAAGAATCAGAGGTTAACCTTCCTTGAGTTGAACTCATAAAAAGAAGAAGGATTTATGTCCTTATTTCCATTGTCAATGCTGTTACATTTATAGTTTCTATTGTCAATCTTGTATCGGGAGATTCTTAGCTGTCTACAGAGTGATCTTTTATTGAAGTGATCTAAAGCCTAAATAGCATGACAGTGAAGAACCTAATCCACTAATCAAAAGCTTACTTGAAATATAGTAACCTATCATAGGCAATACCGGCCTGAGTCTTGTGGAGCTCGAAGCAGAAGGGGGATCTTATCCAATCCTCATCAATTAGGCTTTTCTTGCAAACTTGGAGCCCCTTTTAACTAAGAATCTAGCCTATAATTTTGCCAAGTTTGACCCTACAAGAAAAATACCTAACACATACTAATCTTGCTTTGTTTCTTACTACTATACCATCTTCATTCATTTTATTTTGGAATATCCATTTTGTTCCAATCACATTCTTATCACTAAGTCTTGGGACCAACTCCCAAGTATCATTCTTGATAATCTGATCTAGTTCTTCTTTCGTAGCATCATGCCAATCTGAATCTTTACATGCATCTTCAACACTTAAAGGTTCAATCTGAGATAGTAAACGTACCACTTCACTACCTGTAGAACTCTTGGCTTTTGATCTTGTTGTGACCTTGTTACTCTGATCTCCAATGATGTCATCTTTAGAGTGATATCTAGAGGGAAACTTTTGGAACTTTGGGTGATGCTATCTCATCAGCCTTCAGAGTTTTAACTTCACTTGTTTTAGGGTCATTGAATAACACATCAATGCTATCAAACATCTCTTCAACAATTGTCTCACTAGTGGAAGGTCTGGGTTCTTCTTCAATCATAGGTGAGTAATCATGATATCTTTCTTGAACCATAAACTTTTCATCAATCTTAACATGAGCACTTTCAATGATCTTCTTTAACCTTAAATTATAACATCTATAAGCTTTTCTTTTAGTAGAGTAACCAAGGAAAATATCTTCATCGCTTCTTGTATCAAAGTTGCCTACTGCTTCATCCCTCTTGATGTAGCACTTGCTTCCAAAGATTCTAAATTATTTTACTGTGGGAACATTACCAAACCATAGCTCATATGGTGTTTTGTTAGTGCTAGGTCTTAGTTGAATTCTATTGATAGTATAGACTACAGTATTGACTGCATCTCTCCAATAGGTGTGTGTAACTTTTCCTTCAATCATGATGGTGCACGCTATATCAAGGATGATCCTATTGCTTCTCTCTGCAATCCCATTTTGTTGAGAAGTTCTAGGTGCACCTAATTGTCTCTTTATGCCATGTTCTTTGTAGTACTCATAGAATCTATCAGAGGTGAATTCTCCTCCTTTATCCAATCTCAGACATTTTATCTTAAGTCTAGATTCATTCTCAACCGTAGCCTTGAATATCTTGAATTTTTCAAATGCTTTCGACTTATCTTTCAAGAAATAAACCCACATCATTCTAGTATAATCATCAACAAATAAAATGAAACACCTTTCACCATAGTATGATCTTGTTTGAGTTGGTCCAAATAGGTATGTATGAATCAGATCCAACTTGTTCTCTGCTGAATTGTGCTTGCTCTTGAATGAGTTTCTCACATGCTTTCCCATAACACATTCCCTGCATATGGTATCAACTGGTTTTTCCATTCTAGGTAGATCTCTTACTGCCTTTACATTGCTTATCTTTACTATGTTATTAAAATTGATATGAGATAGTCTTTTATGCCACAACCAACTCTCATCAACTTTATCAACAAAACAACTTGCTTCTAAATTGAGTTGGAAAACATTACCTTTAGTCTTTGAGCTTGATGCAATCATAACACCATCCTTGTTGTTAATGATGCATTTGTCATCTTTGAACTCCAACTGATAACCTTTACCAAGTAATTACCCAATACTAAGAAGGTTATGTTTCAAACCATCTACATAGAGAACATCATCAATATTGTTCTTTCCATCCAATGTGATAGCTCCTCTACCAATGATAGGTTTCAGAGTGTTATCTCCAAATCTAATGATGCCACCATTGTTTTTGTCTAGAGGAACAAATCTATCTTTATCATTTGTCATGTGATGTGAACAACCACTATCTATAATCCAGTCTGTCCTTATATCAGCATGTCAAATCAGTGCTAGTTCTTGTTCCTCTTTTTTATCTTTATGATCTGTCTTATTATACATTTTCTCTATAATAGCAATGAATCCAATTTATTCTTTAGCTGAATCATCATCTGAAACTCCATCTTCAACATAGTAACATTTCTTTGAGTATTTAGGCTTGTAGTCATTTTTGAACTTCTTATCTCTCAAAGGACACTTAGATGCAAAGTGATCAATCTTATTACATGAAAAGCATTTGAATGACAATTGACCTTCATATTTTCCTTTTCCTTTCTTTTCTCTTTTAGCAATCATAGCAATGAAATCATCTAGAGTTTTCTCTTCATTATCATTATCAAAATTACCAGAAATGTTTGCAGATTTCTTACCATGGATTGTTTCTTTAAAGGCCATCTCACTTTTAGGTTTTGTCTTTAATCTTGAAATCTCAAAAGCTGAGATTTTGCTGATCAAGGTCTCTCTTTTTAAATTAGATGTAAGTTGCATGGTCTCATCAAAGATGTTGATCTTGTTTTCATATTCTAGAGTGAAAGTAGTCATCAATTTGTCCATTAAGTCTTCCTTTGATATCTCTCCACCATTGTTCTTGATTCCAGCAACTGCTTCATTGATCCTTTGATTGTAAGCTCTGATGTTTTCTTCAAGAAACATCTCTAATGCATTGTATCTTTTCTTCCATGTTTTTTTGCATGCATCCTTAGCTTGTTTGTCTCCTTCAAACATGTCTCCTAGGTGCTTCCATAATTTGTGAGCTGTATCTACCTTCTTTAATTATGATAAATCACTATCAGATAGGGTACTGATAAGGGATTCTTTGGCTATTGCATTTTGATGAAACAATTCCTTTTTCTTTTCAGTAGCATCATCCTTTCCAAGATCTTCTAAGGTAGGGATCTTGACAGCTTTGATAGTTACAATAAAAACTTCAAAATTAATGCATTGCAAATGAGTCACCATCCTGTTCTTCCAATCAAGATAATTCTCTCCATCACACTTAGGAAGTTCTTTTTTGAAGAATGCCATTTGATCAACCTCAAGCTATTAAAATTTCTCTCCGAGGCACTTGGCTCTGATACCAATTGTTAGGAATAGTCCCAAGAGATAACTGAGAGGGGAGGGGGGGGCGGTGAATTAGTTATCTACAAGTTTCAATTCTTTATCCAATTAAGTATACTTAAACATAAAGCATAAACACAATGAAAGAACACTTGAACACAACACCAATATTTTGGTTACGGGGAAATCCAAATAGGCAAAAACCTTGGTGGGAATTGACACCCACTAATATTATGCTCTAGTGTATTATGATCCTTCCTAGAAGATCGTTAACCCTGTTAGGAGTTGCTTTACAATATATTTAGTACAGTAGACCTCGTCAAGGGTTAGACCCTATTAGGAGTCTTTTACAATAGTCCCTGTTAGGGGAGAGGACGCACTATCCAAGAGCACACTACTCAAAGGGGTGAAGGCTACAACCTTCTATTTAATAAATACACACTATATCTTGATCTTGGTGAACTGCACATTGACCTGTTATCTAGATCAGTTCCAATGTATAGAAAAAATACTTTATTTGGTCATATAGACCTTCTTTTGATGGTTCAACACTTCACTCTCTCTGCTCTACTCTTCTTGTCAACCATGAACCATGCTTCAACAATCACAAATGACTACATATAAATATCTTTTCTCTAAATGATATAATCAAGTCAGCCTATTAGAACCACCTTGAAATCATATTAGAGAAGTCATAACAAAATCCAATAATAGTTTAATCGGCTCTACTAAGTACACAACTCATTCTGGGACCTATCCAATAAGATAATTGTAGATGCATGCTACACACTGTCAGCTAGACCAAGACAACTAGATCTTTCTCCTCAAGCTAAATTACCTCATGCACTCTTAACCAAACATTACTAACTCTTCTCCAAGCTCTAATCCAAGGGTGCATACCCAAATGATAGGTGCAACTCCAGAACCAATCTAATCTTTGTTGGCTCTTCTGAACAAATATAGGAAATTGCTACTGGAGAATAATGACTGCATAACTTTACTTCTACTAAACATCAGACTATGCATCCATGAATGTATCATCACTAACATGTCTTCATCACATATCTAAGGGCACAAGGCTTCATGACAAATGTACGGACAACCATACACATAACACTACCTGTTACTCTGTTAGGAACACTGCTGATAGAAACTATAGTATAATTGTCTGTACTAACAATCAACCTCTGCATCCATGATATCATGCTGATAACATGTCCATGCTTCATATATATAAATCTTACTACATAAGTCTTCCACACATGCTACTTACCATATGTTGTCATCAATGAAAAATATACAGTCAGCATTGGCTTGCTGGAAAATCTTCAACAATAACATGCGAGCAAGGATGAAAGCACCAAAAGACTCTACTTATACTAAGAAGATAGAAGATCAAACTAAAGATATTGTTGAACCACCTAAGGATGAGCGCAAGCTAGTATACCACACTTGTTATGCATGTAACAAGTATGGACATATAGCAAGGAAATGTAAAGAGGTAAGACCTTTCAATGGTTACTATTACTCATGCAATAAATTTGGTCATAAAGCTATGAATTGTAAGACAAGTTAGAAAAAAAAGACTCAGCATAATTAGAGAAATTAGAATCAGTCAAATATGAGAAATTATCAGAATGTTACATGTCAGATATGTAACTATAATGGTCACTCAACTAGACAATGTAAAATAGTAACCCATGTCAATGTGTTGAGGAATATAAGGCCTCTAGTTATTTGTCACTCATGTAACAAGGTTGGAAACATCTCAAAGTTTTGTAGATCAAGAACGTAGAGTCAGGAAAGCCCTGAAAAGAGAGGAATCTCAATATTGGATACTGAAGGAGAAGTCAAGTTTGTGAAAGAGATAGAAGGTGCGAGCTTGATTTGGATAGAAGCAAAGAAGGATAAGGTAAATGAGACTATATTGGATGCATCCATAGTGGATGCACCCTCTAAATCTAGATAAATGACCATTAGGGTCATAGGGGGAGCTAATTTAGCTCTAGACCCCAACATAGCCAGTATACTCACTCTTTGAGTATGCGCCTTTGGACTTAACCTTTTGGAGACTATTAGAGACTGTGTGCAAGAGTGCACCACTTGATTGATAGTAGATTAAAATTTGAACATTTTCAAGTGAAATTTTGGTTTACGCAACAAGCATTAATGGTGGAATTTCTACTTTAAAGTACACAAAATCTTGCAAATCTCTCATTGCATTTGAATTCAGAGCGATTGGAGAGCAGAGGAGCCCTAACATTTGATTGTGAAGGATTGAAGATTGATTCACCAGTGATTAGCAGTGCATTTGATCAGTTGCGGAAGCCCTAATCCATCGTGCTAATTCAAAAGTCTTTGAGATCATTTGGAAAGCAATATGCAAGTAAGTAATGGATACTCCCATTGTATTAATTTTTGATGTGGCAGAGAATAAGAGGTATGTGTTTAAGAGGCATCCATTAAAATCCATACTAGATGACCTAGAAGGTGCATTCTCCCACACTCCCATGGGTGCTATGCATGTGGAAGATATCAGGGAATACATATATTGCAAGAAGGAACCAGTAGGTTTGGATAGAATAAGAGTGCACATGGAAACAATGATGAAACTTGATAAAACCTTCATGGATGAGTATGCGTAGTTGGAAAATCATCCTATAGTGGAATATGCTATGACATATGAGTTCTATGAGTCGGAATGGATCAAGATCCTACTTAGTAGGATCCATGATGACCTATTTTAGATAGGTGAAGTACCAGTTAGGATAACAAGAGATCTAATTCATGAGATGATAGGACTCTCAAGGGCAGGCACCATTCTTCCAGCAGGCAAAGATATCAGAAAACTTGTAGAACATGCTTCCAAATCAAGAAGTGATAAGCACAGGATGACAATAGAGCCTATAGAGGAGAAAGACATCAAATTGATGTCTATGATACTAGGATACAAGTTCTAGCACATGAGCAAAGTAAATAGTGTGTCAGTGACCACCATTCTAGCAACAATAAGGTTGGTAAGAGAGAATGGAGAGTTTAATCTGTGTGAGATCTTGCACGCACAAATAATAGACAACATAAGAGCCATCAAGAATGACAAGACCAAGATATTCAGGTTTGGGTCTTTAATAATCTATATGTACTTCCATATTCTTGGAAAGGTGTCTGATTTGTATCTAGACAAATCTATTCCCACTATGCTATAGATATCCTTTAAGGTATCCCCATAAAGTACCCTTAAGGATTACATGGATTTGGAGTTGAAAACATTTAGAGTGAGAATGCAGATGAGAAAAGTCTAAAAGTACTCAATTCAAGAATAGTAGAAGGAAAGATAGATCAGATATAAAATTTTTATGATAAGTATAGTGAGATAGATAAGTCTTAGATCCACAACATGATTATCAAGCACATGCTTAAGTTTAAAAATACAATATTAGAGTTGAGGATAGTAATTATAGATAATGTATGGAATATCTTAGATTTCTTGAAAAGGTAGGCTATAGAAGAGGATTTGAGAATAAGGAAGAAGATCCTAGATGAGAGCCTACTAGTATGTTCTCTAGAGGAGAAGACATTATTGTTGGATCTAGTAAAGCCACATCTTATAACAAAATCAAGGACTTTGCACATTATGGACAAGAACTATGATCTTGTTGCAAAGGAAACTGAGAAAGCATTTGAGACAATTTTCCTAAACAGGCACATGTTCCCTCCTACTCACCCACAAAAAAAGTGCCCAAAAAGGTTTCAAAAGAGTCAGAGACCATAAATGTACCATCTATAGTTCCACATGATTCAATGCATACAGTTGATGCACCCATAAAGGCAGAGAAGCCTACGTCTATAGCAGAAGTTCAAAAGAATGACACAATTTTTATTGATAATGTAGATATAGCTATGACAACCTCTGGCATTGACTTGGATAAGTTTGAAGAGGCTTTTGCGAGTACTCAGGAGGTTGAGACTCTATGTGGTAACACCCCTCCCAATTAGCAAGAAGTTTTGATTGAGGATATAACAAAGGAAGAAGGAGAAAAAGAAAAAGAAGAAGAAAAGAAAGAAGAAGAAAATGAAGCAGAAAAGGAGAAAGGATATGAGAGTATGCAAATAGATGAGCCATCTGTTGAGATGCATACTAGTTTTAAGCATGAAACAATGGACAGTACACCTATCACTCCAATGCCCTCAACAACATTATTGTCAAGTTTGACACCTGACACAACTAGTTTGGATTCATGGGGAGAAGAAGACCTGATCAAGATCAGTATCTTAGCTATGGAGAAGGCCAAGGAGAAATAGGTAATGAGGAATCCCCTCTTTGTATTATAGTAAATATCCTAAACATCTTGTTACCAGTAGATAAGAAAGTGTCCAAGGTACACTCTAATGTTGATGTAAGTGCAATTCTTTCACAGTTCAAGAGTAATTTCTCTAACTTAGAAGAATCAACATCATTAGTTGCAGAGGAAAAGTATATGAAGAAAAGAATAAATGAGTTGGTCAGTAACTTCTCACTAGACCTTAGTTCACTCAAATTTGGACAAGCAACTTTGAAAGAGTTTGCAGCAAAAGGAAGGAAAATTATTGCTGACTGTATGAATCAAGATAAGTTGACAACCGATCACTACAAGAAGATTCAAGAAGCAGAGGCCATGATTGAAAATGTGAGGAATTCAGTAGAAAACCCTCTGCTAATGTTGTTGGGAGTTCCCTTTGATCTTCAACTTGTAGATTTATACTTTGATGGATAAATTTAATAATACTTTGACTCTATCACCACTCCAAAGTCTACAAGGAAGAGTTCCAATTAACAAGGATAAAAAAATGAGATCCTCCTACACTTTGAGCCTCAATGCTCTGGCGGGTGTACCCTTGACTCACTTCTCCAAAGGAGTCTCAAAACAATATACAACTATACCCCTTACTAATTGATTAAATATTTTATCATTTGAATGTGTGTGTGATTGATGATGATGGACTACTTCCAAAGAATAGATCAGTGCTTTAACCTAGGGCAAAGAGTCACTTGATAACATATATCAACTAAAACCTTAACTCAAACACACATGAACTCAGAGTAAGTGTTTTTCCTATTACTCCCCTCACTCCCAAACTTGATCATCAAATTCCAAACTAAAAATGAACTCATTGAAATCACCCTAAAGGCTTTAATCCCAACTTTGTTAGGAACTCCAAGCTGATCTCACAATACTCTTTGTTTACCATATGCTAATCCACTTTGTGACCTTAACATATATGAATCCACAATCAGAACAAGAAGACAATCAAAATTTTGAGACATGAATTCAAGTGTATTCTCATTAACTTTCAAAATCAATACATTACCAAGGCAACAAAATGCAAAGAGAAATAGACCCTCAATCCAAGTTCTCCTTGTTCAATATAATACCATCAACAACAACTAGGGACCAAAAAGAAAGTTTTGGAACCCTCACCAAGTAAAAAATGCTACAATATATACCCCCTAGTCATCTTGGAAACCCAAAATAGGTTGCAACAAGCTACAGATGACTAGGGTTAGGGTTTCACCCACTAGATCAACTAGAAATAGTCAAACAATAAATGCAGGGGATGAAAACCAGTCGGCCATGCCTGAGAAAGATTTGCACTTGTGATAGATCTCTGGGAAAGTACTGCAAATCATGGAATTCCAAATTTATCAACCCTTTTGGCCACTTGCAACATGCCTCGAGCACAAAAAAACATAGTACAAACCCCTGCAAACAATCATGGCACACCCTGGACCACATTGCAATGGCAAGCAAATCATCTCTTACTAGCTCCAGTTGCTTCTGCATTGAATTTTAGTCCTTCTGGTCACAGGAAACCCTTCAAAATTCAAATTCAAACTGCAACGACTATTTCCATGGTGCCAACAGTGCATCAGCAGTCCACATTTTAATTTAGGTCAACTTTAAGTCACGACCGTTAGATCCTTCTATTTCATGGGTTTTATGTCTTTAACCCAACTGCTACCCTCAGGTTTACCTCTGGCAAACATGTGACAAAGCATTTTCCTGTTCACGCAATGAAAAACTTAACTCGAGCTCAACCCTGTGACTTAGTGAAGAAAGGAAAAATTTAACCTCGGTCCCTTATTTAGTGAACTGGCGACTAAAGGTCTTTTCACCAATTCGCAGAATACCTTAAGTCACCACTAGAATTTTTAGCGATTGCGTGACCTTCCTTCACTGAATCGCCAAGTGATTTAGAGCACCGCTATTTTTCCTTGCGAATGAGTGAAACCCTTTAAACCTTTGTTGGACTGCTAAAAAATTTATCAGGACCGCTAAAACCTTAGACCAAAACTTGGGCCCGCTTAAAAGAAGATCGACGGTCATCTCATCTTCACATGTGTCAGAAAAGACCCTTCAAATTATATGCCGACCGTCGATCTTCTATCATTGTCAGAACCCCAAAGACACACTGGATACCAGGTCCCACTAACACCTACCAAATCAACATTATGTGGACCAATAAGAGACCACCAAATATGCATGCATGGAATTGGACCCACTGAGAACATTATACCGCCTAGAAGATCAGACGGATGATGCATGATCTAAAGGGCTTGGAAGATTCCATGAGATCATGTACCCGCTGTCGATCATGAATCTTCTAACTGAGATACCGGGCCCACTTGAGAACACATCCAACTCACTAACACACTGACTAATAAGATGCTACCATTTTAGCAGCCTCTGATAGTGGACCCACCTGCTTAGAAAAGCTACATCATAAAAGAGAATCAGCGGCTAGCGCATGATTGCAAGCCTCTGACACATCTCATAAGAACTTACGCTAGCCGTTGATTCACTACAAGTGTCAGGACCCTCTAACAAGTTTGAAACTTAGGTCCCACTGATGACTCCATTGTATTAATACATGGACCAATCACAGACCGCCATTTGTACCTACGTGTCACCTTGGACCCACAGTTTGAAACGTCGTGTCATAAAGAAAATCAACAACTGTCTTATAATCGCATAGCTCTGACAAATGCCTTACACTTTAGCAATAGCCATTGGATTGAGATGGTGTTAGAGAGATTGGGCTAGGGAAAAACTAAAGCCAAAACATAGGAAAAATTAAAGTGCAGGACTTAGGCTTTAGGGAAAAATTAGGCACTGAGGACTATAGGAAAAATTAAAAGCCGTTGGGGGTAAAAAATTAGGAAGAATTCAAATAGGGGCTGACCAAAAATATAAGGCACATGCACTTAAAGGTTTTTAAGTGGCCTGAAAAAGTAACTTTAAAATAGAACAGGGCCAAGGCATACTTAAGGTATTTTCCACACAACGGCTAGATTTATGAAATTTTACCAAGGGTTTAAAGCCAGAGACCTAAAAACAATTGCAGAGACCAGAAGAAAAGGGCTAGAGCCATGAAATTTTTTCAGGGTGCTAACAATGGCTTCGTCTGGGGATGTATGCCTCCTATAGGCATATCAAGGACCTAGAATCACTGGTTAAAGCATACCATCCCTTTAGACAAAACTTGACAATAGAGAGCAACAGGGCCAAAACCCTACAGACCGGGACAAAACAAGACAGGGGCAAGCAACTTTACAAAATTTACAGAATGTACAGACCTAACTACTATTCATGGAAGGTAGAATACTTCAAAAGAAGTATTTCTTCAAGAATTGTCCATGAATAGGCAATTCTTGAACATTACCATTCAGCTCTCTTACAATGTATGAATCCTGGCCCCATTTTTCATGAATTTGATATGGCCCTAGCTAGATGGGATCAAACTTTCCATGTTTTCCCTTATCCTCCAGTCTGGCATTCCAAATTAACACCAAATCACCAGGCTCAAACCTCCTTTCAATAGTCTTCTTATCATACAAATTCTTAACCTGTAACTGCAATTTGGCATTTCTTGCAACTGATTCTCTTCTTGTTTCATCGAATCTAATGAGATCCTCAATCCTAAATTGCATCTCATCATCTATATCATCATCATATAATTGCAAAAATTTATACATTTCCAATAAGTTATTCTGAGGCATTCTTGCATGTATTCCATATACTAGGTCAAATGGTGTGCAACCAATTTCCCTCTTCACAATTACCCTATTAGCCCATATAGCTAATGGTAGTTTTGAATTCCATGCCCTCTTATTCTTTTCAAGAATCCTCTTGAGGATCTTAATAAAACTCTTATTAGTAGTTTCTGCTTGACCATTTCCTTGTGGATGATAAGGTGAGGAATAAGAAATCTAAATTCCTAAACCTTTGCAAAAGTCCTTATATTCAGTAGACCTGAAGCACATTGCATTATCACTTACTATTCTCTCAGGGCAACCAAACCTTGTAACAATGTTGTTCAACAAGAAATCATTCACCACCTTACTAGTTGAATTCCTTGTAGGTATAGCCTCTACCCACTTTGTAAAGTAATCAGTGGCAATTAAGATCCATGAGTGTCCTCCACTTGACTTGTTTGGTATCTCCCCTATGAAATCAATTCCCCATTTTTTGGAAAGGAGCCTGTACCTCTACTGGTTTTAATGGCATGTTACCTAAAAATTTAAGCTTACCAGAGAACCTTTGACAAGCATCACACCTCCTTACCAACTGTTCTACATCCTTGAAGATTGTGGGCCACCAGAATCCTACTCTCAAGATTTTATGAGCAGTTTTTTTACCCATATAATGCCCACCACAAACTCCCTCATGCATTTCCTTTAACAAATTGTTAGCCTAATCTTCATCTACACATTTCAAAAGTATGCAATCTAAATTCTTTCTATACAATATACATTTCACAATTACATACTTGATGGCCTATAATTTTAATGTCCTCTTTGTTAGATTTGACAAATGCAAATCTTCCCAAGAACACCTGCATGCAAAGACTGCTACAAGAATGAAGACAGAAGCTATGGCGGCCAAAAGGCCAGAGACTGCAAAACCATGTTGCAAGAAAAAATTTTCTATTAACAATGATAAAAAAATACAATCCCCTTAATGAAATGAAAGAAGTGAATCCTTATAAAAGGAAACACGAAACCCTAAAGGCTAAAACCCTAAAGAATTATAAAGCACCTAAGTGAAACTTAAGCCTAGAGTATGATAAACTAATAATTAAATGATTTAATTATTAGCTAACATAAGACTACTCTAACACCCCCCCTTAAGTGTAACTTAGGGAGAAGCAAAAAAAGCTAAACTACAGCAGAAAGTAGGAAAGATGGGTCCCGGCAACTAGGCCTGATCAGGTACCCAAACATAAAGCAAAAGATGTCCCAGAGAAAGGAACAAGAAGAGAGCAAGAAACTCCTCTGAAGCATGTCTGAAAACTCTGTCAGAAGATACTGCTGGAACCCCCACTGAAGTGCATGACCAGGTAGAGAAGACAAGTGTCTGAAGAGCTGATCAATCGAACCAGGAAGCAATAGAACCAACAGGTGAACCCCCCCATAATGATGAACTGGGAGAGGTGACAGGAACACTGAAATGCAGTACCAGAAACAGCTGCAGAAGAAGAACCAGGAACACCAACAGTGCAACAGAAGCACACACACAGGATAAAGGGCGGTGTCACAGACATAGTCGACATGGGCTAATGTCATGGAAGGTACGCTCACTTGACAAGAGTGGATGCGCCTATAGTGGCAAATGCATCAGAATCCCCCCATGACACTTTATAACTGAGTGCGAATACTGAAACTGAACCAGGTGAAAAGGATCCCAAAAATGCAGAAGTGGGCACTTTATCTCAGTGCGTTTACAGAACAAAGATACATCAGAAAGAGCATGCAAGCTCAGAAGTCAGAAAGAAGAGTGCACTAAGAAACCAGAAGAAGAGATCCCCGGACCTGTAGAACCAAGCACACCACCAGAGGGCATAAACTGCATAACTCGGAGGAGTGAAAACCTGGAGCAGAATCTGGAAGAAATACCTCTGCCACTGAATAGTACACAGAAACAGCTTTCCGACGATATCTCGTTTTCCAAAAAAGGAGTCCGGATGAGCCAGATATGACTCCCGGAAGGCAAAAAGAGACATCAGACTTCAACAGCAAAAAATGCTATTGAAATGGCAGAATCCAAAACCCTAACCTCCTTCATCGGAAAGAGCTCGGAAAGAGCTTTCCGACGATATAAAGAAGTCAGAAAAAGACCCCCGTATGCTCCTTGTAGAGCGAAAAAGGCCCAGGTACCCCCAAAATACCCACCAAGGCAAGTTTTAAGCCCCAGGGGCTAAAAAAAATAGGCCCCCGGATGCATGGCGCGCTCCGGGGGCTGGGCCGCAGCCCCTGGTCACCCATGTGACCTCCCGCAGGGCTAAAGCGGCCCCGGGCGGCGCGGCGGTGGCGGAGCTGGGGCCGCGGAGGGCGGGCGGCGCAGAGGAGCGGTGGCCGCGGAGGGCGGGCGGAGCCGGGAGGAGGCCGCAGAGGAGCCGGGGTGGCGGAGCCGGGGTGGCGGGGGCCGCGGAGGGCGGCGGAGCCGGGAGGAGCCGGGGTGGCAGAGCCGAAGGCGCAGCCGGCGGCGGTGGAGTGCTGGAGGCGCGGTGGCGGCGCCAACAAAAAAACATTGAATGCGTTAATTTGAACGCAAAAAACAATGAAAATTGTTTTTTTTTTTAAATTTTTCACTTCGGATTTCGTGCCGTACGGCCCTAGGAGGCCGAAAAAAATTCTCCAGAGCCCCGGTGACCAAATCGGACAAACTTTATATGGATCCTGGGGTTTTTGGGCCTTCTGGACGCAATGGAAGTGTCCGTTTGGGCCTAAAATGCCTCCAAAAATAGAGACCCCCCAAAACCACTAAAAGAAGCCAAAAAAGCTTCTGAAACCCTCTGTGCTTCAATAAAACACGAACAGCCAGCAGCAAGATGGCTCTGATACCATGTTAGATTTGACAAATGCAAATCTTCCCAAGAACACCTGCATGCAAAGACTGCTACAAGAATAAAGACAGAAGCTATGGCGGCCAAAAGGCCAGAGACTGCAAAACCATGTTGCAAGAAAAAATCTTCTATTAACAATGATAAAAAAATACAATCCCCTTAATGAAATGAAAGAAGTGAATCCTTATAAAAGGAAACACGAAACCCTAAAGGCTAAAACCCTAAAGAATTATAAAGCGCCTAAGTGAAACTTAAGCCTAGAGTATGATAAACTAATAATTAAATGATTTAATTATTAGCTAACATAAGACTACTCTAACACTCTTCTGATTATCATTCATTCCTACTGGACACCTCATATTTCTTAGATAATAGATAATATCTTGATACCAAACATAATCATCCATATCACATGTATAATCAATTTCAGCTTGATTTATTTGATTTGCATCAAGATTGGATTGAGCCATCAATTTTGCCAATCCTTGTCCTCTAACCAATTTGGTAATTTGGATATCAATATTGAATTCTTGGATCCTATTGATCCATCTGCATCTTCTCCCAGACACCTCCTGTTGTGAGAAAATATCCTTCACAGCCGCACTTGACACAAAAGAAATCACAACTACTCCCATTAGATAACATCTAAAAGCCTTGACTGCCTTGACAAGTGCATATGCTTATTTCTCATTTATGTCATATTTCAATTCAGTAGCCTACAAAGATTTACTAAAGAATGCAATAGGTTGCTCATAACCTTCCTTATTCTTTTGTAACAAAACTACAGCAATAGTATGAAAAGATGCAAAGGGACATTATAATCAGGTGCCTTAAGCACTGGTGCATCTTTGATAGCTTGCTTGATATTTTTGAAAGCTTCATTAGGCTCACCTTCCCATGTAATAGCAGATCCTTTCTTCAACATCTTGGATATAGGTCTAGTGACCTCTACAAAATTTGTCACAAACCTCCTTAAGAAGTTGACCTGACCAAAGAAAGATTGAATCCCTTTAACATTCTTTGGTCTCTGAATTTTATCAATAGTTGCTACCCTCTTAGGGTCAATTCTCACTCCTTGCTTCCCAACTAAGTAGCCAAGCAACTTACCCTCAGTGACACCAAATGCACATTTCCTTGGATTTAATGAAATGCCATATTCCAAAGCCCTTACAAATATTTTCTCTAAATGAGTACAATGGTCTTCTTCCTTCTTGGAATAGGCAGTTTAATCATCTTGATAAACAATAAGGAAATCATTGATAAAATCTGCAAAAGCAACATCCATTTCTCTCTGAAAAGTAGCACCAGCATTTGTGAGATCAAAAGGCATTCTCACATAAACATATGTCCCCCAAGGTGTTGTGAAAGCTATCTTGAATTGTTTTGATTCTTTTATAATTACTTGATTGTAACCAGAGAAACCATCCATCATAGACATCAATTCTAATCTAGTCACTCTCTGCAACATAGCTTCCATATTGGGCAGACAATAGTTATCCTTTAATGAGCTGATGTTCAAATTCCTGAAGTCCACACAAAGTCTGATGTCACCATTCTTCTTTCTAACAGGGACAAGATTTGACACCCAAGAAGAATGCTTAATGGGATTGATAATTCCAGCATCTCTCAGCTTCATTAATTCTTCTTGCATCTTGGGTGCCAAAGTGGGATTTATAGGCCTTTGTTTTTTCTTGAAAGGTTTAGCATCTCCCCTCAAAGGAATAATATGCTAAAACAAGTCTTCTCTATAAACCTTTAGGTCATCATATGACCATGCAAAAACATGCCTGAATTTTCTCAATAACTCAATCAAAGATTTTCTCACATTGTGAGACATGTCCCTACCAATGTATACCTTCTTAGGTGCCTCATGTGTTCCAAGATTTATCTCCTCTAGATCATCATGATCTTCTCTTTTGATATTCTTTTGAACTCTATCCTAGTTATCAAAAACATTCTCCAAAGCAACAAGCCCCTTGGGCACCTTGTTAGTTCTAAGCTGAATAACTTCATTGCCAAAGACAACCTCTTTTCCTTCTACTGACTCAACCAAGGTTGAACAATCAAATTCCTAACCATGATACTAATCTTCACAACTCATAAAATTCAAGATATCATTATCATCATAAAAAACTTACCAATTTTCAATATTGTCTGGTACACTAGGCCTAGTCTGAACTTCAACTTTAGAGAGACCAGAAAAAGTAATATCACTGGGATTGATTGCTATATTGGCTAACAAGTCAACCATCTTATTGTTACTCCTATCCTTCCACTCAATATTGAAGGCATCAAAATGCTCAATCAAATCTCAAACTGCATTCCTATATTGTTTTAACCTTTTGTTCTTGGAAGCATATACTGACCTGACTTGGGACACCACCAACTCAGAATCACCAACAACACTTAAGCACTTAATACCATGTTTTTGTGCCAACCTCAGTCCTAACAACAATGCCTCATATTCTGCTATATTGTTGGTACAAAAGAAATTCAATGTGAAAGAAAATTTGTAGGTGTTTCCATTAGGAGAAATAAGTAAAATACCTACTTCTGCTCCATCTTTTCAATTTGCACCATCAAAGTACATTGCCCACAAATCACCCCTCATAGAATTAACACTTACCTCAATAGAGATAGGTGAAAAAATAGGTTCCTTCTCAAGTACATGGATCTCTTCCCTAAAAGCATTAATATCAGTATCCACAAAACAAGTAGTTTCATTATCAACATTCCTTTCAATCATGTGGCATACTCTTGGCTCTTGATCAATCTTGACAAATTGATCATCAATCTTGAAAGTGGCATAAGATAGATCACACTGTAAACTTCCACCCATGAAAACACTCCATCTTCTAGATAGCAGCATCCCATAATGAGGAGGGATGTCCACCACCAAAACACTCATTGTTAACTCTTTCTCTGGATATGCTACCAGCCTATATGGCATTGCATTGATAGTCCCAATAACTGGTACCTCCCTCTGATCCATTGCACAACATCTGCCTTGAACTGTATCAACTTTAAGGCCCAAATTTTCCATAATCTTAAAAGGCATAACAATATTAGAGGCACCACTATCAATCATACAATTTTTTAATTTCATTCCATTCACAAGGACACTAAAAAAGAATGGATCAATGTTTTCAAGGCTAGCATTGATAGAACTGTCCAAATATATAGGAGGAATTTGAGATACAATTCCTTGAGTAGCAACACCTTTCAAAGCTTTATCCTGAGATCCATTGCATGCAATATCATTATTATGAACATTATCTACCCATGCAATAGCTCTGTCTTTGTGTTCAGGGATCCTAAACAATTCTGACAATGGAACCTTAACTATAATTTGGGACAATATAGATAACATATCAACAGAAGCAGAGGAAGGAATCTCAATCTGCACTACCTTAGTATCCTTTTGCTTATTTGATACATTAGGTGTATTGGCCACCCTCATCTTTTCAATCTTAGCCATTGTGTTAATTGGCTTCTCAATCTCACTAGAAAATCTTTCAACTCCAACTCCCTTAGGCTCACAATTCTTACCTTTTACATTCTTGAATTTCACCATGTGATCACCTTTTGATTTGTTCTCATTAGGCTCTCCAGAGTTGGTACTCTTTATAAACATTCTTGCAACTTTTCCATTTGTATCCCTTGCCACCATGCCTCTAGTTTACACTTGGGCAATCATTTCTATAGTAATCCTATCCATCTCTTCTCTAGAAGGTCTTCTTAAATTTACTGGCTTAGAAGAAGAGTTCATGTTACATGTCTTTCTATCTATGCCTTCATTGTCAGAAAAAACCTCTTGATGAAAAAGGGCCTGATTGTGTCTCTTCACAATTACATTTGCTTCTTCATCAAAATCAGAATCATCTTCATATCCTAGATATGAAGTAGCCATGTTGCATCCAACATCATCTTGATCTTCTTCTTGATCTATCTCCTCATTGTCACAATCTTGATTTGCAACCATAGAATGTGCAACCACACAATGCTCTACGGAATGAGGGGACTGACATGCAACACACCAAGGTATGTCCTCCATGACATTTATTGAAGCTTTTTGTAGAGGGTCAGGGACACCTCTATCATTTTTTCCTCTTGCAGCAGGGACAACAGGCTTGCCATCCTTCCATTGGGTGTTGTAGGGGTAGTTCTACAATTTATTCTACTTACTGAAATTGTTGTTGAACTGAGACCTTTCATTGGTAGGAGCACTGATGTTCCTATTTGCAGGTGCCTTCAAATCCTTCAATGCATTGAGCACCTTATCCAATTTATCTTCTTCTTTCCTCCTAGTTCCAACGTTCCTATCATTTTCTTTTTTGTAGTTCTTGTCCCCAAACAACTTTGGATCATCTCTCTTCCCACCAAACTTCCTTGATATTTTTATATTGTTCTCAATATTGACAGCAATCCTAAAAGCATCTCTAAGAGTTCTTGGTTCTTTGTCCCTCAACAAGTATCCCATCTTTCCATCAAATGCATTGAAGTATGTAGTTAGACAAACATTGTCATCTAACTGTATAACTTGGAACAACTTATGCATACCCTTCTGAAATCTCATATTGAAATCAACTGTAGACTCATTCTAATTTTTCCTTATGGTATTGAATTCATTCAACATGAAACTAGCATTAGACCTATCACCATATTGCTCTTTGAAACATCTCTCAAAAGAATCCCAAGTATCAATACATTTATCAGGAAGTCTCTTAAACCAATCTCTAGCATCCTCCATTAGAGATTGAACAAATAATTTCATGACTAAATCCTCATGCTCTACCTCATAATAATTAAGCATATCAACAAATAACCTAAGATGCTCCTCAAAAATAATAGCATTATTACTAGCAAACTTAGGTACCTTATCTCTTATATCATTTGGAAAAGCATTTGGGTAGCCTGGTATCCCATCAAAACCAATTTTCTTATAGCCTTCTAATTGCATAGGTCTTCTTTGAAATCCTAAAGTAGTGTTCCCACTAAAATTATTATTTTTATCTACATTCCCACCCACTTGCACATTTGACTGTCTATTAGGATCAACAAATGATTTGGTAGATACATTAGGAATTAGATTACTAGTAGTAGCATTGCTAAGTGGAACAGTAGTGTTCATAGATGGCATACCTAGTTCAGTAGCAGAAGGGCCATGAACATTAGCTGATGAAGCCTTCAAGAACTAGATCTTTCTTCTTTTCTCTGCAATAGTAGCATCAACTTTAGCTCTTTCCAACTCTTGAGCAAGAGCTTCATCCTCTTTTCTTTTTCTTTCTATCTCTATCTCCCAATTTGATTTAGGTGGTGGGATCCCTGGTATTGTCACTAGTTTGCTTATTTGGACATCCACCATCTTCTGCTTTCCTTTTTCATTAATAACTATAGTAGGCCTAATGATCTCATGTCCATTCTTACCCTTAGGCAAAGGAGAAGAACTTTGCACTTGTCTGATCATAGGGCCTTCTTCATCAAACTCATGGTCTTGCAACAAGCATTCCTACTCACTTCTTAGAGCTTCAAGATCACCAAAAACATCATGCTGCAACACCCCAGGAGTAGAAGCAAGCATCTTATTTCTCTCCTTCATTTCATTAATTTTTCTTAAAAGAGACTGCCTCTCCATTAGAGCATTTAATTTTTCAGCTTCTCTCTCCTCTTTAACCTTTTGTATATGGCATCTTGCTCTGCCAACTGCAACCTAAGTGCATTTAAGTCATGTGGATCTATCATGTTGTCTTTAGAGCTTGATGACACTTCCACATCAGGAGGATGCTGATATGGGAAATGCACTTTCTGTGGTCTCATGGGCTGCCTTTTGAAATTATCCTCATCAAGATCTAAATCAATCTCAAAACCCATCTCCCTAGCTTGTTCATCCTGACCTGCAGGCAATGAACCCTTATCTTGAAATACAGCCTCTGGGGTATCATAAAATTTATCTTCAGAGTGACCACCATTTGATCTAGAAACTCTATCTTGTGAACCTTCCTCATTTGAGGAAACATGTGGTGCTCTACCTCTGGTATTTCTTTGTTCTCTTATGGGAGCACTAGTAGACTCACCATTTCTTCTGATCCAACTCTTCTTCTCCTGTCTAGGCAATTGTTCTAGAGTGACCTCCAGATTTTTTCTGATAGAGGACCTAGCATTCCTTCTTTTGTCCATGATTTGCAGTCTATAGCACTAGTTCAAACCTCTTTTGAGTCACCACCCACCAAAGTGGGAAATCTTTAACTGAATACAACAGGAAAACAAGAGTGCAGTTTGAAAACTTTTATCTCTAGACTCTCCCCAGCAGAGTCACCATTTTGTTGGTGACTCAGATGGGTAAATCAATTTGGTCAATAAAATTTTGAAAATAACAATATAACCCCAACTTGAGATCCTAACAGATATACTTCTTCATTGTTGTTCTCCCCAGTAGAGTCACCATTTTTTTGGGAGTTCCCTTTGATCTTCAACTTGTAGATTTATACTTTGATGGATAACTTTAATAATACTTTGACTCTATCACCACTCCAAAGTCTACAAGGAAGAGGGCCAATTAACATGGATCAACAAATGAGATCCTCCTACACTTTGAGCCTCAATGCTTAGGTGGGTGTACCCTTGACTCACTTCTCCAAAGGAGTCTCAAAACAATATACAACTATAATCCTTACTAATTGATTAAATATTTTATCATTTGAATGTGTGTGTGATTGATGATGATGGACTACTTCCAAAGAATAGATCAGTGCCTTAACCCAGGGAAAAGAGTCACTTGATAACATATATCAACTAAAAACTTAACTCAAACACACATGAACTCAGAGTAAGTGCTTTGCCTATTACTCCCCTCACTCCCAAACTTGATCATCAAATTCCAAACTAACAATGAACTCATTGAAATCACCCTAAAGGCTTTAATCCTAACTTTGTTAGGAACTCCAAGCTGATCTCACAATACTCTTTGTTTACCATATGCTAATCCACTTTGTGACCTTAACATATATGAATCCACAATTAGAACAAGAAGACAATCAAAAGTTTGAGACAGGAATTCAAGTGTATTCTCATTAACTTTCAGAATCAATACATTACCAAGGCAAAAAAATGTAAAGAGAAACAGACCCTCAATCCAAGCTCTCCTTGTTCAGTATAATACCATCAACAACAACTAGGGACCAAAAAGAAAGTTTTGGAACCCTCACCAAGTAAAAAATGCTACAATATATACCCCCTAGTCATCTTGGAAACCCAAAACAGGTTGCAACAAGCTACATATGACTAGGGCTAGGGTTTCACTCACCAAATCAACTAGAAACAGTCATACAATAAATGCAGGGGGTAAAAACCAGTCGGCCATGCCTGAGAAAGATTTGCACTTATGATAGATCTCTAGGAAACTACTACAAATCATGGAATTCCAAATTTGTCAACCCTTTTGGCTACCTGCAACACACCTCAAGCACAAAAAGATATAGTACAAACCCTTGCAAACAATCATGGCACACCTTGGATGAAACTACAACGGCAAACAAATCATCTCTTACCAGCTCCAGTCACTTTTGCATTGAATTTTAGTCCTTCTGGTCATAGGAAACCCTTCAAAATTCAAATTCAAACTGCAACAACTTTTTCCATGGTGCCAGCAGTGTATCGGCGGTCCACATTTGAATTTAGGTCAACTTTAAGTCATGATCATTAGATCCTTCTATTTTGTGGGTTTTATGTCTTTAACCCAATTGCTACCCTCAAGTTTACCTCTAGCGAACACGCGACAAAGCATTTTCCTATTCGCGCAATGAAAAACTTAACTTGAGCTCAACCCTGCGACTTAGCGAACAAAGGAAAAATTTAAACTCAGTCCCTTATTTAGCGAACTGATGACTAAAGGTCTTTTTTCCAGTTCACAAAATACCTTAAGTCACAGCTAGAATTTTTAGCAATTGCGTGACCTTCCTTTACCAAATCACCAAGTGATTTAGAGCACCACTATTTTTCCTTGTGAATGAGCGAAACCCTTTAAATCTTTGTCGGACCGCTAAATAATTTATCAAGACCGCTAAAACCTTAGACCAAAACTTGGGACCACTTAAAAGAAGATCAACGGTCATCTCATCTTTGCATGTGTCATAAAAGACCCTTCAGATTATACGCCGACCGTCGATCTTCTGTCATTGTCAAAACCCCAAAGACGCACTGGATACCAGGTCCCACTAACACCTACCAAATCAACATTATGTGGACCAATAAGAGATCACCAAATATGCATGCATGGCATTGGACCCACTGAGAACATTATACCACCTGGAAGATCAGACGGACGACGCATGATCTGAAGGGCCTGGAAGATTCCATGAGATCATGCACCTACCGTCGATCATGAATCTTCTGAATGAGATATCAGGCCCACCTGAGAACACATCTAGCTCACTAACGCACTAACCAATAAGATGCCACCATTTTAGTAGCCTCTGACAGTGGACCCACCTGCTTAGAAAAGCTACATCATAAAAGAGAATTAGCGGCTGGCATATGATCACAAGCCTCTGACATATCTCATAAGAACTTACGACCACCGTTGATTCACTGCAAGTGTCAGGACCCTCTAACAAGTCCAAAACTAAGGTCCCACTGATGACTGCCACTATATTAATACATGGACCAATCATAGACCACCATTTTTACCTACGTGTCACCTTGGACCCACAGTTTGAAATGTCGTGTCATAAAGAAAATCAACGGCCATCTTATAATCACATAGCTCTGACAAATCCCTTGCACTTTAGCGACAACCATCAGATTGAGATGGTGTCAGAGAGATTGGGCCAGGGAAAAACTAAAGCCGAAACATAGGAAAAATTAAAGCGCAGGACTTAGGCTTTAGGGAAAAATTAGGCACTGAGGACTATAGGAAAAATTAAAAGCCGCCGGGGGTAAAAACTTAGGAAGAATTCAAATGGGGGCCGACCGAAAATATAAGGCATGTGCACTTAAAGGTTTTTAAGTGGCCCGAAAAAGTAACTTTAAAATAGAATAGGGCTAGGGCATACTTAAGGTATTTTCCACACAACGGCTAGATTTATGAAATTTTACCAAGGGTTTAAAGCCAAAGACCTAAAAACAACTGCAGAGACCAAAAGAAAAGGGCTAGAGCCATGAAATTTTTTCAGGGTGCTAAAAAATGTAAACATATGTAACAATGTATATCAAGGATAGATTGACAAAATTTAGAAGGCAGAAAAGGAGATGTCAAAGATAAGGGCTAGGCAAACTCAGCTTAGAAATTCTCTTGCACTCTTCCTAGATGTGTTGAAACAGAATATTAAGGAGATCGATGCCACCATGGTGACATATGATCAAGGTCCTAGTTTAGATTTGGAGAAGATGGAGAAACTACAATATGCCTTATGCACCCATCTCCAAACAATCAATGCATTGATTGCATTTTGGAAGCAAGAGATCCAAAATTTATAGATAGCATACCTAGAGGTACTTTCAATGTAAGTACTTGTACAGATTCAGTTTTGCAACACCTTTTTCATTAATGTAAAAGGGGGAGTATGTATAGAATATGGAGCTATAGCTATGTAAATAAAATGTATAGTAAGAAGATATAAGGGAGATATAAGATAGAGTATGATTAAGTATTTTTTGTATTAAGGGACAGTTAGTAACTTTTCCATATTCCTTTGTTGCCATCAATGACAAAGGGGGAGATTGTTGGAAAGTTGACTATACTATTTTATATGACATAATATAGTGTTTTGGAGTCAGCGCACATGATAAGAAGATCATAAATTGGCTAAGTACAGAAGACTAGACAGTTAACAAAGCACCAGTAGTTTAGAGCATCAGTGCATGTGCGTATGACTGAGTTATCATATGTGCCCTAGAAGATAAGTTGGTAAGAGTGTATTAATGATTAGTCTATGAGAGCATGATCAGATATGCAAGTATGACAAAGTTACAGATAGTTGAAGTTACACAGCCAGTGAATGCCTAAACAAAGTAGTGTGTACAATTGACTAATAAAAAATTAATTAGTGACTATAATATTATTATGTAAGGGCTATGCTATTGTAATTAGGTTGTAGACACATAATTATGTTTGTTTGTAAACATGATTGAGCCAATTCAATTGGAAGCATTGTATGTAATCGGTTAAAGGGCCGACCTAGTTAATTATTTTGTATGCGCATATAAATATTAGATGCGCCATTGTAATTATTTATGGAAGTTGTTATAGAGTTGAAGTAAGTAGAGAAGAAGTATGCGAAGAGTTTTTGTGATGTATTAGAGCTTTGCAAGAGGTCAAAGCATTAGCACATCAATGGAATTGATCAGACAAGCAGTGTCACAGTGCCAATTCATCCAACAAATATAGTGTGTATTTGAGATCAGAAGGTTGTAGCCTTCACCACTTGAGAAGTGAGCTCTAGGATAGTGTGTCCACACCCCTAATAGGGTTAATATAAAATACTCCTAACAGGGTCCAACCCTTGACCAGGTCACTGTACTAAATGTATTTAAAGACAACTCCTAACAGGGTTAATGATTTTCTAACAAGGATCATAAAACACTAGTACAAAATATTAGTGGGTGTCAATTCCCACCGGGGTTTTTACCTATTTGGGTTTCCCCATAACCATATTGGTGTTATGAGTTGTATTCATCTATATTGTTTATGTTAATTTTCATGTTAGTTCTTAAGCATTCGAGTTAAGATTAAAGAGTAAAGAAAAAAGATTTAATATAGTGAACACTGATTCACCCCCCCCTCTCAGTGTTCCCATTCCTAACAAAGGTTTTATAGAGATTCTCCTTAAATTATTGATCTTCTCTTTGTTTTGAGAATAGTTTAACATTCTCTACTTAACAGGGCCAACCAGGTGAAGGTGGAAGCTCATCTAGCCCCTCCTAGGAGCCTCTTATGATCCTTTACGACATTTTAAGACCTCTAAGATGTATTCTTAGGGATCGTAAAGGGTTTTAAAGGGTCATAAGGGGTCCTGGGACATAATAGATGAAAAACATAAATATAGGCATCATGGTCACAATTTTTTGGAAACACAACATAATTGAGTGGTATACCTAGATGATGCAACACAACCAATACACACTACAAGATCCAAAAACCATAGATAAGGAATAAATTTAGAGAGAGGAGGAGGAGGACCATAATGACCAAAATAATATAGGGACCCTACATTATTTTGGTCATTGTGACCCTCCTCCACCCTCTAAATTTATTCCTTATCTATAGTTTTTGGATCCCACAGAGTCAACTTGGAACCGGAGTAGTAGTTGTGTTGCATCATCTGGGTATACCATTCAATTATGTTGTGTCTCCAAAAAATTATGACCATGATTCCTACATTTATGTTTCTTAGCTATTGTGATATCTACATTTATGTTTCTTAGCTATCATGTTTATGTGCATGTTCTTTATGTGTTTGGCTTCTCTCCCTCACATCCAAAATAAGATTTTCCCACTCTGAATTGAGAATGGACGTGCAAAAGGTATGTATGTTTTATGAAACACCTATCCACAATAGAATGGGAAGACATCTTTGTAGTCTGGGCCTGGACCCTTCAACAATTAGCTTCATAATAAATGAAGTAGATGAGAGCTGAGCAATTACCTTCCCAAGAAAATCCTCATAAATGAACTATGTTTACCTCAATTCCTATGCCCTTTATGTGTACCTAAATGATATATTTTAAATAAGTGTAAAACTTAAAGAAGTTAATTTTGCATCACAGTTTGTAGTTGTTGCAGTAGCAAAGCATCAGGTGCCACCTTTAGCACAATATGATCACTAGACATGTCTGTATATTTTATGAAGTTTGGTCATTGTATGAATTTGAAGTAGATGACTTACCACTAAAGGTACTAAGGAAACAAGAATGACAACTACAACGACCAAACCTCATAAAACATACAGACCTGTCTAGTGATCATATTGTGTTGAAGATGCCACCTGATTCTCAACTACTACAAAAACTATAGACTGTGATGCAAAATTAGCTTCTTTAAGCCTTACCCTTTTTGTTTCAAATATATCATTTAGGTATGCATAGAGGGAACATGAATTAGGGTACACATAGTTCATTTATGAGATTTTTCTTGGGAAACTAATTGCTCAGATCTCATCTACTTCATTTATTATGAAGCTAATTTCTAGAAAGATGTCTTCCCATTCTATTTAAGCCACATTCCTTGTTCTTCTCAAACTTCCTTGGTCATTGTAACTCACTTGCGCATTTCAACATGAATCCTCCAAGGGGGCCTCTCTTTCCCATCTCGCAGCATGGGCATTGCAACATGAATCCTATTGAGACAACTATTGATCCTACAATGGTAAAGAAAATCCCCATATTTTATCAACCTAACATAGTCTTTGGCCACTTTGGAAATGATATTGTGAGCAGTATTGATCTAGCCAAGGGCCAACTTGTTCCTGAAATTATACTACACCATTTTTTCTCTTTCTCTTTGCATGCACTGATTCTTCCCCAAATTTGATTGCTCAGTCAAAAAACATAAAAAAGGGTGCTTAAACTCACCAAGACTCTTCACAAGACTTCTAATGTTTGTAAGCTATACTTGAAAAAAATTGGTTCTTCAAGACAAAGATTGTTTGCACGCCAAGCACTGTACATGAACAGTCAATAAAAGGACTGAAATTCTTTGATTTTAAGACTTCAAAACAATATAATCAGTACATGGAATGATCAAAAATTATAATACCAATCAATGAATGATTTTCCTATCAATGTTGCATTGAATAGAGAGTTTAATAATATAAACACCAGACTGTGTCTTCACGAGCAGAGAAGTGACTGTTTGTAAGGAATTAAAAGTTTAGTGCTTGGTAGTTCATTACATTGTCTTCTTCGACCATACACACCTCCCAAAAAATTCTAAGACTCCTCTCCCATAAAAATCATGTACAAAACCGACCAAAATCCCCTTACAAACTGATTTTCAACTTCTTAACTTGTACAGTTAGTTATATGACTATTACATTTAGTTATTCGTTTGCATTGTTGTCTAGTTGACAACTAGTTGTCAACTTAGACCACTTTAATCTTTCTTGCATCATCTTTAACCTTTCAAAATATTTTAGGTTCCTATACTAATCCCCTAAACTACCTAAACCTCTACTAAACCCTCATTTATCCCTTTAGGCCATAATTGCATAAAAATGCAATTTTACATCTTTTTGGCATTTTAAACTTTGAAGTGAAATTACATGATAATAATGGCATCAATGGACATATAAAAAACTTAGATATATCTATAGGTCCTTGAACCTTACATAAATCCTTGGATCACTCAAGTGACCCCATAAATCTATACCATGCCATAAATCTCCCATTTTGACATAGGATAAGAGCATAGTGATAGAAGATAGATCCGTTTTGTGCATAACCTAAAGTCATTGTATTCTATAAGAGTTTATCTTTGAGAATTTTTTTTGAACATTTCAAGGGACTAGTTGTTCTACAATTAAATCATCATAACTTTCCCATTAATTAACCATCACACATGGCACAGACTATCTTCAAACTGACAATATGTTGCATGTGTAGTACAAAACTATTATTAATTGGGAGATTAAATGCAGATAATTACTAATAGATTAAGAATATTATTAGTATGCTTAATGTTCCATTTAAATGCTAGTATATAAAGAAGAAAATTAGAAGAAAATGAAGATTTTTCTGACCGATAGTCTACAGAATTAGACCTTTATTTGGCTAGGTCAAATCTTCCTTCGTGCTAGCAGTCTATTCGGTTGTAACAATCTTAAGTTTTTGTTAATATATGGCAATCCCATGAACTCTAAGGGCCTAATTCATCCAAAAACTTGATCCCACATAGTTTTTGTCTGCTGCTGTAGTCAAGTTTCATCTTGTCTAGTTGAATACATATGAAATATTCAACCTAAGGCATCATTGTTCAAAAAGAAAACTAACCTTCCCAAATCCAAGCTTTTGAACTCTTATAAAGCATTTCCTTCACTCACCTTTCACATAGTGGCATTGAATCCCAATGGTGAAAATGTGAGTTAGGGCCACATCTTCCAACAAAGATTATTTACATGCCAAGCACTGTACAAGAACAATCAATAAAAGGACTAAAATTCTTTGATTTTAAGACTTTAGAACAATATAATTAGTACATGGAATGATCAAAACTTATAATACCAATCAATGACTTCTTTTCCTATCAATGTTGCATTGAATAGAGAGTTTAATAATATAAACACTAGACTGTATCTTCACAAGTAGAGAAGTGATTGTTTGTAAAGAATTAAAATTTTATTGCTTGGTAGTTCATTACATTGTCTTCTTCAACCATACACACCTCCACACAAGAAGGACTAAAACCAAACCATAGGATGGTCTAGGAATTTAGAAGACATCCTTTATTACAAAGAAAAACAAAATATAGAACTCAAGTCCCAAAGCAAAACTGAATGGCCTAGGTGCCCTGCACCAATACACCCCCCATCCCACCATCCACTCATTTAAATATATTTTCCAAAATCATGTTGAAATATCCATTGACATAAATCAAGATCCTTCCCTCTCACTTCCTTCATTACACAATCACTTTTGGAGTATATTCTAAAGTCCTTGAATCCAATAAAATGTAAGTCAACAACACCAAATATATCACTTAGAAGTCTTGTGAAGAGTCTTGGTGAGTTTAAGTGAAGATTTTACAGAATTAGACCTTTATTTTAAATGCATTTAACACAAAAATAAATAAATTACAAAACTGAACCAATGGCATGATTAGAACAAATAAATAGAATGATAATAATATGCTGAAAATTCTATTCTGTTTAATACATGCTAAAGGACCAGTGCCAACAATTCTTAAACATACTTTATCTGATATGATGAATTCTTAATAAAGGTCCAATTCTATAGATTGCCAGCATGAAGGAAGATTTGAACTAGTCAAATCTATTAGGAATAGTCCCAAGAGATAACTGAGAGGGGGGCGAGGGGGGGGGGGGGGTGTAAATCAGTTATCTACAAGATTCAATTCTTTATCTAATTAATTATAGAAGAAAATTAAGCACATACACAATAAAATATGAACACAATTTTGGTTATGGGGAAACCCAAATAGGTAAAAACCTTGGTGGGAATTGACACCCACTAAAACTGCACTAGTATATAATGATCCTTGTTAGAAGATCTTACAACCCTGTTAGGAGTTGATCTTTACAATGCAATAAGTACAGTGACCTGGTTAAGGGTTGGACCTTGTTAGGAGTCTTTTATAATTAACTTTGTTAGGGGTGAGGACACACTGTTTGAGAGCTCACTGCTCAAAAGGGTGAAGGATGCAACCTTCTGGATAACAGATACACACTATATCTATAAGTGGTGAACTGCAAGGTATATGTGTTGTCTTGATCAGTTCCAATGAATAGTACACTCTCTCTACTTTTTCACATAGACCTTCTACTGATGGCACAATACTTCGCACCTTCTTCTCTACTCTTGTCTTTCAACTAAATGCCATACTTAGCAATCACAAATGACTGCCTATAGGTATCTTTCCTCTAAATGATATAATCAAGTCAGCCTATTAGAACCACCTCAAAATCATATTAGAGAAACAATAAAAGTCTCCAATAAAATCTTTGTCGGCTCTACTAAGCAGGCAACATAATCTGGGACCTATCCAACTCAATATGAGTGAACCCGTCACTTCACACTATCGGCTCTACCAAATTAATTGATACTTTCTCCTCATGTGGAATTATATCATGCACTCTTAACCAAACATTCTTAACTCTCCAATAAACACTAATCCAAGAACGCATACCAAAATGATAGGCACAACTCCTACCAACATAATCTCTATCGGCTCCTATGGATAAACTTAGGAAACTGTGACTGTTAACTATGAACATCATAACTTAACTTCTAGTGCATATCTCACTATGCGTCCATGAAAATAGCTTTATACATATATCTACAACATGCATATAAATGTGCAAGGCTTCATGATAACTATACTGTGAATCTCATACCAAACTCTATCTGTAACTTTTTCAGGAACACTGCTACACAACTATATGTACTCATAATCAACCTCTGCATCCATAATATAATGCTGATATAACATATCTATGCAACATATGCTCAAGGCTCACTTCTTAAGACTTACACACATGCTGCTTACCATACGTTGTCATCAATGACAAACATACAGTCAACACTGGATTGCTGACAAATCTCCAATAATCCCCCCCTTTGGAAATGATGGCAACATATGGAATTAAAAACACCACCAATCCAAATGAGTGATTATTTTATAACATTCTCCATTTCCTCAACAAAACTCCCCCAAGGATGAATCCTCCATTTCTTACTATTTTGTGTCTTCTTGATAAATACTCACTCCCCCTTTCTATAATATTCTCCATTGCCTGAACAAAACTCCTTCAAGAATGAATCCTTCATCTCTTACTATTTTTGCTTTTCATGACTATATACTTACTTCCCCTTTGACATTAATGGCAAAGGGCACCAAACAATTAAGCACCAGTACTACTCCTGATGTACAGTGGTCAACCTTTCATCATTCACTGAGGACTGATGCACTCTTGCAAGCTCTAATCAGATTCAAGGAAGGGAATTAATCCTAGCTTCTCCCTGAGATACTCAAAAGTATCCTTAGTTAAAGGTTTTGTGAATATGTCCACTACCTGATATTTTGTACTCACATAATTTCCAACTTCACTTCTTTCTATGCTACTTTCTTTCTTAGGAAATGATACTTTATCTCAATGTGTTTAGTCTTTGCATACATCATAGGGTTCTTAGACATATTGATAGTGCTAGTGTTATCACAATGAATAACAATAGGATAATCAATTTGAATACCAAAATATTTTATCATCTTCTTGATCCAAGCAATTGTTAAACAATTTAGTGTTGCTGCCACATACTCAACTTCTGTTGTTGACTGAGAAATACAATTTTGCTTCTTACTTGTCTAGGTGACACGCCTATCTCCAATAAATATTTCTGTTACAAGTAGTGGTTTCCGTTGCACCAAAAGATCAACCTGTTAATGCCTAATACAACCACTAGACTTATAGAAGACACAGGAGGTAGTTAAGCCATGTCACAAATCCCGAGGGGAGCACTGACCATTTTTCCAACAATCTCCCCCTCAGCATTACTCGAGGGGATTTGAACCTGTGACCAAGCTCTGATACCACTTTTTACAAGCAGTGGTTTCCGTTGCACCAAAAGATTGACTTGTTAATGCCTGATACAACCACTAGACTTATAGAAGACACAAGAGGTGGTTAAGCCATGTCACAAATCCTGAGGGGAGCACTGACCATTTTTCCAATAATTTCTCCTCCTGAGGTACTCTTCCTATCATCCATGCATCCTACCCAATCTGCATCTATATACACATGAAGTTCTATGTTTTCTGAATTAGGATACCATAAACCAGTCTATAGTTCCTCTCAAGTATCTGAATATCCTCTTTATTGCCATGAGATGACTTTTCTTAGGTTTTTCTAAAAATCTTCCAACAATACCAACTCCATTGGAAATCTCTGGTCTAGTTTGAGTAAGATAGATTATTTTACCAATCATAGACTGATACAAGGTTATGTCTACTGCTGCTGAATCATCTTCTTTTGAAAACTTGCATCCTGTTATCATAGGGGTACTAACTGGCTTGCAATCATCCATCTTGAATTTCTTCAAGATCTCTTTCACATACTTAGTTTGATTTATGAATATACCTTTATCTATCTGGTGCACATTCAATCCCAGAAAGTACTTGATAGATCCAATCATGCTCATCTCAAATTCTCTCTGCATTTCCTTAGCAAATTCTGCACTAAGCTTGTCATTGCCACCAAAGATAATGTCATCAACAAATATAGCAACTAAAAATAGTCCATCAGATGTTTCTCTTATGAAAAAATTAAAATCTGCTGGTCCTTTCTTGAATCCAATCTTTGTCAAGTATCCATCCAGTCTTTCATACCATGCTCTAGCGGCTTGCTTAAGTCCATAGAGGGCTTTCTTCAATTTGCATACCATATCAGGTTTGTCTGATAAGGTGAATCCTTCAGGCTGCTCTATGTATACTTCTTCCTTCAATTATCCATTTAGGAATGCTGACTTAACATCCATCTGGTATACCTTAAAGTCTTTGAAGGTAGCATAAGCTAGAAATAATTTTATGGCTTCCAATATGCTTACAGGGGCAAATGTATCTAAATAATCAATTCCTTCTCTTTGCGCATATCCTTTACACACTAGTCTTGCTTTTTTTCTTACCATTGTTCCATCTTCATTCATCTTATTTAGGAATATCCACTTGGTTCCAATAACATTCTTATCACTAGGCCTAGGGACCAATTCCCATGTATAATTCTTTATTATGTGATCTAGCTCTTCTTTCATTACTTCATGTTGTATAAGATAAAATATGGATGGGGTCCTAGAACAATAGTTTGCACATAAAAGAGACCCCAAAACCAATATTTTACACATACATTTTAATTGTATTGATATGGGTGTAAATGTAGAAGGATAATGTTTAAATGAATAAATAAAGGTACTTACCTCCGAAAAAGAATCGGCTGAAAACCCTATCAAATGGTCTTAGAAATTGTTGATTCCTGCATTCCTAAATTGAAACTGCGAGATCTACAAAACCCATACATCTTTTTCTAATCTTAGGGAGGTCATCCTTGACCTAGATAGTGAGGCAAGGTCTTACCCCGGGGTAGGATCCTGCCCCTCAAAGCTCTGATGAAAATTGTGTTCACGGATCTTAGAAGTTTGGTGAAAAGGGTATCCAGATCTACATTTCAATTCACAATCCTGTACCTGGACCTGCAAGAAAAATGGTTTTTTTGTTTGGATGATGGGTTTTCCTTAGTCAAACCTTGGTTTGGAATCAACCTTAATAATGGAATTGAAATAGAGAATGCTATCAAGTAGTAGAAGTAAATCTAACAACGAAGCTATGATATTCAATAGATATGCAATTGTATTTCAAATGTAAACAAGTATATTAATATGAAAGCTTGAATATAACATTTAACAAATTTAAATCAAACCCTCCATGATTGTATGCTTGGAATCCACCTTGAGGGAAGAATGAACAGATCTTGAAGATGAACAAAGGATCTTGAAGGAAGATCACACCACCATGATGACTAGATCCAGGGTTTTGAATGATAAATCTTTAATGCTTGAACCAAATCCCTTGAAAGGATTGAATGCTTGAATCCTTGATCTTCAATGGAGAACTTGAATGAAGAAGAATACTTGAATGCTTCCTTGAAAATGATTGATGAAATGCTTTCTTGATCTTGCTTGAGAGCTTGAGAGATTATGAGAGATGAGATGGAGAAAATGAGAGAGGAAGGCTTCCTTTTATAGTGATCTAGTGCACAAACTTCTAGAGAGGCTGCCATTGGAGAATTAAATCCCAATTAACCTTAACCTCTAGAAATGGACCTAGATTAAATGAAATTTAAGAGTTTACCATTTTGGAGACCAAAACAGTTGACCCAAAAGCGGGAAAATAATTCTTTTTGAAACCCAACATTCAAAAATCATGAGACCTTGAAATTTGGACCCTAGGTCAAGAACAAGGTTGACCCTAAACTAGGTCAAGGATGAGGTCATCCTTGACCTTGAGGTCAAAAACCTCAAGATCTCAGTCCAGAATGCTAGAAAAATGAAGAAAGAAAGTGGAAAAGGGGGCAGAATTAGGGGAAAAGCTAGATCTAAGATGAGGACCCATTCAAGGTGCTTGACATGATCCCAAAAAACCTACTTAGAGGGATAAATGCTCTTAACATGGAAGTGCTTCCATTTTAAGATTATACATTAAGCCCCCACTTTAGCAAGAGTATGGACTTGATGCAAACTCTTGGTAAAGGAGAATAAAGAAAATATCTGAGTGGATTCGCAATGAGATAAAATAATAGTTAGATAAGGACACACACCCCTAGACTAAGGATTATAACTCAACATACATGCATGAGGGTGCAAAAAGAGAAAACCAAAAGAATAGGGGTTAGTACAAACCCAAATCAACTAGTAGAGGAAACCTTGCTAAGAAATATTTCCTATACTAATATCATATTTGGAAAGCTATCATAAAAGCATAAATGATTATATAAGAAAGACAAGAACAACACTATAAATAACATAGCTTCATGATCCAGTCCTACTATCATGAAAGCAAAAAGAGAGAAAAGGAAAAGATTGATTTCCTTGCCTAGTAAGATGCCCACCTTACCGTGAATTACCAAGGGAGGGAGATCCAAATAGGTGGCCAAACCTGATAGTTCACGCATAAACTATGCTTGCAATTGTAATGCATCTTCTGATAGCTTCTGGAATACCCATAGATCCACCTTCTTATATCACTATGAATATGAAATGCATGTCTCCTCAGGATTTAGAAACTTATGTGTGTTACCTTTGAAAGATTTAGCATATTGAAAATGCACGTCTCTTCAGGATTTAGCAAATTATGTGCATTACCTTCCAAGATTTTGCATGTTGAAAATTGGAAAATGCATGTCTCCTTAGGAATTAAAAACTTATGTGTGTTACCTTCAGAGGATATAGTATACTTGAAAATTGAAAAATGTGTGTCTTTTTAGGATTTAGCAACTTATGTGCATTACCTTCCAAGATTTAGCATATAGAAAATTGAAAAATGTGTGTGTTTTCAGGATTTAGCAACTTATGTGTGTTACCTTCCAAGTTTTAGCATATAAAATAAAAAAAACTATAGTACAAGGGAGACCCTATATATGCCCCCCTCCTTATCATGGCCATCTACTAGAGATGATAAGGAAGATGAGGAGGATACCTACTTCACAATACAAGGAGATACCCTATTTAACAATAATGTACACCATATTATAAGCGAGGGATATTGACCCCTACAATATCCAAGAGTATAGATAATTTTGAAAAAGGATATGTCACTCATGGAAAAAAGATCCTCAATGAAAGAGAACTTATCAACAAGACCCCCACCATAGAGGAGTGCTTTTAGATAAAATATCATCTTTCAAAAGGTGAGAACAAAAATTCAATCATCAAGCCCCCTACAAAGAAGAGGAAGATGAATCTTTGGAACGAGGGAAAATAACTCTAACACCAAAGCAAGGGTAAGAGTTTATAAAGAACATCATTTACAACATAGATAAGAGGTGAAGAAATAGGACAACAACCTCTCATAAAAACATTATCCATAGTCAAAATATCTGTCAATATGATGAAATAATATTGCAATATAAACAAATACCACTAAGCTAAGGAAAGCAGTTCCCTACATAAAGAGAAAGAAGGGAGAACCTTTCCCCCCAAGGATGAAAGCAAGGGATACTTTTACAAGACAAATGTCTTAGAAGAGATATCTTGAATAATAGAAGAGAGAAATGGATGAAAAGCTATCATAATACAAACTATCAAGATAAATGAAAGAATAACCAATTAAGCTCAAAGTAGGAACATAATGGATTCTAGAAGATAGGAAGAAATATACCTCTTGCCCCCCAATGTAGAGGAGAAAAGATCTATGTTATATCAGAATGAGGGGTAAAATTATGAAGAAATCTCAAAGGAGAAGTTTATTTTCTTTTATCTTTATGGATCAGATAATAAGGAGAAGGTACTTTGAAGAATCTTTGCACATCTACATGATGAACCATAGTTTGAACCTCAACATAAGTGTGGGAAGAACTAGGAGTAGCATATGGAGAATTGTGAAAATGAATATTAAGAATCATATTAGGAAATATAGGATTAGGATTAGGAAGATTAGGAACTAGATTAGGAATGATACAATTAGGATTAGGACGTTTACGAATACTAGGACAAGTGTAGGAAGTGATATGAATGGAAGACACAACCGAAGGAACACTTGGAACCATAGTTGGAAAAGGGTTTGAATAGATATAAGTAATACTATGGTAAGAAGGCTGTGAGGTAGGATCTTGATTTCCCATAAGATCACCACTAAGAGGAAGAGCGTTAAGGGAATTCATATCTTTCTCCGCTAATGCCTCATCACTAGAAGGAATCCCAAATGGAGATGAAGGATCTATAATGTCATCTTCTTTCGCATAATAGGAGTGTGTTTTAGAGAATATGTCATCCTCTTGTATCAAAAATTATTCATGAGGAAAGGATAAATCAATGTCTTTAGCCAAGGGTTCATTCCAAAAAGTAGAATTATCCACAATGGTTTCATGAAGAGAGTAATCAACATCCAAATCCAAAGGTTCATCCCAAATAGGAGGATTATCCATAATGGTTTCATGAGGAAGAGAGTAATCAAAATCCAAATCCAAAGGTTCATCCCAAATAGGAGGATTATCCATAATGGTTTCATGAGGAAGAGAGTAATCAACATCCAAATTCAAAGGTTCCTCCCAAATAGGAGGATTATCCACAATGGTTTCATGAGGAAGAGAGTAATCAACATCCAAATTCAAAGGTTCATCCCAAATAGGAGGATTATCATCCCTATCCATAAAGCACATTGTAGGAGTGCCATAAGTCATTAAAGCTTGATCCCTAAAGGGGAAAGAAGGTAAATTTTATTGTTAACTAGGCTCATAGAAAAGACATATATGAGGATAAGAATGAACATCAATCCCCAACTCATCTTTGTAAAGGTCAATTGAAGAGGTTGTGGAGGAGGGTGAAATAGGAATAGGATCAATGGAGATCTCATTCAAACAATTTTCATCCTAACTTCCATGTACCTCATTAAGGGATCTATCATCTTTTGTAAGAAAGACCTCATAAAAGTATTCAAAACAAAAATCATACATGTTGAACACAAAGTAATACTACAAGCATGAAAAGTGTAAATATTTTTGTATTTTTAAAGAAATTTTGCAATTTTTTTTATATTTTTAAAATATAAATGCAAGAACATAAAAGAAAGCATGTAAGATCTAACATAAAATGCAAATCTAACACCAAAAAGAAAGAGTTGTCGTAAAACGGGTTCACCAAAATGTAAAAGATAAAATATAGATGGGTCCTAGAACAATGGTTTGCACATAAAAGAGACCCCAAAACCAATATTTTACACATACATTTGAATTGTATTGATATGGGATGTAAATGTAGAAGGCTAATGTTGAAATGAATAAATAAAGCTACTTACCTCTGAAAAAGAATCAACTGAAAACCCTATCAAATGGTCTTAGAAACTGTTGATTATCGTGCCTCTAAATCGAAATTGCAAGATCTACAAAACCCAAAAATCTTTTTTTGATCTAAGGGAGGTCATCCTTGACCTAGATAGTGGGGCAAGGTCTTACCCCAGGGTAGGATCCTACCCCTCAAATCTTGGACAAAAATTCTATTCACAGATCTCGGAAGTTCGGCGAAAAGGGTATTCAGATCTGCACTTCAATTCACAATCTTGTACCTGCATCTGCAAGAAAAATAGTTTTTTTTGTTTGGATGAGGGGTTTGCCTTAGTAAAACCTTGGTTTGGAATCATCCTTTATAATGGAATTGAAATAGAGAATGCTAGCAAGTAGTAGAAGTAGATCTAACAACAAAGCTATGATATTCAATAGATATGCAATTGTATTTCAGATGTAAACAAGTATATTGATATGAAAGCTTGAACATAACATTTAACAAACGTAAATCAAACCCTCCATGATTGTATGCTTGGAATCTACCTTGAGGGAAGAATGAATAGATCTTGAAGATGAACAAAGGATCTTGAAGGAAGATCACATCACCATGATGGCTAGATCTAGGGTTTTGAATGATGAATCTTGAATTCTTGAACCAAATCCCTTGAAAGGCTTGAATGATTGAATCCTTGACCTTCAATGGAGAAATTTAATGAAGAAGACTTGAATGCTATTGAAAATAGGGGATACTGAGAGGGGGGGGGGGGGGTGAATCAGTATTCTACAAACTTTTACTTTTTCCCAATTATGGATATAACATATAATCTTAATGCATGCATAACATAGAAATCTAAACAATGTGCATAGCAATAAAACAAAAGAACTCATAACACATTATTTGTTCTCGAGGAAAACCTGGCCAAGGAAAAACCTCGGTGGGGATGGTACCCACAAAGATCCACTAATCAAAAGTATCCTGTTAAGGATGTTGACCCTGCTAGGAGTCTATTACATGCATATAGTGTCTCAGTCTTGATTAAGGGACTATAGGCCTTGTTAGAAGCCTCAACCCTATTAGGAGTTGGCAGTACAAAATGTGATTACCAGATGAGCCCACTGCCCAAACAAGTAATGTACAGTATTTACTGATTACAAAAGAGGTCAAGGTACATAAACTTATACTTCTTGCATCAATATCTCTTTGCTGCTCTTTCACTATCGCTATTACATACACATCATATATCTCGCATCATATCATGATACTTTCTTACATTTTACAATTACATTTATACAAGTTATTAAGGCTAATAAATTTTCTAGTCAGCTGCCATATTACAAAATAACTTTACCCAAGGTTTAACATCTAGGATGTAATCCTTTTATATTATTAAGTCATTATTTTGATAAACAAAATAATCCCTTAACTCTTTATCAATTCTGTCTTCATATTCTATCCTGTCAGCTTGACACTGTCTTTAGAAAAACTATCATAACTTCTTCCGTACATGCCATACTAACTTGCACTCTAATGTGAGTCTTCAATAGTCACCATAGAGTCTATGTTCAAGTGTGCAAGCACTAAAATTACTCCAATCAACATCGCCAATCAAAACTATCTTCTAGTTCACTGGCAAAAACACACTGTCTCATACTTAGACAATTTTGCATTGCGCTCTGACATACTGGCTCTTTGACCTATGCGATCTTCATGTAGATCATATGTTTCCATAATGAAAACATCTATGTAACCAACTCAGCCAAATTTCCAACCAATGCTTCCTTGAAAATGCTTGATGAAATGCTTTCTTGATCTTGCTTGAGGGCTTGAGAGATTATGAGAGATGAGATGGAGAAAATGAGAGAGGAAGGTTTCCCTTTATAGTGATCTAGGGCACAAACTTCTAGAGAGGCTAACATTGGAGAATTAAATTCAAATTAACTTTAAACCCTAGAAATGGACCTAGATTAAATGCAATTTAAGTTTTACCTTTTTAGAGACCAAAATAGCTGACCTAGAAGTAGGAAAATAATTCTTTCCAAAACCTGACATCTAGAAATCATGGGACCTTGAAATTTTGACCCTGGGTCAAGGATGAGGTTAACCTTGACCTAGGTTAAGGATGAGGTCTTCCTTGAACCTCAAGGTCTTCCTTGACCTTGAGGTCAAAAACCTTAGGATATCAGTCCAGAATGCCAAAAAAATGTAGACAAAAAGTGGAAAAGGGCAGAATCAGGGGAAAAGCCAGATCTAAGCCGAGGACCCATTCAAGTTGATTGACATGATCCCAAAAAACCTACTCGAAGGGATAACCAATCTTAACATGGAATTTCTTCCATTTTAAGATGATACACATGCCAATCTAAATCATTACATGTATCTTCAACACTTAAAGTTTCAATCTGTGAAAGTAAACATACCGGTACATCATTTGTTGAACTCTTTGCTTTTGATCTTGTCATGAATTTTCTACTCTGATCTCCAATGATGTCTTCCTTTGAATGATATCTAGATGTGAACTTAGGAACATTAGGTGTGACTCTCTCATCTTCCTTTTATGTTTCTTCTTCACTTGTTTCAGGTTCATTGAATAAAACATCAATGCTGTCAAACATTTCGTCAACAACTTGTTCACTGCTAGTAGGTCTTTCTTCAATCATAGGTGCATAATCATGATATCTCTCTTGAATCATAAAATTTTATCAATCCTTACATGAGAACTTTCAATGATCTTCAATCTCAATTTAAAACATCTATATGTTGGAGATTTGCCAGCATGCTAGTGCTGACTGTATGTTTCTCATTGATGACAACATATGGTAAGTAGCATGCATGGAAGACTTATGTAGTAAGCTTTAACTATATGAAGCATGGACATGTTATCAGCATGATATCATGGATGTAGAGGTTGATTGTTATTATAGACAGTTATATTGCAGTTTGTATCAACAATGTTCCTATCAGAGTAACAGGTAGTGTTCTGAGTATGGTTGTGCGTATAGTTGTCATGAAGCCTTGAACCCTTGGATATGTGATGAAGACATATTAGTGATGTTACATTCATGGACACATAGTCTTATGATTAGTAGAAGTAAAGTTATGCAGTCTCTATTCACCAGTAGCAGTGTCCTGTGTTTTTTCAAAAGAGCCAACATAGATTATATTGGTTCTTGGAGTTGCACCTATAATTTTGGTATGTGCCCTTGGATTAGAGCTCAGAGAAGAGTTAGTAATGTTTTTTTAAGAGTGCATGAGGTAATTCAGCTTGAGGAGAAAGATCCAGTTGTTTTGGTAGAGCCGACAATGTGTAGAATGCGTTTACAATTATCTTATTAGACATCTCCCATAATGAGTTGCGTGCTTAGTAGAGCTGACTAAATTATTATTATATTTTGTTATGAATTCTCTAATATGATTTCAAGGTGGTTCTAACAGGCCAACTTGATTATATCATTTAGAGGAAAGATACTTATAAGAAGTCATTTGTGATTGCTGAAGTGTGGTTCATGGTTGACAAGGAAGAAAGAGCAGAGTGTGTGAAGTGTTGAACCATCAGAAAAAGGTCTATGTGACCATGTAAAGTATTTGTGCTATACATTGGAACTAATCTAGATAGCAGGTCAAAGCATAGTTCACCAAGATCCAAATATAGTGTGTATTTGTTAAATGGAAGGTTGTAGCCTTCACCCCTTTAAGCAGTGTGCTCTTGGATAGTGCATCCTCTCCCCTAATAGGGACTATTGTAAAAAAATCCTAATAGGGCCCAACCCTTGACCAGGTCTACTGTACTACATATATTGTAAAGAAAATACTAACAGGGTTAAGGATCTTCTAACAAGGAACATAATACACTAGTACAGAATATTAGTTGGTGTCAATTCCCACCGGGGTTTTTACCTATTTGGGTTTCCCCATAACCAAAATATTGGTGTTGTGTTCAAGTGTTATTTCATTGTGTTTATGCTTTATGTTTAAGTATACTTAATTGGATAAATAATTGAAACTTGTAGATAATTGATTCACTCCCCCCCTCCCAGTTATCTCTTGGGACTATTCCTAACAATTGGTATCAGAGCCAAGTACCTCAGAGAGAAATTTTAACAACTTGAGGTTGATCAGATGGAATTCTTTAGAAAAGAAAGTCCTAAGTTTGATGGAGAGAATTATATTGATTGGAAGAACAAGATGGTAACTCATTTGCAATGCATTTCTTTTGAAGTTTTTAATGTAACTATCAAAGCAGTCAAGATCCCTACCTTAGAAGACCTCGTAAAGGATGATGCTAATAAAAAGAAAAAGGAATTGTTTCATTGAAATGAAATAGCCAAAGAAACCCTTATTAGTGCCCTATCTGATAGTGAGTTCTCAGAATTAAAGAAGGTAGATACAACTCACAAAATATGGAAGCACCTAGAAGACATGTTTGAAGGAGACAAACAAGCAAAGGATGTGTGCAGAAAGACATGGAAGAAAATATACAATGCATTAGAGATGTTGCCTAAAGAAAACATTAGAGCTTACAATCAAAGGATCAATGAAGCAGTTGTTGGAATCAGGAACAATGGTGGAGAGATCTCAGTTGAAGACATTATGGACAAATTGATGACTAATCTCACTCTAGAATATGAAAACAAGATCAACATCCTTGATGAGACCATGCAACTTACATCAATTTTCAAAAGAGAGACCTTGATCAGCAAAATCTCAGCTTTTGAGATTTCAAGATTGAAGACAGAACCTAAAAGTGAGACAGACTTCAAAGCAACAATCCATGGTAAGAAATCTGCAAACACTTCTTGTAGTTTTGATAATGATGATGAAGAGAAAACTCTAGATGATTTCATTTCTATGGTTGCTAAAAGAGAAAAGAAAGGAAAAGGAAAATATGAAGGTCAATTGCCATTCAAATGCTTTTCATGTAATAAGATTGGTCACTTTGCATCTAAGTGTCCTTTGAGAGCTAAGAAGTTCAAAAATGACTATAAGCGTACATACTCCAAGGAATGTTACTATGTTGAAGATGGAGTTTCAAATGATGATTCAACTAAAGAAGAAATTGGATTCATTCCTATTATAGAAAAAATGAATAATAAGACAGTTCATGAAAATAAAAAAGAGGAACAAGAGCTAGCATTAATTTCACAAGATGATATAAGGACATATTGGATTATAGATAGTGGTTGTTCACATCATATGACAGGTGATAAAAATAGATTTGTTCATCTTGAAAAATACAATGGTGGCATGGTTAGATTTGGAGATAACACTCCTAAACCTATCATTGGTAGAGGAGCTATCACACTGGATGGAAAGAACAATACTGATGATGTTCTCTATGTAGATGGTTTGAAACATAACCATCTTAGTGTTGGGCAGTTACTTGGTAAAGGTTATCAGTTGGAGTTCAAAGATGATAAATGCATCATTAACAAAAAGGATGGTGTTATGATTGCATCAGGCTCAAAAACTAAAGGTAATGTTTTCCAACTCAATTCAGAAGCAAGTTGTTTTGTTGCTAAAGTTGATGATAGTTGGTTGTGGCAAAAGAGACTTTGTCATATTAATTTTGATAACATAGTAAAGATAAGAAATGTAAAGGCAATAAGAGATCTACCTAGCATAGCAAAACCAGTTGATACCATATGCAAGGAATGTGTGATGGGAAAGCATGTAAGAAACTCATTTAGGAGCAAGCATAATTCAGCAGAGAACAAGTTAGATTTGATTCATATAGACCTATGTGGACCAACTCAAACAAGATCATACTATGGTGAAAGGTATTTCATTTTGTGTGTTGATGATTATACTAGAATGATGTGGGTTTCTTTCTTGAAAGATAAGTCAGAAGCATTTGAAAAGTTCAAGATATTCAAGGATAAGGTTGAGAATGAATCTAGACTAAAGATAAAATGTCTAAGATTGAATAGAGGAGGAGAATTCACCTTTGATAGATTATATGAGTACTGTGAAGAACATGGCATAAAGAGATAGTTGAGTGCACCTAGAACCCCTCAGAAAAATGGAATTGTAGAGAGAAGGAATAGGATCATTCTTGATACAACGCGCACCATCATGATTGAAGGAAAAGTTGCACACACCTATTAGAGAGATGTAGTCAATACAACAGTCTATACTATCAATAGAATTCAATTAAGACCTGACACTGACAAAACACCATATGAGCTATGGTTTGGTAATGTTCCCATAGTAAAATACTTCAGAATATTTGGAAGCAAGTGGTACATCAAGAGGGATGAAGTAGTAGGCAAGTTTGATGCAAGAAGCGATGAAGGTACTTTCCTTGGTTACTTTAATAAAAGAAAAACTTATAGATGTTACAATTTAAGGTTAAAGAAGATCATTGAAAGTGCTCATGTTAAGATTGATGAAAATTTTATGGTTCAAGAAAGATATCATGATTACTCACCTATGATAGAAGAAGAAACCAGACCCTCCACCAATCAGACAATTTTTGAAGAGATGTTTGATATAATTGATGTGTTATTCAATGACCCTGAGACAAGTGAAGCAAAAACTCCAAAGGCTCATGAGACCACATCACCTAAAGTTCCAAAGTTTCCTTCTAGATGTCATTCTAAGGATGACATCATTGGAGATTAGAGAAGAAAAGTCACAACAAGATCAAAAGCAAAAGATCAAGCAAACAATGAAGTGGTATGTTTACTATCTTAGATTGAACCCTTAAGTGTTGAAGATGCATGTAAAGATTTAGATTGTCATGATGCTATGAAAGAAGAACTAGATCTAATTATTAAGAATGACACTTGGGAACTGGTCACAAGACCTAGTGATAAGAATGTGATTGGAACAAAGTGGATATTCAAAAATAAAATGAATGAAGATGGTACAGTAGTGAGGAACAAAGCAAGATTAGTATGTAAGGGATAAGCACAAAGAGAAGGCATTAATTATTCAGACACATTTGCACCAGTGAGCAGATTAGAAGCCATTAAATTGTTCTTGGCTTATGCAACATTCAAAAACTTCAAATTTTATTAGATGGATGTTAAGTTAGCATTCTTGAATGGAGAGCTAAAAGAATAAGTATACATTGAGCAGCTAAAAGGATTCACCTTATCAGACATACTTGATATGGTATGCAGATTGAAGAAAACCCTCTATGGACTAAAGAAAGCCCCTAGAGTTTATTATGAGAGACTTGATGGATATCTAACAAAGATTGGATTTAAGAAAGGAGTAGTAGATTGCAATCTATTTATAAGAGAGACATCTGAAGGACTACTACTTGTGGCTATATTTGTTGATGACATCATCTTTGGGGGTAATGACAAATTAAGTGCAAAATTTGCTAAAGAAATGCAAAGTGAATTTGAGATGAGTATGATTGGTCCTATCAAATACTTTTGGGGACTAAATGTGCAACAGAAAGAAAAAGGAATTTTTATTAATTAGTCAAAGTATGTGAAAGAGATACTGAAGAAATTCAAAATTGATGATTGCAAGCTCGTAGGAACACCTATGATTACTGGATGCAAGCTTACAAAAGAAGATGACTCACCAGCAGTGGATAAAACATTTTACAAGTCTATGATTGGTAAAGTCATATATCTTACTCAAACTAGACCTGACATTTCAAATGTAGTTGGCATAGTTGGGAGATTTGTAGCAGAGCCTAAACAAAGTCACCTCATGGCAGTAAAGAGGATATTCAGATATTTGCAGGGAACTATAGATTATGGTCTATGGTATTCCAATTCATTAAATATTGAGCTTCATGTGTATACTAATGCTGATTGGGAAGGATGCCTTGATGATAGAAAGAGTACATCAGGTGGAGCAGTGTTTCTTGGTGATAGACTTGTCACTTGGACAAATAAGACGCAAAATTGTATTTCTCAGTCAATAGCAAAAGCAGAGTATGTTACAACAGCCTTAAATTGTTCTACAATTATTTGGATCAAGAAAATGGTAAAAGACTTTAGAATTCAAATTGATTATCCTATTATTATTTATTGTGATAACACTAGCACTATTAATATGTCTAAGAACCCTGTGATGCATGCAAAGACAAAACACATTGAGATCAAGTATCACTTCCTAAGAGAGAAAGTGGTAGAGAAAGAAGTCAAGTTGGACTAAGTGAATACTAAAGATCAGTTGGTAGACATATTCACAAAGCCCTTGTCTAAGGATACTTTTGAGTATCTTAGGGAGAAGTTGGGAGTAATTCCCTTCCTTGATTCTTCTTAGAAGAAAGTAGAAAAGGCATTAGTCCTCAGGGACTGATGGAAGGTTGACTACTCTACCTCAGGAGTAGTACTGGTGCTTAAACTAATTGGTTCCCTTTTCCATTGATGTTAATGGAGGAGTAATATACAGAGTCATGAAAAACAAAAGCAAAGTAGGAGTATTATACTAAGGGGGAGTAGTATTTAGTTTTGGAAGCAGTTCAGTTGAGGAAATGGAGAATATTGAAGAATATTGCAGCAGATGAAGGATTCATCTTTGGGGGAGTTTTGATGAGGAAATGGAGAATGTTATAGAATAATTTCTCATTGGACTGGTGGTGGTTTTTCATTCCATATGTTGTCATCAATGCCAAAGGGGGAGATTGTTGGAGATTTGCCAGCAAGCCAGTGCTGACTATATGTTTGTCATTAATGACAACATATGGTAAGTAGCATGTGTGGAAGACTTATGTAGTAAGCTTTAACTATATGAAGCATGGACATGTTATCAGCATGATATCATGGACGCAGAGGTTGATTGTTAGTATAGATAGTTATATTCTAGTTTGTATCAGCAGTGTTCCTGTCAGAGTAATATGCAATGTTCTGAGTATGGTTGTGCATATAGTTGTCATGATGCCTTGCACCCTTGGATATGTGATGAAGACATATTATTGATGTTACATTCATGGATGCATAGTTTTATGATCAGTAGAAGTAAAGTTATGCAGTCGCTATTCACTAGTGTCCTGTGTTTGTTCAAAAGAGCCGACAGAGATTATATTGGTTCTGGAGTTGCGCCTATCATTTTAGTATGTTCCCTTGGATTAGAGCTTGGAGAAGAGTTATTAATGTTTAGTTAAGAGTGCATGAGGTAATTTAGCTTGAGGAGAAAGATCCATTTGTTTTGGTAGAGCCGACAGTGTGTAGCATGCATCTACAGTTATCTTATTGGACAAGTCCCAAAATGAGTTGCATGCTTAGTAGAGCTGACTGAATTATTATTGGAGTTTGTTATAAATTCTCTAATATGATTTCAAGGTGGTTCTAACAGGCTGAATTAATTATATCATTTAGAGGAAAGATACTTATAAGTAGTCATTTGTGATTGCTGAAGTGTGGTTCATGGTTGACAAGGAAGAACAAAGTAGAGTGTACGAAGTGTTGAACCATTAGAAGCAGGTCTATGTGACCAAGTAAAGTATTTTTTCTATACATTGGAACTAATCTAGACAATAGGTCAAAGCGCAGTTCACCAAGATCCAGATATAGTGTGCATCTGTTAAATGGAAGGTTGTAGCCTTCACCCCTTTGAGTAGTGTGCTCTTGGACAACATGTCATCTCCCCTAACAGGGACTATTGTAAAAGACTCCTAATAGGGTTTGACCCTTAACTAGGCCTACTACACTAAATATATTTTAAAGAAACTCCTAACAGGGTTAAGGATCTTCTAACAAGGATCATAATACACTACTACAAAATATTAGTTGGTGTCAATTCCCACTGGGGTTTTTACCTATTTGGGTTTCCCCATAACCAAAATATTGGTGTTGTGTTCAAGTGTTCTTTCATTGTGTTTATGCTCTATGTTTAAGTATACTTAATTGGATAAGGAATTGAAACTTGTAGATAACTGATTCACTCCCCCCCTCTTAGTTATCTCTTGGGACTATTCCTAACACTATAAGCTTTTCTTTTAGTAGAGTAACCAAGAAAAATACCTTCATCACTTCTTGTATCAAACTTTCCTATAGCTTCATCTCTCTTGATGTAGCACTTGCTTCCAAAGATTTTGAAGTATTTCACTATAGGTACATTACCAAACCATAGCTCATAAGGTGTCTTGTTTGTGCCTTATCTCAATTGAATTCTATTGATTGTATAAACTGGAGTATTGACTGCATCTCTCCAATAGGTGTGCACCACCTTTCCTTCAATCATGATAGTACGCGCTATATCAAGAATGATCCTATTCCTTCTTTTTGTAATTCCATTCTATTGAGGGGTTCTAGGTGCACTTAGTTGTCTTTTTATCCCATGTTCTTCATAGTACTCATAAAATCTGTTAGAGGTGAATTCTACTCCTCAATCTAGTCTTAGACATTTAATCTTCAATCCAGATTCATTTTCAACCTTATCTTTGAATATTTTGAACTTCTCAAATGCTTCAGACTTGTCCTTTAAGAATGCAACCCACATCATTCTAGAATAGTCATCAACACAAAAAATAAAGTACCTTTCACCATAGTATGATCTTGTTTGAGTTGGTCCACATAAGTCTATATGTTTTAGATCCAACTTGTTCTCTACTAAATTGTTCTTGCTTTTGAATGAATTCCTCACATTCTTTCCCATCACACATTCCCTTCATATTGTATCAACTAGTTTTGCTATGCTTGGAAGATCTCTTACTACCTTTACATTTCTTATCTTCACTATGTTGTCAAAATTGATGTGACATAGTCTCTTACACGATAACCATCTGTCATCTACTTTAGCAACAAAACAACTTGCTTCAAGATTGAGCTGAAAAACATCACCTTTAGTCTTTGAACTTGATGCAATCATCTCTCCTTTGTTGTTAATGATGCACTTATTATTTTTGAATTCCAACTGATATCCTTTTTCAAGAAAATATCCAACACTTAGTAAGTTATGCTGCAAACCATCAACATAAAGAACATCATCAGTATTGTTCTTTCCATCCAAGATGATAGCTCCTCTACCTATGATAGGTTTAGGAGTGTTGTCTCCAAATCTAACCATTCCTCCTTTGTATCTGTCCAGATGTACAAATCTATCCTTGTCTCCTATCATATGATGAGAGAAACTGCTATCAATGATCCAATCTGTCTTGATGTCAGCTTGTGAAATCAATGCTAACTCCTATTCTTTCTTTTCATCTTCAAGGTCCATTTCATCAAACATTTTCTCCATTTCTTCAAGAGTAATGAATCCAATTTCATCTTCTATTGATTCTTCATCTGATACTCCATCACCAACATAGTAACTCTTTTGTATACTTAGGTTTATAGTTAGTCTTGAACTTCTTGACTTTTGTAGGACATTTAGAAGCAAAGTGACCAATCTTATTACATGAAAAGAATTTGAATGGTAACTGACCTTCATATTTTCCTTTTCCTTTTCTTTCCTTTTTAGCAATCATAGAAATGAAATCATCTAGTTCTATATCATCATCCTCGTCATCAAAATTACTAGAGGTGTTCAAAAATTTCTTACCATGGACTGAAGCTTTGAATGATGTTTCACTTTTAGACTTTGTCTTCAATCTTGATATCTCAAAGGATGAAAGCTTACTGATTAAGGTCTCTCTTTTGAAGTGTTTTGTGGATTGTATGGTCTCATCTAGGATGCATATCTTGTTGTCATATTCTGGTGTCAAGGTAGTGATCAGTTTATCCATTATGTCTTCTTCTGAGATATCTCCACCATTGTTTTTGATCCAACAAATGCTTCATTAATCTTGTTGGTGTTTTTTCTTGTTGGCCAAAACATATCATCTCTCACCAGTTCACAAACTAACTCAACCAGACAAAACCCAACTTCGACAAGGCATAAAATACCTTCTGCACTTTAGGCTCCACAGACCCAGGTAGGTGTACCTAATCCCTACTCATTCCAACTAATACAAAACATTCTACAAATACCCAACAAGCAGGTTAACTGGTGGATTCAACAGAACAAACATGTCTTGTGATGGGATTCATAACTGAGATGAATCTTTGATATGGGAAGCCTACCCACATGCTACAAACTTCTTCCAAGCTCATCAACAAAAAGGGAAAGTTGATTTAAAATATTTCTTGATATGAGTCTGGTAAAACCAGTGCCTAATCCTTGGCATGGAGTTAGAAAACTATAATCCACAAGAACATTAAAATTCTACAAAGTTGAAACCCGAATGACATACCTTGCACATCATTCCTTTCTTCACCAGATTCAAACATCATATTCAATGAAAACCCCAAATTCTCAGAAATTCTCCTATAAGGTTTAATCCCCTCCTTGAGAGAAACTCACAGGTGATCTCATGACAAACCTTGTTCATCAGCACATTAATCCGCCTTACAAACTAACTATGCAAGAATTTAACAGTAACAAAGAAGACATCACAAATATTGCAAAGGGGCTCTTCTTGTATTCATTCAAATCTCATGTTTCAAATACATTCCAAGATCAAAATGAAAAACCAGAACATCAATATTAACCAGAAATGCATTAATGGAACTCAAACACTTGCTGTATACCCAAGAGCTTCTGCCAATTTTGTTAGTGCTTAAATCTACAGATGATTAATAATTCATGTACTCATATAATCCCAATAGATGCATTTGACAAAATTGCAAGCACTAAGGTATTAAGGTTATAAAAACCTTCTTCACTTTGAGTATAAAAACTCAGGTGGGTTTACCTATAACAATTCACTGTTTGAAATGAGCTTTGAATTGAGAATTAGCTCCTTCACTGTTATATTGTCCTTCTCAGAATTGACTCAATAAGACATTGCAACTCTTAGTATGGCCCAAAAAATCCTGATACACAACACTATGATAGAAATTATGAAAGCAACAATATTGAACAGTGGCTTAAGGATATTCATCCTTCTTCTTTTTATGAGTTAAACTCAAGGAAGGTTAACCTCACTCAATGCTTCTGTAAAGCATTAAAATGTACATCCATGAATTTATCATAGAATGATTCAGATAAGGATTATGAAAATAAAGTAAAATGAATCAACTGTTTATAATTTTAGGTGGTAACATGTGCAAATGTATCTCAAAGAAGTGTCTTATTTTACTTGGGCATCAGAGTCAAACCCTATCTCCACAAAAATCTATCAAGACAAATATACTAGAACCCAAATGACATGCCTGACATCCCATTCTTTTAATTCCTATCACTGTCATCAAATTCATATATGGACAATTAATTCACAGAGACGTCCCTTAAGATTTTACTCTTCCCTTGAAAGAAACTTAAGTTTAACCCCTATATTAACCTTGTGAATAATGCATTGAAAAAGCCTTACAATTTGAATGCATAAGAAAACTAAAGTATCCATACACAAGGACAACAAGTAATAGTAATAGAGTCCCGGTATGCTTTGTATTAATATCAAAATGTGTTAATACAGTATCCTCTTGACTTCAAAGAAAACAAGGTTCTATATTTTAGAACTTCTTTACAAAATGTATCCACCTCTATAAAATAACCAAAACTTGCTATATAAACCCACAACCATCTTGGAATCCTCAAAGGATGCAACAAGCTTTGGATGGTTGGGAAAAGATCCTTCACTAAAAAAAAAAGTACAAACTGAAAGACATTTGATTGTGATAACATATTACAATTATCCATTCCTCCACAATTTCATAGGTGGCACCTTTGTCTAAGGATATTTCAGAGCAGTTACTAAATTTGTTGCATGAATGATGATCACCATCCAGATAACTTACATCATCCTCTATTTGAAACATGCTCTTCCTCAAAATCTGGATCAGGTGCCATGTGCACTCTATTCTTCTTCCTCCTCTATAAGCTAGACAAATGGCTTCTTCTTCTTCTTTATTGTTAACTTCTCCCAAGCTGCCACATCATCATCAAATGGCCAATTGTAAGTCTGTAATTCCTGTAGTAATTTGATTTTCTGATTCCACATGGAGTCAGTTATATTCTTTGCCTCAGCTGTAAACCTTACACAATCATTTTCAATCTTGAACAAACTGTCAATTATGTTGTTACACCTCTCCAAATCCAAAGTATTGTTACCACTAAGGAAAGCATCTTGTGTAATTGTTAGCTGATCCATTAACACTTTCCACTCTTCCAAACTAACCATATTTCCACTATCATCACACATTGGAGGTAGATACCTGCTGTAATTCTTATCAAACATAGTCAACTTAGCCTTTACCTATTTAGACTTACCATTAAAAAACTTTAAAACAACACTAACTAGGCTAATCTTCTCAAAGACTTCAGTCACCACCCCAGGGATCTCAGGCTTATGCTCTTGTAGGCTATCAAGTTTATCAAATAAAAAACTTCTCCCCGACCAAATGCTATGAAGTGGCTCCAGAGCAGCCAATGATTCATTCACCTTTCCATTGGCCTAGTACAATTGACTAACTAATTGATAAACTATTTCCATCCTTTCTATTATTTTATCCCACCTATATTGCACAATCTTTGCCATAGTGTCCAAAGATGCATCTATCCTTATCTTTTCTAGGTCCTCAGCAGGTTTCTCAAGTACTTCCTCATTAATTTGAATAGGGACCTCAATCTGAAAAGGGGGAGGAATGACTACCTTTGAAGCCTCTTCAAGCCTGACTTTCACTTCTGCCAACTCATCCTCTAACTGTTTGATTCTCATCATTTTCAAATCTTTGTCTTTAGCAACTACATTTGAACTTTCAAACAATTTTGAATATCTCTCAGATAATTGAGCTATTTTTGCTTCATTCAAGTTAGCCCAATGAGTCACTGCCTTGGAAACTTCAAGGTTAGTTGTGTTTTGCATAGTCCATATGATCTTATTGCCTTCCATCCAATCTTCTATACTCAATAAAGCTGGCTTTTGAGTTCTAGGGGCAAGAGACCACATTGCAATAGCTTGAGATTTAGGGTCAAAGCCACTACCTCTAATCATATCACCAATATGGACCTCATAGGATAGGCTACCCTATGGTTTCTTTCTTATCTGATCAATGATGAACGCAGAAGTCAAATCCCACCCTGGAGTCAATAGCATTCCACTTGACTTAACCAGTTCTCTAGCTTCATCTACAGTTATAGGATCAAGACTAGGATAATAAGATCCTAGAGCTCTCAAAGTTTCTTGACTTGGTTTCACTCCTTCAGGCAGAGCTTTCTTCACATCTTCATGTTTCCTCCAAATAAGGAAGCTCTTGAATTCCTCACTCTTAATAAATTGATCATCACTCAAGAAATCCTCTTGATACACTTCTCTGATATCCTGTCCTGCCCACAGGGATTGCTCATCACCTTCTTCATCAGTGGCCACCTTCTTGCTGGCTCTAATTTCTTTCCTCAATTGATGATGGTAGGCCCTATCACTGGGAACAATAGCATATGCTTTATCAATCCGTTTCTTTTGTTTTCCTTGCCTTGAATACTCTCCTTCCTCAAGCCTCTGCTTCTTCAAAGGTGGCTCTTGGACATTCTCCACCTCTAGCTGGTCTTCAATAGGCTTAGCAATCTATACATCCCCAACTTGTGGTGGGCTATTCCCCTCTTGGGACTCATCAGAAAACTCCTCTTGATCAGAAGATGAGTAATCCTTCTTTTTCTTTGGCTGCTTTTGGTCAATCAATTTCTCCAACTGATTTGATAGAGTGTCATGCATCTCTATCATCTTGTCAATTCTTTTCAAATAAGGAAGGTCAGGGAAGAAACCCTCAAAAGGAAGTTGGGCTTCCGTCACCTATTTTGATAGATCTATCAAATCAAAGTTTCTATTCCACCTCCTTTTAACTTCATCCATATCCACAATATTTATGATTATATCCTCTTCATCAAGGCCTTCATGTTCCTTGATGACACCAATATTAGGGATTAGGGTTAACCTTGCAGTCCTAATAAAACCCTCAGGGTCCACATGTCTACAAAAACCAAAAACCATCTTGAATTGATTTAACCATGTAGTAAATTGTGGGAAGGCTCTCTTGCCAATCAAGAAATCACCACTTTTGAACTTCCTAGGTGTGAAAGTACCCTTCTTATGGGGGGCCAAAAGCTCTTTGGCCATCCACATCAACTGCTAAATGAATTAAAAATAGGAAACTCTTGGTGACACATATTTTGGTAACAAATGTGGGGGCTAGGGGCAACCGTAGACTCTCAAGATAGTAGACTTTTCCCTAAAGTAAAAATCACCCCAGTTATAGTCTCCCTCCCACTTCTCTGCAAACTTCTTAGGTCTTAAAAGTTTAAGGACCCTTGGTGATATCCTTATAACATTTATGCCTAGCATCCTTATAATGGGATAAACAATAAAATTATGAAAAACACAAAAATCTCCCTCATTTGAAGTAGAGTTCCACTTCCTCACCCATAATTGCACAGGATTGTGCTGGCCTTCAAAGGTGAACCTTGGTTTCAACATGTTCAAGTCAAAGCTATTGATGTTGAAGAAAAAAATTAAGTGCATTAACAATGAATAATGCATGAACTTAATTGGACTCTTACTTTCTTTGATAGAAATCAAACCCTCATGCATTCTATCAATTATATACTGGATGCAGTTATAGTCTGTATTCACTAGGGAATTCTGGATGTCCAAAATCATCATTAACAAATTTGCTGGCAAGAATTTTGCATCCCCATCAATTCCCAACACTCTACACAACCCATAGCAAGTCTGCCTCATATAGTGCTAGAGGGATTTAAATTGGTAAGGGGCATTCATGTTAGCAGGGAGGGGAACTATATATTTATCCTATTTTGGGATGTGCTTCACCATTTGGTCCTTTATTGACCCTATGTTACTTTTATATCTCTCCCTTTCTTGGCTTAGGTCAATTTTAGTAGAGGAGGATGTATAAAAACTAAAGGTTTTCATGAAAGAACCCCTATCTAGAGTAACCAAAGGTGACTGGTCCTCTTTTCTAATTTTTTTGGAAATAGGGTCATAGGATCTAGCTAGGGCAACAATTAAAACCACATCTAAGAATACATCAGGGACAACTAATTTCCCCATACCCAAAGCCCAACCATTGCAAATAGGAACATGTTTACCTCTATTTCCATAAAAGAAGTTGAATATAGTGTAACTTGAGCTATTTGGTATGACAAGATCTCTGCAAAGCCCTAGAACATCTTCGAAGACATCATCAGGAGCTCTTTTGTTCTAGCTAGAACCAGGCAACAACTTCATGAACTCATCTGAATAGTTTGGCTTGCCTTTGTCTTCACCACCCTTGGCTTTGGCTTCACTGCTGGAAGATGCTACATTCTTCTCAGGTTGACTCATTTTGCTACATAATTACCCTCAATCTCTGCAAACTTGATTTGCTTGGCGCTCAAAAATTGCTTCAGAAAAACACAATTCTCCTTGATTGATTTTGGACACAGGAAACAATGAGCTTAGCTTATTTATTGATATAGATCAAATGTGTACAACTACCACAATCATTGCAAATCAATCCTTAATTGCTCTTGCATTCAATTTCACATATCACCAATTTTCAAATCATAGCTAGCCGATGCAAAGATGTTGACAGATAGATTTGAAAACTCAAAAACAAGGCAAAAAAGGCAATGATTACTACTCTGTACTTTAACATCCTGTTTACGTCATGAAATCCTTCTTTAAAATTGATTGGATGGCTTATTGGTTTACTCTCCAGCTTGACAATGTACTTTATCCACATAGCAACGGTCTTTTTCTTTTCCTTTATTACCTTTTCCAACTGAGCCCATTCAGCGAATCAGCGACTGCAAGCTTCTCGTGATCGCTTAATACAATGCTAACCCCAGTTTATATTTAGAGAACTGGTGACCAAAGCCTTTGCACATTCTTAGAATCAAACTCTTAACTCACCCATCCTTCAGCGAACCAGCGAACAAGCTCAATATAACCGAACATGATTACAGTCATTACTTAGTGAATCAGCGACTAAAGGCTACCTCTTATTCACCTAATGTTCCGGTTAACTGTCAAATTATCTTGAGATTTGGTGACTAAAGACTCTGCTCATTCGCTTAATCCTTGTCTTAACTATATGCATACTTGATGAAGGGTGCTACCCTTAATACCACAGACACATAAAAGAAACAGAGAAATAACAACAAAGTACAAGAACAAAAAATTGGCTTCTTATTATCTCCACAAATGTGGAATTACAAACTTTTAGAATTACAATATGCAAAGCCACATGGACATTCCCTTACAATATTTTGTAGGACAAAGCCTTGAATCAATACCCAGATCTACTACCCAAAACTGTCCTAGACAATACTACGGGCCTTCTTTATATAGGCATTTTCCACCGCCCGAGAAGGTTCTAGAAATTTAGCCCTAAGGGCCGACCAAACTTAGAATTACTTTATTTTTCAATTTATTACATCAAAGTTGGCTCAAAATAACTTTTGAAACCCGAACAGAAATTTTGAAGGAAAATTATTTTTTGCCATTTCAGGTGGCCAGACTTTCGGAGATCATAAGTCATCACCAGTTGACCTGATTGACTATTATAACCCCATTTTAGAAATTCCACGAAGCGCTCTATAGGCTTGACCCGCACAAACACCCATCACCCAAAATTTTGACCTCATCCGGGGCCTCTAAAGCCTTCAAAACTAAGTTCAAAGTTTCTGCACCCTGCTGCCAATACCGAAAATCTTCAATATCTTCAAAACTAGACCTGATCTACCCATGAAACTTTGTTGGTAGGCTGACATGACTGAGATGAACCTCCACATGTAAAATTAGAATATTCTGAGATTTATGACCAACTTACTAAAAATAGCAAGTTCCCATAAAATAGAAGCTCTGCACAAGATAGCCCTTATTGAATACAAAAATAGAAATTTTTTTTTTGGGTGATGCAAGATTTCTCTAACACCTAGGATGCTCCTGCATCAATATTGCGTGAACTAGCAAACAAGCTTTCCTCTAAGTTGCTGAATTCTTCCTTAACTGCTAGCTTCAAGCTGTGATTTAGATTCAACCGTTGATCATAGACTTAATCAACAATCCTCGTTAATTCACTGAATCAAAACAAGCTTTATCCTTTCTATTACGAGACTCAGAGAACAAAAGATTCACTGAATTGCCAAATACTTCAAATACTGACCATTGCATCATGCGATTAAGCGAATAAAGGTTTTTCAACTTATCTCGCCCATTCGTTGAATACTTCTAACCATAATCAAACTTTTAAGAGAACTTACGAATACTTTGTTTGCCCAATCACCAGAAAACTTAGGATCTCACTAACTTATTCCGAGAATAAGCAAACACTTGATATAACCCTTTTCACCAAATTCATCAAGCCTAACTGTCGGAGCCACCAAACTTAGAGGACAGTAACACAACTGCTCAGTCGCCCAATCACCAAGTCAAAATATGTAGGACCCAAATGTATTCTAAGATTAAAACACATCCGTTGATCTTTCAGAAAATCAACAGTGTTTGCTAGATCGCTAGATGCCAGAAGACTTAACCGCATGATTCTGAGAATGAGTGATCACTATAGTGCTAGGTCACTGAGAGTTTTCTTGAGACCGCCAAATAACATGCGAATAAAAGATAACACTTTCGCCAATTCGCTGAATGTTTTGAGGTAGCCGCTGGAAGATTTAGAGATTACGTGATTGAACACGATACTTAACATGGGTTTGACACATTCACCAGTTCGCTAAAAAGCTTAATGATGGGAAATAACATTACATGACTCAGCGAAAGCCTAAAGGAAATAGTCACATGCACTTTTAAGAACTTAAGTGGCCAAAAAGTAATGATGAATTAGAAGACTTAAGGTTGAATTGAGGGTTTTCACATGAATTCAAATTTCTTTAAGGACAAGATTTAAGGTAAGGGTTTTTTGAACATAGTCATGGCAACTTTGAAGAAATTTTGACACCTAAACCACAGGAAAAATTTACAAACAAGAGGACTAAACCAAAATGTGGACAAAAACCTCAGAAAATTAAGAATATACCCAACAGTGGCTCTATCTGAGGATGCTTGATTGCAAGATCATAGCAAGAATTTATGAATCTCTGGGAGGAAGACCACCAAACCCTAACCTAAAATAAGAAACAAACACACAACAGAAACAAACACACCTATACATATATACATAACTACTGTGCATGGAAAAGAATTAACTGAAGAAGAATTTCAGGAATGCACTGGCAATTCCTGCTCTTCACCATCCAAATTTTGCAGAAAATATGAGTCCTTACCATGGGTTTGATGGACAATATAAGGTCCCATCCACAAAGACTCAAATTTTTTGTGTTTCCCTTTATCTTCAGCCCTAGCATTCCATTGAAGAACCATATCACTAGGCTGGAATTTTCTCATAGTTGCTCTCTTATCAAAAAGATAATTCATTTTTTGTTGTAGCTTTACATTTTCTCTTTGTCCTTCCCTCCTAATCTCATCCAATTCAATCAGTTGAACCATTCTGTCTTGCAGTGGATCACTAATTTCCACATCCTCTTCTTGCATAAACTTATAGATTGGAAGGAAATTATTAACTAGCAATCTTGATTTTGCACCATATACCATCTCAAAAGGGGACTTACCTGTAGCTCTCTTCTCAAAAATTCTATCAGCCCATAGTGCTAGCTTTAATTTCACATGCCAACTTATCTTATTCTTTTCCAGGGTCTTCTCCAGAATTTGCAAAATACTCTTATTACTGGATTCAGCCTGTCCATTGGCTTGTGGATGATAAGGAGATGAGTAAGACAACACTATGCCCATTTCAGAGAAAAAATCAATGATCTCCTATGATCTGAAACTCATGGCATTATCTACAACCAATTTAACAGGGACACCAAATCTAGTGATTATATTGTTCATTAAGAACTCAATTACAACAACACTAGTGGCCTTTTTAGTTGGAATGGCCTCAATCCATTTGGTGAAATAATCAGTAGCCACCTTAATGTGACTATGTCCCCTACTGGACTTTTCAAAAAATTCTCCAATAAAATCCATACCCCACATTGCAAAAGGAGCTTCTGCAACAACAGGGTTCAATAATAATGCACCTGAGAATTTCAATTTCTTGGAAAATCTTTGGCAAGGCTCACACCTTCTAACATAAGAATGAATGTCTTTGAACAATACATGCCAATAATATCCTGCCCTTAAGATTTTATGAGCTATTGACTGAGCAGAATTATGTCCTCCACACATTCCAGAGTGCATTTCCTTCAACACCTTCTCTGATTGGTGCTTATCCAGACAAAAGAGTAGAATGCCATAATTATCTTTTCAGTACAAATCACCATGGATTAACACATACTATTAAGCCTACAACCTCAAACTCCTCCTTTGATTATCATTCAGCTCTTGTGGACACTTAGCATATTTGATAAAATAAATAATATCCTTATACCATGGTTGTACTTCAATGCTAGTGACTATGCCTTCATTAATAGTAGTACTATTTACTTGGACCAGGTCCATGTTTTCTTTAGTCATTAACTTAGCAAGTCCCAATCCTCTTACCAATTTGGTGATGTGAATTTCAAGGTCAAACTCTTGAATCCTATTTATCCACTTACATCTTTTTCCTGTGACTTCACTCTGTACTAGAATATCCTTCACTGTAGCATGAGGTACATAAGCATTAACCTTTGCACAAACCAGATATGGTCTGAAAGCTTTGACTACCTTTACAAGGGCATATGCATTCTTTTCCATTAGTTCATAATTTAATTTAACAGATTGTAATGACTTGCTGAAAAAGGCTATAGGATGTTCATATCCTTCTTGATCCTTTTGTAAAAGGATAGTTGCAATAGTATGAAAAGACGCAAAAGAAAATAGATAAAATGGTTTTAAGTAATCAGGTGACACCAAAATAGGGGCCTCTTGAATTTCTTGTTTAATTCTTTCAAAAGCTTGTTGAGATTCAAGGTTCCAATCAAATTTCACTTCCTTCTTTAGGAATTTCACTATGGGTTTGACCAATTCTGCAAAGTTAGCAATAAATCTCCTTACAAAATTAATCTGTCCCAAGAATGATTGCACACCCTTTATGTTCTTTGGTGGAGGGACCTTTTTGATTGCCTCTACTGTTTCAAGATCAATCCTGACTCCTTCTTTTGACACTATATGTCCAAGTAGCTTCTCTTCTGTCACAGCAAATTGACATTTTTTAGGATTCAGGGACACACCATATTCTAAGGCCTTAAGAATGACCTTTTCCAAATGAGAACAATGATCATCAGCTCTTTTAGAATAAGCAGTGAGATCATCCTGATATACAACCATGAGAACATTGATCAATTCCTTGAATGCAACATCCATTGCTCTTTGAAAAGTTGCTCCAACATTTTTTAAACCAAAGGGCATGCAGATATATACATAGGTTCCCCATGGGGTAGTAAATGCTATCTTAAACTGCTCTGATTCTTTGACCAGCACTTGATTGTAACTTGAGAAACCATCCATCATTGACAAAAGCTCACAACCAGTTACCCTATGCAGCATGGCCTCCATATTGGGCAATCCATAATTATCTTTAAGTGAAGCCACATTTAGGTTTCTGAAATCAACACAGAGCCTAATATCACGGTTCTTTTTCCTCACTGGCACAAGATTGGAAATCCATGTAGAATGCCTGATTGGCTCAATGATACCAGCATCCCTCAATTTTGTCAACTCAGCTTGCATCTTTGTGGAGAGCAGGGGATTGATGGGTCTTTGTTTTTGTCTAAAAGGCTTAGTCTCTTCCTTTAAAGGAATTTCATGCTGAAATAGATCAGCCCTATATGCCTTAAGATCATCATATGACCAAGCAAATACATGCTTGTATCTTTTTAAAAGCCTTATCAAATTACCTCTGACCTCTCTGCTCAATTTCTTTCCAATGTATACCATTTGTGGGGAGGTTTCTAAACCCAGGTTTATTTCCTCTAAGTCCTCCATTTTAGTGTTAGACTTCTGAGACAAATAACCATCATTTATTTTGAACATTCCTTCCAACTCCACTAATTGTTTTGGTATGTGATTTGAGGGTAATTGCACTATTTCATTTCTCATGATACATTCTTTTCCCTCAACACACTACTGTGCTTGATTGAAATCTATTTGCTGGCCATCATATTGATCAATGCCTTGAATAAACCTAAGGATATCAAGGCCATCCTTGAAAACTTGCCAATTATATACATTATCAAGCACTGCAGGCCTAGTTTTGACCTCTAACATAGACACACCAGTGAGGGTTATGTCATCACTCTTAAGGGCAACATTAGCAAGAAAATTTTCCATGATATTATTGGATCTTTCTACCCAAAGCAGATTGAAGGCATCAAAAAAATCTAGTCTATCCCAAACAACATGTTTATACAATTTCAATTTTTCATCCCTGGAAGCATATTGAGATCTTACTTGAGCTATAACAAGTTGGGAGTCACCATGAACCTTTAAACATTTAATACCATGCTTTATGGCTACATCTAATCCCAATATTAGAGCCTCATACTCAACAGTATTATTGGTACATTGAAAAGTCAGTAGGAAAGAGTATTTAAATGTAATACCTGATGGGGAAATGAATACAACACCAGCTCTTGATCCTTCCTTGGAGCATCCACCATCAAAGAACATTTTCCAAAGCCCATCTTGCTATAGTATCAATTCATCCATAATTGGATTTGTGTTTCTCATCTGGGGTATTATCTCCTCAACCATGAAATTATTCATGTCAATATCTACAAAACAATTTAGATCCTCCAGAGCAACCATTTCAATCATGACTAAAGAACAGGGCTCCCTGTACAACTTTACCTCAGTTCCATTTATTGGGATGGTAGCATATGACAAATCTAGTTGCAACTTTCCACCCACTGCTACAGCCCATTGTCTTGACAATAACATGCCATAATGAGGTTTTGTATCAACAACAACCACATCCATTTTATATGTGGCTTCTAGGAATGTAGCAATCTTCACTTCAATTCCAATTAGGGTCCCTACAATAGGTACTATCCTATTATCCATGGCATAACACCTTCCACTAGATGTATCAACTTGCAACCCTAACTCCTTCATCACTTGATAAGGCATTACAGTTGTGGCAGCGCCAGAATCAATCATACAATTTTTCAGCAAAAAATTATTTACAAGCAAAGTAACATAGAAAGGATTGATAGAAGAGGGTTCTTGTGTCACAATAGTTCCAACACATACATCAGAGATGTCATTAATTGCAATTGGATTATCCATGGACTTCCCTTCCTCTTGTAGAACAAGAGTAGTTCTCTTCTCACTTATAAGAGCCAAGGCTGCTGCTTTGTGCTCCTCTATTTTCAACATTTCAAGAAAAGGGATGGAGACCTTCATTTGGGACAAGGCATGTCTCATATCAAAGGTAGGGGAATCAGTATAAAAATCAGGGTGATCCTTTGACTTACCAATTTTCCTTTTCACCTTGTTAGCAATAACTTCTTGTTTCCCTTTCTTCTCAGCTTCAAACCCTTCATCTTTACTATTTACAATATGGGGCTTTGGGGAATCCTTATCTTGGAGCTTATTCTTAACAAATACTAATCCAGGGACTCCCTGATCATTATCCACCTTTCTGTTCCTCAAATTGTATGAGGATTTTTCTTGAGTAATAGCAGCCACAATTAGACTTCTTATCTCTTCTTCACTGGGCTTTCTCCATTGTTTTTCATCTGATCTAGATTCTACCATATGAGTCTTACAATTATCATTATCAAACTCTTCCTGATCAGATTGAGTAAATATTTGTTGTTCATAATCAGAAAAGATCTTCCTCTTATGATCAACATTATGATAAATAACTTCATCATCTGAGGACACTAGGTCCCCCATTAGTTTAGTAGTGAACATGTTAATAGCAGGCTTTTCAGATCCTTCATAATCTCCTGCATATGAATCATTGGCCTCTTCTCCCAAGGCCTGAGCAACAACACATTGGAATGGTGAGTGGGGCATATTACAAGCCACACACCAAGGGGTACTTTCCACATTATGTGCTATATTTTTCTTCAAAGGATCTAGTGTATCTCTTCCCTTCTGGGGTTCATTACTATCAGGAACAGGCCTGCCATTTTTCCAATTTGTTTTGTAAGGCATATCTCTTAAATTAGGGGCTCTGTCCTACCTTTGATAAGGTGGTCTTGTATCTTGAAAATTTCTTCCCCCTTTGTCAAACTTTGTTGGGAAGTCTTTGTTAATACCAGCTCCTTTGTCCATTTTTTCATCATCTTTGGATGGCCTTGTAGGTTGTGGCCTGGTTTCCTTCCACAATCTACCGTCATCTCTTTTGTACATTTGGCCAGATGCCTTTCAATTGCTTTCAATATTTATAGCCAACTTAAATGCATCCCTAAGGGTATGAGGATTTTTATCTCTTAGAAGATAAGACATCTTGCCATCCATAGAATTGAAATAAGTGGTTATGAAGACTGCATCATCTAGCCTCAATACTTGGAACAACTTGTACATAGCCTTTTGGAATCTGCTATTAAATTCTGATATGCTCTCATTGTAATGCTTTTTGATATTGTTGAACTCATTGAGCATGTAGCTTGAATTTACATGTTCTGCATATTGCTCTTTGAAACATCTTACAAACTCCTCCCAAGATGCAATACTATTCTCAGGTAGACCCCTATACCAATCCCTTGCATCTTCAATTAGTGAGTGAACAAAAAGCTTCATTATGACATCTTCATGCTTAATTTCATAATCATTAACCTTATTTGTGAAAAACTTCAAGTGCTCTTCACAGGTAATGACATTGTTCCCAGTAAATAATGGGATCTTTTTCCTAATCTCATTTGGGATAGCATTGGGTTGACTAGGAATACCGTCAAAGAACAGAGGCCTATATCTATCCAAATGGACTAGTCTCCTTTGGATATTTGGTTGAAATGGGGGGGGAGCTGCAATATTTTGGCAAGGTATAGTCCCCACTGTACCACTGACTACAAGGGGAACTTGATTAGGAACTTGTCCAGGTAAAATTTGTCCAGGGTGAAAGGCTTGAGAACTTGGAAGTGAGATGCTAGGTTGTTGGGGTGGGATTGTTCTTGAAGTGACAGGGGTAAAGCTACTAGCAGATGTGTTCATATTAGCATGTAAGAAAGTAATTTTTCTCTTCATTTCATCTGCAGCAGCCTCCAACTCGAGTTTCTCAAGTTGAATAGCCAAATCTTCCTTGGCCTTTCTAGCCTTCTCCAAATCAATGCTTGTTTGGGAAGGAACACTAGGAACAACCACAATTTTCTTGGGCTCATTAATATTCACACCCGCTACCTTTTGTTTTCCCTTATTAGGGATTTCTTTTGGGGCGTTTTTAATATCCTCATTCCTATGGATTTCAGAGGGATGCAATTGTTTGAGGACATGGCCTATCCCCTCAAATTCACTTTGCTTAGATTTGATATCCTGAGCCTTTTTCCTCAAATCCTCCATATCACCAAACAATTCCTTGTCTAAACCCTGAACATTTTGGCTTAGATCCCTAGCCTGAACTTCATTTTTCCTAGTTTTGATGATAAGTTCTTGCCTCTCCATGAGCAATTATAGATTTGCTGTTCCCTCACTTTCACCCTATTAGCAATCTCAACAAGTTGTTCACGCTCTTTCTTCCTTAAAGCAATCACTTCTTCCCTCAACTTCTCAGAATCGTAGGAAGCAGTTTCAGCAACAGAAGTTTCTCCTGGTTGCTCTAAGGTTTCTCTCATAGGGAAATAACCTACTTCTATGACTTCTGTGATTACTTCTTTTTGAGTATGAATATTTGGCGTGACCTTCTTGACATGTTCAGGATCATCAAAAGAGGAGGAAGTTTCATGAGGAAGTGGGGCATGGGATCTTTCTCTAGAAGGGCCTTGGGAGCTAGCATTACTGTGACCTCTCCTAAAGCATTGATTTCTACTTGGTGTATGGAGCTCATCACCCACATTATCTTCTGGGTGATCCCTATAGTAAGACCTAGTGTACCTTGGTCGACTCATGGTATATCACAACAATTTTAGCAAGATTTTACAACTATCAGCAACTGGTAACACAGATTTTTAGAGTCACCACCCACTAACAAGCGGGAATCAAATATTTATGCTAGTCAACAAAAGATACAATAGACTGTACTGCACAAAGCTATTATGCATTCATGTTTAGAAGTCCCCAGTAGAGTCACCAATTTTGTTAGTGTTTTTTCTTGTTGGCCAAAACATATCATCTCTCACCAGTTCACAAACTGACTCAACTAGACAAAACCCAACTTCAACAAGGCATAAAATACCTTCTGCACTTCGGGCTCCATAGACCCAGGTGGGTGTACCTTACTTCTCTGCTTATGCAAACTGATACAAACTAATACAAACACCCAATAAGCAGATTCACTAGTGGATTAAACAGAACAAACATGTCCTGCAATGAGATTCATAACTGAGATGAATCTCTGATATGGGAAGCCTACCCATATGCTCAATATATCTTCCAAGCTTATCAACAGAAAGGAAAGTTGATTTGAAAAGATTTTTATTACAAGTCTAGTTAAACCAGTGCCTAATCCTGGGTATGGAGTCATGAGATGCAAATCAACAGGAAACTTCAAATCTTATACAACTGAAATTCAAACAATGTACCTAGCACACCATTCTTTCTTTCCCCTACTTGGAAATTAGATCCTCATGAAACATCAGATTATCAGCAATAATCTTCAAGACATTACACTCCCCTTGAAAGAAACTTGAAAATTATTACACCATTTACCTTGTAAACAGGTATATAGAGATGCCTTACAAATCAATATACAACAATTTGATACAACACAAAGAGACATCAGACAAATATGGGAAAGGATTTTCACTGTATTTCATTAGATCATCCTGTGTCTATACATTCAATCACAAAAAACTCAAAATTAGAACCCTGACATGAAACCCAGAACTTGCATTAATGGTTCCAACCTTAATTTTGCATGAGCTTGGCTCTACAAGTGTTTGAGTTCCATTAATGCAAGTTCTGGGTTTCATGTCAGGGTTCTGATTCTGAGTTTTTTGTGATTGAATGTACAGATACAGGATGATCTAATGAAATACAGTGAAAATCCTTTCCCATATTTGTCTGATGTCTCTTTGTGTTGTATCAAATTGTTGTATATTGATTTGTAAGGCATCTCTGTATACTTGTTTACAAGGTCAATGGTGTAATAATTTTCAAGTTTCTTTCAAGGGAGTGTAATGTCTTGAAGATTGTTGCTGATAATCTGATGTTTCACGAGGATATGATGTCCAAGTAGGGGAAATAAAGAATGGTGTGCTAGGTACATTGTTTGAATTTTAGTTGTATAAGATTTGAAGTTTCCTGTTGATTTGCATCTCATGATTCCATACCTAGGATTAGGCACTGGTTTAATTATACTTGTAATCAAAATCTTTTCAAATCAACTTTCCCTTTCTGTTGATAAGCTTGGAAGATATATTGAGCATATGGGTAGGCTTCCCATATCAGAGATTCATCTCAGTTATGAATCCTGTTGTAGGACATGTTTATTCTATTTAATCCACTAGTGAATCTGCTTATTGGGTGTTTGTATCAGTTTGCATAAGTAGAGAAGTAAGGTACACCCACTTGGTTCTATGGAGCCCGAAGTGCAGAAGGTATTTTATGCCTTGTTGAAGTTGGGTTTTGTCTGGTTGAGTCAGTTTGTGAACTGGTGAGAGATGATATGTTTTGGCCAACAAGAAAAAATACTAACAAATCCTTTGATTGTAAGCTCTAACACTCTCATTAGGTTGCATCTCTAATGTATTGTATCTTTTCTTCCATGTTTTCCTGTGCGCATTCTTAGCTTGAATATCTCCTTCAAACATGTCTTCTAGATACTTCCATATCTTATAGGCTTTGTCCATCTTCTTGATCTCTGAAAACTCATTGTCAGATAGGGTACTAACAAGGGCTTCCTTGGCAATAGAATTTGATGTGAACATCTCCTTTTTCTTCAAAGTTGCATCATCTTTTGCAAGATCTACTAGAGAGGAATTCTAAACTTCTTTGGTAGCTACCTCAAAAATATCAAAGGAAATGTAGTACAAATGTGTCATCATTTTATTCTTCCAATCTAAATAGTTCTCTCCATCAAACTTAGGACTCTCTTTTCTAAAGAAAGCCATCTAATCAACCTCAAGTCGTTAAAATTTCTCTCTGAGGCACTTGGATCTAATACTAATTGTTAGGAATAGTCCCAAGAGATAACTGAGAGGGGGGGGGGGGGGGGTTGAATCACTTATCTACAAGATTCAATTTTTTATCCAATTAATTATAGAAGAACATTAAGAACATAAAAAATAACACATGAACACAATTTTGGTTACGGGGAAATCCAAATAGGTAAAAACCTCGGTGGGAATTAACACCCACTAAAATTGCACTAGTGTATAATGATCCTTGTTAGAAGATCTTACAACACTGTTAGGAGTTGATCTTTACAATGCAATAAGTACAGTGACCTGGTTAAGGGTCAGAATCTATTAGGAGTCCTTTATAATTAACCATGTTAGGGGTGAGGATGCACTGTCTAAAAGCTCACTGCTCAAAGGGGTGAAGGCTGCAACCTTCTGGATAACAGATACACACTATATCTTCAAGTGGTGAACTATGAGGTAGACTTGTTATCTTGATCAACTCTAATGAATAGCACACACTCTCTACTTTGTCACATAGACCTTCTACTGATGGCACAATACTTTGCACCTTTTGCTCTACTCTTGTCTTTCAACTGAATGCCATACTTAGCAATAAAAAATGACTTCCTATAAGTATCTTTCCTCTAAATGATATAATCAAGTCGGCCTATTAGAACCACCTTGAAATCATATTAGAGAAACAATAAAACTCTCCAATAACATCTGTGTTGGTTCTACTAAGCACACAACATAATTTGGGACCCGTCCAACTCAATATGAGTGAATGCATCGCTTCACACTATCGGCTCTACCAAATTAATTGATACTTTCTCCTCATGTTGAATTATGTCATGCACTCTTAACCAAACATTCTTAACTCTCCAATAAACACTAATCCAAGTGCGCATACCAAAATGATAGGCGCAACTCTTGTACCAACATAATCTCTGTCGGCTCCTCTCGATAAACTTAGGAAACTATGACTGTTAATTGTGAACATCATAACTTAACTTCTACTGCATATCCGACTCTGTATCCATGAACATAGCTTTATACATATGTCTACAACATACATATAAATGCACAAGGCTTCATGATAACTGTACTATGAATTTCATACCGAACTTTGTCTGTAACTCTATGAGGAATACTGTTGACACAAACTGCTATGTACAACTATTTGTACTCATAATCAACCTTTGCGTCCATGATATAATGATGATAACATATCTATGCAACATATGCTCAAGACTCACTGCTTAAGACTTCCATGCACACTTCTTACCATATGTTGTCATCAATGACAAACATACATTTAGTACTGGCTTGCTGGTAAATCTCCAACAAAATCTTCCTTATACCACACAAAAAATTGTGTGATAACTATGTCTACTCCAGCCTTAATTATTTAAGAATTCATCATATCAGATAAATTATGTTTAAGAATTGTTGGGAGTTCTATTAGACCTTTGTTGTAAACATGCCATTGGTTCAGTTTTGTAATTTTTTTTTTTGTGTTAAATGCATTTAAATGGAATATTAAGCATATTAATAATATGCTTAATCTACTAGTTAAGATTTAAAATGAAGATTTTATTGCTCACCGGTCCGCAGTTCCGTGATATTCAACCACTGGTTCAAAATTACTTGCATATAGGTGTGCGGTGTTGACCTAGTGCAGCTTCCCACCTTATACCACCTCCTTCAACACTCCTTTGCTCACGGACTATGCCAAAATGAAATAAAATGAAATGTGCCAGTAGGCAGGATATATGTATAAAATTTGACTTTTTTTTTTTACTTCTATTCCCATGTTGGTCAGAATTACTTTATCTGATATGATGAGTTGTTAATAAAGGTCTAATTTTGTAGACTACTAGCACGAAGGACAATTTGACCTAGCCAAATCTTCCTTGTACCACACAAAAAATTGTGTGATAACTATGTCTACTCCAACCTTAATTGTTTAAGAATTCATCATATTAGATAAAGTATGTTTAAGAATTGTTGGGAGTTCTATTAGACCTTTGTTGTAAACATGCCATTGGTTTAGTTTTGTAAATTTGTTTTTTTGTGTTAAATGCATTTAAATGGAACATTAAGCATAGGAATAATATGCTTAATCTATTAGTAATTGGCAGATTAAATGTAGATAACACCTTTATCAGTTTAGCATGTTTAATGCATAGTAATTACAAACTGATTCTTATCCGCATTATTATAAATTTACTATTAGACTAATTCTATAGGGTACTGGAATTTTTCTTGCATGTGCGAACTTGGCCCTAACTATACATAGTTATTATATGCTTAATCTACCAATTACTAATAGATTAAGCATATTATTACTATGCTTAATGTTCCATTTAAATGCTAGTATATAAAAGGGATGATCAACAAAGACCTTAAATGATTGATCCTAGCTAATTCCTATTGGAAATTGAAGCTACTCTGAAATTTTATTCCTTTTGGGCATTTTTCGGCTGCTCTCATTAACTTTCTCTTGAAGGAACATAAATAAGGCAATTAAAAAAATATTTATTTAAACTCAAAGCATATTTAGAGGACTTGGATTTTTTTGGTAGGATTTTTATTCTAAGTTCTACAAGCATTCTTGTACCTGTGATGTCACCGAAGAGATTGTGCCATCTAAAAGCGTTAGAGGAAATGATAGATTTCGATATGAAAGGCATCTTACAGAGCTTCATCTCAGATTCTAAGGACTTGGATGGAGAGAGGGCATGGATCCTAGACACGTCGATGTGAATTTTACTGAGCTAAAGCACTCCTTTGCTCACAGACTATGCCAACATGAAATAAAATGAAATGTGCATGTAGGCGGGATATATGTATAAAGAGTGATTGACTATTCTTGAAGCATTTTTCTCACTGCTTAAAGGTAATATTCACTGTCAAGAGATAAGATCTATTCAGTTTTAGAGGAAAATAGAGATTTGAACACATGTTAGGCAATGAATAGACATAGTCATAAAGATTACCTTTAGTAATATGCACAAGGATACATGTTATCATGACAAAGAGAAGCAATATGCAAAACAGTTGCATTGACTATCATGAAACAGTGAAAGGAAGCCTTACAAGTGATACAAGGTCAATGAAGCTTCCAAGAATAGTGATGGGAAAACTACATGATAGATAAATTTGTAGTCAAGAGAAGAAATATGCAATAAAATGCATAATGATGCAATGATACACATTAACTCCAGTACAACAGAAGCTTGTGAAACCAATAATATTCTAGAAAGATAGGTTATGAATCTTAGCATCAGAGAGCATCCATCCATTTACGAAAAGATTCCTAGCTTAGGAAGATCAGAGAAGAAAGAATATATAATACATCAAGATCCAAGATTTGCTAGTACAATTCTTTGTGCTTTCATGTAGTGAGAAACAAGTAAATGGCAGTTTAGACGTTATAGAAAAGTTTAAGTTCCTCCAATTGGATTGCGATGATCAAAGAGAACCACAAGGTAAGCTAGGTAATGCTCTTAGTGTAGGTTTAGAGTCACTGCTGCAAGGAAATGGTAAAACTATTATAGAAAATTCATGATATATCTAAACTATGGAAGTTGATTCAAACATCAGAGGAAAAGGCTTTGATGTCTTGTATGTACAAGTGTGAGTTTATATATATGAAGTATAAGATAATATGTACTTTGGGATTGATGGGTGTAATCATTCTGTAGGTAGGGCTTATGTAAGCATTAAAAAGATGGCCAATTCACTAAAATTTAAGTTTCCAATATAAAGCTTTTAGCAGGAATCGAGTGAAGGTGAAGGACTGACCACCATACTGCTCGATTGAGAAGAGATGTTCTCATTTTTGTGAATTATGATGCTTGTAAATATGGATAGGATTTATATGTGCTTTTTCCAGTGGCCCGGCCTCTAGAAGGCCAATTTAACTTGTGTAATCTTTATCTTCGTAATCTTAAAAGTGAGTTATTTTTTCTTCACACCAGAATATCCATGATTACTCCATTATGCATGTGCCTCTGAGTGTTGCTATCTGGGTACTTCTACACCATTTTTTGAGATTGCTACCATCCTATAATGTGCAGATGAATTAACCAATTTGAAAAAGTTATTCTAACCTCCATAAAGGAGAGGAGATTTGATCTTTAGAAAACAAATGGAAAGGATACAAAGTTGGGAATTGCTTATTCATTGTCAGTTCACATTGTGGAAACTTCTTCCATAGGCAACCTTTTATCTATTTTGACAAGAAATATGCTCTTGTGCGTTCTCATATGTTTTCAATATATAATTTGGAGGGCAGTCAGAAATTGAGCAATGCTTAACAATCTTTTGGTCCTTTTATTTGTTGGTAATCATATAACTTGAATATCATAGAACTGTAATAAAAATATTGGACAAAAGGCAAATTTTTATCCATTTTAGCATGAATATGCTCAAGTGTTCTTTCTGATGTGTTGACAATATAGACATTGGATGGCTGTCAGAAACTAGGCAAGGCCTATAAATTTTAACTACATGTTTGATATTTCAAGTGATTTTTTACTACATGTTTGACATTTCAAGTGATTTTTTTGTAAGTAAAAGGATAAAACACAGATGCATATAGAGGAGTTGAATTTTTTAAGCGAACAGACCAGTGGATGTTTGAATACACAAAACTGTTGAAGGCTGTTACATTTATCTTTTGATTCTTTTCTTAAAACACATGAATTCACTTCTGTTGCATTGGACTCAATGACATGCATATCAACAAAGTTATTGGGTTTTGATATATGGGGAATATGCATATTGGCCTTAGAGATCCTTCCATGTAAACCATGGCTTGGGAATTTTTTTGGGGATGTGTGATCTCCATATGATTCTCTATAACAATGGCAGACATTGGAGCACCTTAGCACCCCAAGTGAGAGATTTCTTATTAGGCAGTTTTTTATTTTGACTTCGATGAAAATGCAAAGTAAAGGCAATTACTTTCCCTCTTGTTTATGTTTAGGCTGACCACAAATTAGACTTTTTAAAATTTGTATTGTGTTTGCTTGAGGTTGGATGGCAGACCAACTTTAGATGATAGAAGGTGCCAAACGATTGAGGATGTAATGAGTTAGATCTAAAGTTTGAGTCACAGGCATGACTATACATTTTGTTGGTTAAATACATGTAAAAACCAACATTAAATGACAAGTTATCTTCTCTCTTTACAAGAAATATATGTTTAAAAGTGTTAATTTGGATTTAAGAATGAACTTGTGATACAGGGGTACAAATTCTTATTTGAAATTTGACTCTAGATTTTTTTAGATAATAGAATTAGGGGTTTGTAAGTTTTTTGAAAAAGTTTATTTTGTTAAAATAGAGGAAGTTAGCGAGATTCTTGGAAATATTATATGGTTTTCCCAAATAAGGGGATCCTAGTCGAATCCATTTGAGGCTTGAATTAGCCTATCTTCGTGTATAAATTGAGGCAATATTTTAGCCTCAAGCTAGGAGAGTGGTGTTTAGTGTGGTGAATAAATTAATGCTCCTTGTTTTGACTCTATATATGTATGCTATGGAAATATGTCCTTTAATTTTGATAAAAAATCATTTGGATGCAGGGAAGGGCGCTAGATGATAAATCCCCAAATTTGTCTCTCCAAATGCTTGTTTCTAGGACTTCTAAAATGAGCTATTTCCAATCACTTCTAGGCCTAACAAACACCTGATTCACCATTAGACAACCAATCTAAGAGGATTCAAACCCTCAGACAGACCCCTTTTTCAAGCCAAATTTCCATATATTAATAAAAACTTAAGACTGTTACAGCCAGATAAACACAAGAATTAACACTAGGCGTACAGATTTTCAAAGCAAAATAGAGTTCATTAAAAAATGGTTTGTAATGGAGCAAGTAAAACCTACTAAATCATTAACAAACCAAACCAAGCAATAGAAGAATCCAAAGATAAATGAAATAGCAGAAAATAAAGATTTTATTGCTCACTGGTCCGCACTTCCGTATCCAACGTTACCACTGGTTCAAACTTACTTGCATATAGGCATGCAGTGTCGACGTAGTGCAGCTTCCCACCTTATACCGCCTCCTTCAACACTTCTTTTCTTGCGGATATACAACATGCTCAACTGCCAACAACCTTGGCTGAATATACCTCTCTCGTCGATGGCTTCAATGTGCCTCTTTCAATGACCCCCACTTCTAAAAACCCTAATTGCAATGGCAGAATTTCATGCCTCGCCGACATCAATTCTCAGTGCCCTGCCGATCTGAAGGTGGCCGAACGCTAGAATACTGTTGTAGGGGAGTGTCTGAAAACACTTGTGGGCCTACCAATTAGTCGAGGTTTTTCAAGGGGCAGTGTCCCCAGGCTTACAGTTATGCCAAGGATGATGCACACCACTATGCCAAAATGAAATAAAATGAAATGTGCCGGTAGGCGGGATATATGAAAGAAATGTGACTTTTTTTTACTTCTATTCCCGTGTTGGTCGGAATTCCGACCACGCTTTAAGGTCTAAATTCCGACCAATAAGGGAATAGATTTAAAAAAAATCAAAATTTTCCTTCTATAATCAACCATGGAAAATCATTTTATAGCTTGGTCGAAAATGTTGGTCTAAAAAGTAGGTCAAATGTACTAGTGGCAGTCCACTTGTGTGCTTCACTTGTATCCTTGATATCACAACGAGAATTCATTCACCAAATCCACTCGCACATAATTATGATTCCCACAATAGGAGATCAGGGTCTTCCAATTCTTGACATTTACCAGTGCTCATGATAGTACTCTATATGCAAAGCAACTAACACTCTACTCACTGTAGGTATTCAAATTTAAACGCTTTGTTCAAAACCTTTTATTGCGTTTGTTATGTACATGTTGCTAATTCCTCTTGTTTTGTATTTACAAAGTTGAAGAACATAAGCCCATACTCTGTTCTTTGCATTTTCCAGATGTACAAAGCGTAATTACAATCGTCTTTCCAGAAAGCAATAAAGACTTCACCCAGCATGGGTATTCGAATTTTAAAGTTACATTGAGAACATTTCATTTTTTGTATTCCGTATATTGCTAATTAGAGGCTATTTTGTGTTAAAAAAGTATTAATATTTGCAAAACCTTGGTATAATCATGAATACAGAACACAATATAAAGCTTGCGCGCTATTATGTTCCAAGTTAATTCTGTACATTGTCTTTGCACCATTCCCCTTGCCTGCGTAGTATGGATGTTTTGGATAGAGTATTATACTTGGATATGCTCTATTATACTTTCATGCAAACGGTGAACTATTTTGGAAGACGCTTTAATTTCTATGGAGCATTTTGAAAAGGGGTTTGTCACATTCAAAATACTTTGTAGATATTCATATCGAATAGCATTGGGTACAAAGATATTATAGGTTTGTACAGAGGATGGACGAGAGTTTTGTCATGATTGTTTTCAAGGAAAAATTATCATAATGCTTTTGTCACTATTTGAAGGGAGGAGAACAGTTCGAAGATAGTATTATATGTGATTAAATGATGGAAAATTACAAAATGTGAACAAAAAATAGAGCACATAAAACTATGTGACAAAATGAATCAAAGAAATTTCATCACAAGGATTGAAATGAAATAGTCACTCAATGCCTCAAAGAGGTATCAACATAGGGCTCTTGTAAATTGCATATCATGGAATGCACATAATGCATTTGACAGAATGATTATGGCCTGTGAAATGAAAAAATATAGACAGCAAACCATAATTGTTTAATATAATCTCTCAAGGAAGTGTTATATGTAATGGCAAATATAAACATAGCTTGTGTATCAATTATTTGACAAAATGCTTCAATCTTTGCAGATATATATGTGTAATGTGAAGCACAGAAAGCTTTCGAATTGTTTGATAGAATGCTTATATATTATCTGTGAAAATTTTGACATCAGATACCTCATGTAAATTGTTTGACAAGATTCCTCAATGCAGAAAATGTGACCTCAAAGGATGATATGCATACAAAGCACATGGACTCTTCCTTCAAAGGAGTGTTGCCTCATGATTATGTGGTGTGCATAGAACTTTCCTAATGGAGAGGCAATAGAAAATTTTAAGAGTATTGTAAGATATTCACAAAAATGGACTTGCCAAAAAGGATCCATAGACTTTCAAGAAAATGCATTCCACATGTTTAAAACCAAATTTGTCAACTTTTGCCAGCTTCCTTTCCACCAATCCCAAAATGGGAACTTGCGAACAAGGTGTGGGTATCCATCAAAGCGTAAGGGAAGGGGGTTTTTCATTACAAACTATAGTTGTAATTATAGCGATGCATTTGAAATAAAACCTAGATTTATACATTTTGTGTCTGCTGATTTTTGGCCAAGTTTATCTATTCGTCGTTTGATCAATTTTAGTTGGGTGTCAAGTATTACAGAATAGTTAGGGGTTCCTCGGGATTGTTTTTTTATACAGACCATAGATCTGGTTGGGAACTTTAATATTAAACTTAGATCTTATCAGAAACATCTGTAAAAATTCTTTTTAATTGCTACTACTGTAGTTTTGATCAGAATCATCAATGTTTGTAGTTATTTTACTTGCTCTTGGGAAATGCGAAAAAGATAAAAAAGATGGTAGATACTATAATTAAAGAGTAGTTTCTTAGGGGTCTGAATGACAGAATAATTTGAATTGCCTTTTATTGCCGTAGTTTTTTCGACTTTACATAGAGGACCGTAAGACAATGTGCAGGAAATGCAGAGAAGGAATTGTTAATAAGAAGATTTGGTAAGAATAAAACAATAAACAAATCGAATATTTCCTAATACAATATGAACTACCATTGGAATTTGAAATCAAGTATCTCCCGCTCTACCTCTCTCTATCTTCTTTCTCTTCCTTTATCTCTAAATATGTCCCTCCCCTCCCCATTCCAGCCCGCTCCATACTCAAATACATCCGTTTCTCTCTCCCTCAATCTCATTGTCTTTCTTTCCCCTCCTTTGTCTCATTTGTTTCCATTCTTTGTTTATTTTATCTCCTTTTACCTTTCTATATTGTATCTTTATTCCCCCTATCCTTTCTCTATTCTTCTCTATTTTATATCTTTGTATCTCTATCTTTGTATCTCTACCTTTGTATATATCACAAATAATATTAACATGAACTAAAAGATAATATTGAAATATTAAAAATAATAAAGTATTATAAAATATAGTGTAAATAATTGAATTTTTTAATAAATAAAATTAAAAAAACTAAATATTAAAACATAAAAAAACTATTATATTTTTTTTAATGCAACATAGTATTAAGTGCAACAGAGTATGGAGTGCAAGATATAATGCAAATAGTCAACTGATGTATTTGAAAATATGGCGTTGGAAAACATTATGGGGTAACCATGGAATTAAACGCAGAGAATTTTAGACGCAGTAAAGATACGGTTTATTCTCATAACTAGGAATATGAGTATGTGAAATTGATGAAGGTCGACACAGAGTTCATTAGCCAATGGAGTTCGAAGAATCCAAGGTAGAAATCAAACCAACGACTGAGTCATGTGATTTTCAAGGAGAGCTATAAACTGCACGGTGATCATATAATTGGCATAATTACGAGTGTATATTATTATTTAAATGTTTAGAAAACATGTGACAAGTGCTTTAAGACTTTGATTTTTAATGTTCACAAAATTTTTCAAAATTGCAAATATTCAGCTTCAAAAGGGCTCAAAATAGGAATATAATTCCAATTAAAGGATGTTACTATGGTCGGCACAGACCATTATTTCACAGCAACCCAACCCTGTGGGCATAAAACATATGGTTCACGTGCAGCCGTCTATAGCCGCCCATACACTTTATTTGCAACTTTATATCATAAATATTTTATGTATCTATTACCTATAATGTCTGTGCAATGGTGCATTTAATGTAAGTTTACTTATAAATTGAAATAGCCGAGCCTAGCATTCCAGCGCTCCAATTAGCATTCTTCTGTGTTTGGTTGTTTCTGTTAGTGCTTGATTTTTTTTCATGGTATCAGAGCCAGTACAGCTCTGTAGTGTTTTCTGTGGATTTGATTATCAATTATCTCACCTTGAGTGTATGCTATGTAAGCTGAACTGATGTTTTGTGTCTTGTTGAGTGTATATCATTGATAAATTTCTATTGAGTGTATATCATTGAGAAATTAAAATTAAGTGCTGAAGGCTTTCATAATTCTCTGTTATATGTTAAACTAAGGAGAACAAAGCAGAAGTGGATTTTATTTCATCTGGGAAAAGCTCAAGTCCTCCACTAGTTAAAGGAACGCGGGAGCTCTTGAATCTTGAAGAGCTGTCTCAAACTCTCTGAGCTATACGAGGCAGATATAGATCGTCTATCTTTTCTTTATTCTATTGTTGTAACTGACAATCTTGTTGCGGACAAATTACGTGGTAGATTTGGCAAGAGTTGATTTGTATGGAAAGATCCTGACACTCTTCTATGCTGAGTAGCCATGGAATGAAGGCTAACAAGCATTGGCCAAAGGAATTTTGGAGCTGCGTATAATCTTGGAGTGGTAAATTATTTCTTAAGGCAGACATATGGAGTGTAAGTTTGTTTGAAGTTATTCTTCTCCACAGTTTCGTTTTCTTGAAAAAGAGTGAAGTAGTTATTTCAATGGATGAGGAAAAGTTGAAAATGACGATGTCTAGGTAAAGTGAAGAATTCGATGAAATTTTCTTAATATTTGTATGTCATAAGTTTTTAAAGTCTTTGTTTGTTTGGCTTATAAGAAGGTTAACATCAAGGCATAATATTTGCTAGAGGCTTGGTGTCTGTGTGATTGTTTGTTTGTGTAGATACTGAACTCTCGACAACTTATTCCACATTAGCAGTACACAAAAGACTAGGAAGTCGGTCAACATAGTCAAAAGTCTAATCCACAAATGACAAGTTAGAATCAATTTCCATTAACTTCTATGAAATAGAACAAGGTTCAACTAACATATCAAAAGGAGTAAGCGACTACAAGAGTCCATAATAAAAAAGACGTGCTGACCAAAATTGTTTAGCGTACCATTAGTAGAATCACATGAGATAATACAACAAAAACAAATACAATTTCAACAATAGTCAAAATCATAACTACTGACTGAGTAGCATTTTCACCTACTTGTTGATAATATCAATCTATGACTTGGGAGAAAAGACCCAACATGAACACAATTTCACAAGATATTTAAAAATAGTAACCCTACCCAAATTAGCCTTTATTGAAAAACTAGACAGTATTTTTTGGGTGATGCAAGATGTCTCTTACATCCTGGATGCTCCTGCATCGCATCTGCATGATTATTCCCTTAGTATCAATTAAATAACTTCCAAAAGAAGATCCAAGATTTTTTGTGGTCATATGGAAAGCTAAAGAGGAAAAAGGCACACATGAAAGTGGTCATGGTGTTCCATGAGCACGAAAGTTGGAGGGCTTAGATTGAAGGACTTAAAAATATAAGACATCACCCTAGTTGTCAAGTGGATTTCCAAGTCTCTCCAAGGGAATGAACCATGGAAGATCATGGTTATACATAATATTGTTAGGGAAGTGCCAAAACAGAGCCCTACATGGAGTGGATTGCAAATGAGTGACCTTCATCCTAGATAGTTTTCAATGAGACCTATAGGCTCATTAGTTGTTAAAGCCATCTGAAAAGCTTGGGACTATGTTAGAAGCTTCATCACTCAAAAAGATATTGTGGATAGAAATAACAGGTTATGTGGTGAGAGATCCCTATTGTGGAACCTTTTACATAAAGTAAAACCCCTTTCTCTTCTTTAGGGATTCTCTTCTAGAGCATGGGCTAATAAGGGTATTATAGTGTTTAGTGACATTATTATCAAAGGCTAGTTGATTTCATAGAATGATATTTATATTAAATTTGACATCCCCCTCTTAGTGGAGAACCTACTTGGTCATTAGAGAGGCATGTTCCTCTATCCCCTTACTTGAATATAATCTGGATAGATACATCGGCCTCTCTTGGTCTAAAGACATTGTCCTACCTTTGGTGAAGGCCAAAAATATTTACCCTCTCCTTGTTGATAACTCTGAGATCCTAGATCATGTGGCCAAGGTCTCGAACCTTAACCTTGACCCTTATACTGGTGTCCTCTCTACTACAGTATTTGGGAAAGACTTGATTAGCCCAAAAAGTTTGTATTCATTTGGAGCCTTGTTCTATGCAAGCTTCCTATTTTTAGGCTAGATGGAGAGTTAAGTACATGTACATTATGTATAACTATAGAGATTGTTCGACATATTTTCTTTGAAGGTTTGTTTACAAAAGAAATTTGGAACTTATTTGGTGTATGCATTGTCTATAATATTAGTCTATGAGAAGTTATTATGGGACAAGTCCTTGGTCTCTTGAAATATACTAATGTCTTTTTGGTTGTTTTCTCTAGTGAAGTTTTATGGATAATTTGAAAAGCTAGGAATAATGAATTATTTAGTGGTAGATCTAGGATCCTTCCTGAGTCTCTGCAGAGACTTGCTATCTTTGACGTTGTCTCGCAGGTCATTGTTACTCTAAAGATGCATAGAAGAAAATTTGAAAGGATTTTTAGGGATTGAACCAAAAGAATATTTGTATGGGAAGTAACCCATGGTGTTGCATCGACTAGGAGCACAAAAGAGAGAACTCCTTTTGAGATTAACCTGGCTAATTTCATGGTTGAACTTGAGGAACAACAGAGAGAAGAATAAAGAAGAGACAAGAAAGAAGCAAACATGGTAGTACCTATACAGGAACCATCGCTTGTTTTTTCTGATCAACTTGGTTATCCCATCACTGTACCAGGAGTAGAAATAACATTTCTTAAATGGACAAAGGGGCCATTAGGCTAGATTGCATCATTCAAAGTTCCACTTAATGACAACTAAATTATACATTTCTATTTACCTTTTGTATTATTTTTGAGTGGTTTCATATATATGTTGATAAACTAATGTAAAAACTGTAAATTATTTTGTAATAGTCCTGTACAATGCTACTTAGTTGCTAAGCAATAGATACCCTTGGTATATCATTTTGTAATGGACTTAACAATGTATGATGCCCATATTATAATTAATAAAAAAAGAAATTGAGTACAAAATGAATAATGAAATTAAATAGTCTCAAATGCTACATTATTTCATCAAGTTATCCATTGTCCTTCTCTTCTCCGACTTGTGATATTGACTCTCAAATTCTCATTAACTTTTTGTGTGATGCACAAAGATTTGAAGATTTTTCTTTTAATAATAATAATGACGCAAGGGTAGGGTAGATACAAGCAGAATCAAGTAGAATTGACTCCACTTGATTGACAACCAGCCCTGCTCAGAGTTACACAATGGAAGCAATATGATACCACATGAAATCAATGAACATACAATGGATATTAGACAATCAACTGGCAGCAACAACAGAGAATTTATCTTATTTCTTCAAACATGCCCGGCTATGAGGCCTTCCGGGTTTCGGCCTTATACAATTAGAATCATCGCGAGCATATCCTCTTTTATGATAATTATTCTACTATCCTTCTACCATCTAGCACTACCTCTTCCTTTCCCTACAACATCAATCTAGATTCCTTATATAGCCAGCAAAGCCACAAGTTGGCCAGTCAGGCATTTAATTACAATATAGGTCCAGTCGGGAAGATTTAAATCAAAATTAATGAAAGATTGATCACCACATGATGCGCCTTAAGATTTAGGTCCACACATGAGCCAAAAATATTCCTTTAAGGGCACAAGGCCCCATTTGATCACATGGCATGTTGCAAGAAGAAACACTACATGTTTCACATGAAAACTGCCAGTAAATAGGTCCCGGGGAAAAATGGTCATAACTTTTGACTCATAATGAATTAGGAAATGTGCCTTTGGGAAAAGATATTAATTTAGGTCCTCTTTAGCAAAACTAAGGTGCATAGGCTGAATCATTACGGATCATGGGCACCAAGACTCGCAATCAGCACCAAAACTGCAGGAAAATACAGTTCGGACGGCATGGAAAACAACTGCAACTTTGAAATAGTCTATCCAATATTTATGCATCCATAGGAGAAGGTTCCCAAATAGGCCCTCAACATCATGTAAGCTTCACACAACATGAAACCATCAAATGCAAAGATTATAATGTAAACAACAGAAAATAGGTACAAAAATCAGGAAATGTTTTTGGTTGATGCAAGATTGCTCAAAGACCCAAGATGCTCCTACATCAAACACCTGGGGTAAATAAAGAACTAATTTCCACATCAGGCATTGCTCATATTCTGACCTGAATCATAAAGATCCAACTTATCTTGTGTAATCCATGAACTGTCTTCAACTGGCTTGTCTTTCCACTAAACTAGATATTCCATGTAGTCTTTTCCTCTTGTACTCTTGCTCACTCTTTTATTCAAGATCTTCTCAATGTTGTCTTTGTTCTTCTGAGGATAGTCCAGATCATCCTCAATCTCATCATTTGATTCAAAGCACTCAAACATATCAGCAATACTGAATATAGGTGATATATCCATGTCCTCTGGTAATTCCACTTCATAAGCATTTCTACTGTCAAACTTCTTCAGAATCTTACAAGGTCCAAAATTCTTCATTTTTAGCTTGTTGTAGGTACCAACTAGAAATCTATTCTTTTTCAAATGAATCATAACCTCATATCCAACTTCAAAAGATTTATGTCTCCTTCTCTTGTCTGCTCTCTGTTTATATTTCAGATTACTGTCCTCCAAATTCCCTTTAACTTCATCATGTAAAGTTATCATGTATATAGCAAAATCATCAGCTTCAGCACTTCTTCTTGTCTCAGTAGGTAAATCTCTCAGCTCTATGGTTCCTTTAGGATGAAATCTAGTAAAAATCTCAAATGGTGTCCTCTTAGTGCTTCTATTCACCAAATTATTGTATGCAAAATTTGCTTGTGCCAAAATCAAATCCCAATTAGTAGGTTTCTCTCCAACTAAACATCTTAACAAGTTTCCCAAACTTCTGTTCACAACTTTAGTTTGTCCATCAGTCTTTGGGTGAAATGTAGAACTAAACTTCAATTTAGTATTCATCTTTTTCCAAAGTGTTCTCCAAAACTAACCAGTAAACTTAGTATCTCTATCTGAAACAATAGATTTAGGCAAACCATGCAATCTTACCACTTCCTTGAAGAATAATTCACCTACATGTAATGCATCGGATGTCTTCTTACAAGGTATGAAATGAGCCATCTTAGAAAATTTGTCAACCACTACCAAAATAGAATCATTACCTCTCTGAGTTCTAGGCAATCCAAGAACAAAGTCCATACTCACATCTTCCCAAGGTCTATCAGGTATAGGCAAAGGTGTATACAATCCCACATTCTGACTAGTTCCTTTTGCTACTTGACAAATTCTGCAACCCTTAACCATTCTCTGTACATCTCTATAAATATGTGGCCAAAAGTATCTTTCTGAAATCAAATTCACAATCTTATCAATCCCAAAATGTCTAGCAAGTCCACCACTATGTTTCTCTTTCATTATGTTCTCTCTCATAGATCCTCTAGGTATGCACAATTGAACTCCTTTAAACAACATGTCTTCTTGAATGAAATAATCAGTCCACTTATCACTCACTGTGTGTTCCTTACAAGCTTTCCAAGGTTCTACAAAATCAATGTCAGTCTCATACAAACACTTCAAATCATCAAAACCAAGTACCTCAACTCTCATCTCTGTCAGCAAACTTCTTCTTTGGCTCAAGGCATCAACAACCTTATTTGACTGTTCGCTTTTATGCTTCAATGAAAAGGAAAAATTCTGCAAGAACTCAACCCACTTCATATGTCTCTGATTTAACTTATTCTGACTTCCCAAATACTGCAAAGCTTTATGGTCAGTATACAACACAAAATCTTTAGGCATCAAATAATGTCTCCACTTCTTCAAAGCTTAAACAATAGCATAGAATTCTTGGTCATAAACTGAATATTTTCTTTTAGCATCATTCAACTTCTCACTAAAGAAAGCTATAGGTTTTCCTTCTTGACTCAAAATAGATCCAATTGCACTACCACTAGCATTACATTCAACTTGAAAAACTTTACTAAAATCAGGTAAAGCAAGTGTAGGCAACTCTACAATTCTTTGTTTCAATGTTTCAAAACTCTTTTGTGCTCCATGTGTCCATTTGAAATCCTTTTTATCTCCTCTCATAGTTTCAGTCATAGCATTACAAATAGAACTAAAATTTCTGATGAACTTCCTATAAAAACTTGCCAATCCATGAAATGATCTTACCTCTCCAATATTCTCAGGTGTAGGCCAATAAAGTATAGCTCTCACTTTCTCAGGATCCATCTTCAATCCATCAGCTGAAATTACAAAACCAAGGTATACAATCTCCTCTTTCATGAATGAACATTTCTTAAAATTAATCAACAAATTTTCTTCCTTCAATCTCTGCAATACTTGTCTGATATGTTCAAGATGTTCCTCCTTAATATTACTGAATATCAAAATGTCATCAAGATATACAATCACAAACTTACCCAAGAATCTTTTCAAAACTTCATTCATCAGCCTCATGAAAGTACTAGGTGCATTAGTCAAACCAAAAGGCATAACCGACCATTCATACAAACCTTCATTAGTATTAAAAGCAATTTTCCATTCATCCCCTTCTCTGATCCTAATATGATGATATCCACTTTTCAAATCAATCTTTATGAAATACTTTGCTCCACTCAAACTATCCATTATGTCATCCATCTTAGGCAAAGGAAATTTGTACTTTACTGTTATCTTGTTTATAGCTCTAGAATTAGTGCACATTCTCCATTCTCCATTCTGTTTAGGTGCTAATACAACAAGTACTGCACAAGGACTCAAACTTTCCCTAATCAAACCTCTCTCAAGTAATTCTTGCACTTGTCTATTCAATTTAGTCTTCTCATCAGGTGTCAACCTATGTGGTTCTTTATTAGGCAAACTAGCTCCAGGTATCAAATCCATACAATGACTTATACTTCTCATAGGCGGTAAACCATCAAGTACATTATCAGAAATGATGTCATGAAACTCATTCAACAAAGGCTTAACCTCACGTGCATGTTCTAACTCATCTCGTTTCTCAGTCTTTCTTGGAATTAAAGCAAAGCAAACATTCTCTTCTTTCATTTCTTTTGCAAACTTTTTACCATCAACCAAGCATACTCTGACTGTAGTACAGTGACTTTCATCAAACTTCTCTATCAAAGGCAATAATACTTGTTTCTTTCCATCCATCCAAATAGTATATTGATTCAATCTACCATCATGCAAAGCTTTCCTATCATAATGCCAAGGTCTACCCAAAAGAATATGACAACAATCCATAGGCATAATATCACATAAGACTTCATCATGATAATTCCCAATTTTGAATTTAACAAGACATTGTTCACTTACAAGTAGTTTATGCTCCTTCTGGATCCAAGCAATATGGTAAGGCTTAGGATGTTTCAATCTCTACAACTACAACTTGTTAACCATCTCTTTGGATGCCAAATTATTAGAACTTCCACTATCAATGATCACCTTGCAACATTTGTCAGTGATCTTACATCTAGTTCTGAACAAACTTTTCCTCAAAACAGGTTCCTCATTAGCTTCTCCATTCCACAAGATCCTTCTTAGCATCAAGTTCTCACCATGTTCAGGTTCATTAGACATTTCTTCAACTTCTTCACAAGCCAAATTATTTCTGCCATTACTTCTAGTCTTCTTTCTAGAGTTAGTACATTCAAAATCTCTATGTCCTTCTTCACCACATTTGTAACAAGTACCTCTAAACCAAGATTTCTCTTCTCTTTTCCCATTATTTTTATTCCTAGAGTAACCAATATAGCTACCTCTAGAGTAGTTACATCTTTTAGCAGATTCATCTTTCCATCCTTTATCTTGTGTTGCATTGTCAGATCTACTACTTTCTCCATAAGATCTTCCTCTACTTCTCTGAAATCTACCACCTCTTCCTCTTTATCTTTGTTCATGTTTCTTTGTTAATCTCTCTTCTACCTTCAAAGAAAATTGATATGCTTCTTCCACACTATCAATCTTCACATAACTGATCTCATCTTGAATAGATGTCCTCAGGCCATTCATATATCTAGCCATGTTCTCAACTTCATCATCCACATGTCTAGATCTGATATCCAATTTATAAAATTTCTCAGTATATTCTTTCACACTCATGTCCTTTTGTCTCAGATTTTGCATTTTTCTTATTAGACTAACTTGGTAGTCAGCTGGAAGAAACTTCTTCTTCATCTTTCCAAGCATCTTCATCCATGTCTTGATCTTTTCTTTTCCTCTCTTCTGTCTCTCAGTTTGCAAATGATCCCACCAAAGAGATGCATGACCTTTCAACTTTGTGACTGCTATCTTAACCTTCTTATTATCAGGAGTACCTTCATACTCAAAGTATTTATCCATCTCAGAGATCTAATCCAAAAGTGCATCGGTCTCAAGTCTTCCATCATAGCAAGCAACTTCAACTGCAGGTCTGGAGTTAGCCTTATCTCAAAAGTCTTTCCTCATCTTGTTCAACTTTAGGTTCAGCATTAGGTGCCGCTTATTCTTCTTCATCACTAACATCTTCAAGATGTGTGCCTCTTCTCTAGGCTGTCTCTACAACTTCAAGCTTAGTTGCAATCTACCTCAACATATCCATGATAACATTATCATTTCCTCTACCATGAACCATCTTGACAATCAGGTTCTAGCAAGATCGCAACCTTCTACAAGTTATAGGTCAGATCTTAAATCTTCCACCCTACAACCAATCCAATAAGGTTCTCCATGATCCAATCCACAAGAAAGAACTCGCTCTGATACCATTGATTATAGTGGGGTGGAGTAGTCAGGTTCGCTTGTTCCCCACTTGGGTCGTTCCCAAAAGATTGCTCTCTTGGCGGGCCCTCTAAAGGTAAATGCAAGAAAAGTAAGATGGATAGCTAATGGAGGTCAAGATTTATGGTTTTCCATAAAAAAAAAAGAACTCGCTTTGATACCACTTGACACAAGGGCAGGGTAGATACAAGCAGAATTGACTCCACTTGATCAACAACCAGCCCTGCTCAGAGTTACACAACGGAAGCAATATGATACCACATGAAATCAATGAACATACAATGGATATGAGACAATCAATTGGAAGCAACAACAGAGAATTTATCTTATTTCTTCAAACATGCTCGGCTGTGAGGCCTTCTGAGTTTCGACCTTATACAATAAGAATTATACAATTAGAATCATTGCGAGCATATCCTCTTCTATGATACTTCTTCTACTATCCTTCTACCATCTAGCACTGCCTCTTCCTTTCCCTACAACATCAATCTAGATTTATTATATAGCCAGCAAAGCCACAAGTCGGCCAGTCAGGCATTTAATTACAATATAGGTCCAGTTAAGAAGATTTAAATCAAAATTAATGAAAGATTGATCACCACATGATGCGCCTTAGGATTTAGGTCCACACATGACCCAAAAAGCTTCATTTAAGGGTGCAAGGCCCCATTTGATCACACGACACATTGCAAGAAGAAACACTACACGTTTCACCTGAAAAATGCCAAAAAATAGGTCTCAAGGAAAAATGGTCATAACTTTTGACTCATAATGAATTAGGAAATGCACATTTGGAAAAAGATAGTACTTTAGGTCCTCTTTAAGAACCCTAGGGTGCACAGGCTGAATCATTATGAATCATGGGCGCCAAGACTCGTAATCAGCACCAAAATTGTAGGAAAATACAGTTTGGACGGCAAGGAAAACAACTGTAACTTTGAAACAATCTATCCAATCTTTCGGATGGCAAGGAAAATAACTGTAACTTTGAAACAATCTATCCAATCTTTATGTGTCCATAGGAGAAGGTTCCCAAATAAGCCTTCAACATCATGTAAGCTTCACACAACATGAAACCATCAAATGCAAAGATTATAATGCAAACAAAAAAAAATAGGTACAGAAATCAGGAAATGTTTTTGGTTGATGCAAGATTGCTCAAAGACCCAAGATGCTCCTGCATCAAATAAGGAAGCAAGGTTCCTTTTATAGATTTCATGACCTCAATGGACAATTGAAATTAAGAGGCACTCATTGATATTGGATCAACAAGATTTGACAAGACTCATTGATTGTGATGATAATAAGGCAAAATTGGTTGCTAAATTTAGAAGGACTGAATTGACTAAAGAGATAACTGGACTAATTGATAGATGACTAATTGCATGACAAAGATAGACAAAATTAAATAATTAGTTAGACTCACAGTGGTGATAATTGGGTGGTGGGAGTATAAGACTTAATCAACATTAAATAATTATTTAATTATGTTTGAGAGAATTTAAATAAATAAAATAAATATTGAATTTATTTTACAAGAAGTCAATTTCTCAAAAAAAGTAAATAATTAAATAAATTAAAATAATCTATTTAATTACAAATGAAGCAATTAGTACCTTAAGTAATTAAAATAATTATTTAATTAAATTTTTAAAAAAGAGATATAATTAAATGATAAAATTATTTTATGAGATAATTAAGTATTTTAAAAATAATTAATTATGGGAAAAAGAGGGAAAATTAATTTTGAAATTTGAATTAAAAAGGTACAAATAATTTAAATAATAAAAATTATTTTATTGATGAAGACAAAAATTAGTTAAAATGTTGCTCACAAATGATAAGACAATTTTAGCTGTCTACATTATAATTTATTGGTAACATTTTATATACATCTAACTAGACTATATCAAGAGATAAAATATGAATGAAAAATTACTTAAAAGATTTTTTTAAGAGAAACCTAAATTTGACTTTGTTACTAAAGAGTAAGTATAAAAATTAATAGTAAAAAATTGAAATCATGATTATACACCACAAAACTTGTAATTTAACTTTTTAATAATTTCTTAATCAAGAGATCAAGTAAATGATATAAATGTTTTGTGAATAATTATCTCAATTGAGATAAATCAACCATACAGTTATGAAACAACAATATACATAATACGAGGAAATTACAGTACATCTACTCCGCATTTCACTACTCCAACCTACACAAATTCACTTACCGAGCATTGAGGACGACGTTGGGGTTATTGGCTTTCATTTTTTCTCGTAATTCCCCACCTTCCTTAAACATATTTGTCAGTCCTGTAAAATCAAAGCTACACTCTTTCAAACTTTTCAGGAGCTCCAGTCCATATGGAACGGTCTTCAGTTTGTAACAAAAACTTACATATAATATCTCAAGGCGTGGCATTGCTCCATCTTCTATTTCTGGCAACTCCTCTAACATGGAAAAGTTCCACAATTGAAAATGAAGTAGCCGAGGGAATCCCCCAGGCTTTCCAAACCCTTGCGGCAATGCCTTGCAATTATAATTATAATTCAACTCCAACCTTACTAAGTTGGGCATCGTTTGTAGAGCTGGATATTCAGCACAATGGCAGCTCCATAGGTCCAATTGCACGAGATTTGAGAAGCCACATATCCATTTTGGCACTGCAAAGCACCTTAGGAAAAGGTATTGAAGATCCTTCATAACTAACATTTTCTCTGAAAGAGGTGGAAGATTAGTTACATCATCATGTGATATAATCAGATTGCGTATCTTCAAATTACGCGTCTTCACTAGACTGGCAAGGATCCCATCTTCTATACTTATCAATTCAGCCTCGTCATGAATATCTATGCGCACATGGCGAAGATTGACCAAATTGACAAAGTGCTCTAGCTTTAAGAATTCATTGTCTACAGCGGAAAGAACAAAGCCATCTAATTGAAATACCTGTAAAGACACAAGCTTTGATATTCCCTTGGGCATCAATCTGGGAAATTTGTTTTGAAAGCTTCGGCGTATATCCAGATGTTGCAGGCTATTAAGTTCACCAATCCACTTAGGCAACTGCTCTAGATATGGGCAGTAAGAAATATCAAGGAAGGAAAGATTCGTATTGCTTTTTACACACTCTGGCACGTTGGTAATTTTTGTTCCCCTTAAATTCAAAAATCTAAGGAACTTCAAATTTCCAACACAAACGGGCAATGATGAGATGTCAGTGTAACTCAAGTCAAGAATGCGCAGTCTGCTGGCACCGCTGAGCAAGATTGCTGGAATATTTTGAATGCCTCTGTTTTGTGAGAAAGACAGAGTGCGAAGACGTGATGCGGAATATGCCCTATTACCTGCCATTACATCCACATCATCATCGCCTATGCTTTTCTTGGCCATTAGTATCCTAGTTGGACCTCTTTTGAAGGCTTCCTCTACACTAAATGCGCAATTACTTTCTTTTGCTGTACTGATGGCCAAATCAAGCAGTAAATCATGCAATTTAAGCCTTGTAACTAGCTCACCATTGATTTCAACCAAATATAGATTGTGAAGATGACGCATATAACTCCATCCAATGTCTATCTGGTCCTCTCCTTCAGGAATATATCCTTCTGCTACCCACAGGTTTATCAGATATTGGGGCTGTATTTCCTCATCCTCAGGAAAGAAAGAAAGGACTTCAAAACAAGGCTTAAGATGAGCAGGGAGAGAGTGGTAACTCAACTTTAGAATCTGCATGATTGGATACTCCGTGTAAGATACTGTTCTTAGCTGCCTCAATTTAGATTCCCAGTCTGTTGACGATCTCTCGCCCGCCAGAGATGCAGCCACTATTCTAACAGCCAAGGGCAATCTCGCACACTTCCTTTCAACTTGTCGGGCAATCCCTTCAAGTTGATGCGGCGGCTGATTTTGGTGGCAGTCAGGGAAGGCAAAAGCACGGAAGAGCTTCCATCTTTCCTCTTCCGACAAAAGCTGCAACCCATAAACACGAGCTTCCAAGCTTGTGGCCACATCTCTGCTTCGTGTGGTCACCACAATTTTGCACTGACTGTTATTCCCCAGTGGAATGCCGAGTGCAGATATCAACTTTGCGAGGGTGTTATATTCTCCACCCGCCCTCCACACATTATCCAGCACAATCAGATAATTCCTTGTGCTTGCTAAACGGTCATGGATCCACTTCGCCGACTGCACCTCACTCATCTGACCAGAAATGACCTCGTTCAGTCCCATTTTCGAGGCCAAAGAAGCTTGCAACATTCTGATGGAGAAAGTTCGAGAAATAGAAAGCCAGATCGACTTCTCAAACCTGCCTTTTGCTCTGTCGAAAACATTTTGCACGAGGAACGTCTTTCCCACGCCGCCCATTCCAACGACGGCGATGACCGAAGTATAAGGGTAATCCAGTAAGCTGAGGACTTCTTCAACATTGGGCTCAATAGCCACTGGTGGTGACCCGCTTGCTAGTAAGCTTGCTCTCCAATGTACAATCCCATATGTACTTGTGGAGGGTTGCTCTGGAGGAATCAGATCCGTAACAAGCCTCAGCTCCGCTGCATCTTCCATGATGAGCCTCATCCTATCTCTCACGTCCTTAATCCGACCTGCCATTTTATACCGAAAGGCTAATTGAGAATAACTGAAAACGCAGACACAACAGGATTGGAGCCTTTCATTATCACTACCCTTAGATTGAACAACACAGTCGTCCAGTATGTACTCTGTATCTCGAGCAATCTCTTTAACATCCAGCAGCCACCTTTTCACGGACGGATTGTGTGCACTCTGTGCATCTGCATCTCTGAGATAGCTTCTTATGCTTGTGAGATTCTTGCTCAACCACTCAAAGTCCTTTCTGAAGTTACAGACAAGACAAACTTCCTTGTTTATCTCTTCTATCAAGATCCCGCCAAGCTTTTCAAGAACAACATCAACCGAAGGGGATGCCATATTTGATCCTTTTTTATAACAACTGAGAATTTGAAGCACTCTCAAATATTACTATGAACTACACAGACATAACTTGAAGCACTCTTAAACATTATTATGAACTGTGATAGTTTGATGACTCTTAACAATAGAGAAACTGAAGATTGGAGCTCATTTATTGACAAATTTAAACCAAGAAAAGCTGACTAATTTGCATTGAATGTGAGTACACCAGGGAAAATAGTAGATTTATAAGAGAACAGATGAAACTTGTTAGAAGGAGTCCCAGGTTTCCCGAGGCCATAGTTTTTCCAATGGCTTTTACTTCGATTATTGTCTTCTTCTTTTTGTCAGCGAACATTTACTTAAAAGTAATTGAGTGAATTCCGATGTCATCGTTTTGGGTTAGAATTATTCTCTCGGCTTTAGCTTTATAAAATATGGTGGGTCATCTATTTCGATTTGATCCAAATGCTCTTTTCTTTTAGGTCCTGTTTGTTTGTGGGAATTGGAGCGGAATTGGCGGCAATACTTCTTGATTTTCAGCAAATCTGCTGTTTGGGAGAGTAAAATGCAATTTGAGGTTTAAGGTTCAAAATCAAGGTTTGGCCCTAAAACGGACAGCACCATCTTCCCACCGGAAAGGTGGAATTCGAAAATAAAACTAGGTTTTGCAAAATATTGAAGCACATTAGAATTTTTATCGGGTCCGCAAACTTCCCTTCAGACATTATTGAGTGGTGGCCTTTGCTCTTGTTGCTTGTTACTTATAGACATGAGAGCTTTTTCTCAGGGCACTGCGATTTAGTTTAAACCATGAATTGGAATCATTAATCCAGTACTCTCTCAGATCTCCTCTCACTCGCTTACCGATGATGTTTGTCGCCAGAGAAAATGCCGACTCTGCAAAATAACGACTCGGCTCAGCAATTACCGAAATTGCAGAGGATTGGCTAGGGAAATAAGCATTCAACACGGCTCGAACCATGACCGAAGCCTCTATAAATCGCGGATCGTCAGTAAAACCGCCCCTAATGTAAAGAATTTGAAGCTTTGGAAGCCCTAATTTGGAGGTCGCGTCGAAGGTATTCTTGACGACATTAATGGCGGCAGTGTAAGCCCTGGCATGCTCTACACCACTGCCGATGTGAAAGCAACAGACAATGTATGGTTGCCGCCATTAGTGAATCTTAGAAATGGCGGACTGGACAAATTGCTTAGCAGACTCGTGAGCAGTACTTGTGAGGGTCTGCAATTTGACGAAAAGGGGGAATTGAAAATGAAAATGGCAAGGCGTTGAATCAAATTTAGATGAATACGACGCAATCTGTGCCTATTTTGGGGATTGTCTCAGCCATCTTCCCTGTCAACCAAACGGTCCAGTTTTATCTTTGGAATACAGAAAACTAAAATTTCAAAACCTGATTTTGAGATATTCAGGTTTTTTATCAAATTTCAATTCTGCAAACAAATGGGGCCTTAGGTCTGTTGGTTGGAATTAGACTAGAATTAGGATTGTCAAATTTTGGAATTGATATTTTCAATGTTTGTATTCAAACCATGAAACTGGAATAGGGATTTGTTAATTCTGATTTACCCCCAAAACCAGCAATTGAATCTTCCATCTAAATAGGCGGAATTGAAAAATCAATTCCAATTCCACTTAAATGGGAATTGGACTTAAAAGAAAAATTTATAATATTTTGAAATCCATATGCAAACAACATTTTCCATCTTCTCAATATAAATTTGAGGTGAACCAAATGGTTCCAACCATATTCCAAAAACCATTGTTCGAATTAAAACTTCCAAGATTGTCAAACAGACCCTTATCGACATAAAGACAGTGGCCCCAACTCAAAGAAATAAAAAGGTTATTCTTATGGTTTTACTTCTTCATTCCCCATCATCTTCCTTAATTCGTGCTCTTAAAAAATGTTTTAGGTTGAGCTTTAAACTTACTTTGACATCACGGGGCTTACTATTCACGTACTCGTAATTATTATTCTTTTTCTTTAAACATTTATTCTTATTACTTTAGTTTTTTCCTCTTTTTCATTATTAAATGTATTATTTTTATTTTTATTTATAATTTTTTTTATTTACTTTATTTTAAACATTCTTATATTTTTTTTATATTGAGTATTTTTTATAATAAAATAATATTTGTAATGGTGAAAAGAGTATGTCGTTCAATATAAGATTTGGTGTTTAAGCTGCATATTTTGATTAAAAAATTGGTAAATAACTTAAATCTAACTTAATTTCATTTATACATAGTTTTTAGGTTTGGTTTAAATTCTACTCAACATATCTATTCTTGAATTGAGTTAGTTCTACAATACAAAAATGAGTTGATAATTCTCATTAATCAAACTTTAGTTTCGATTATCACTGACTGTCTCCAACTACCAATATTGCATTGAGTTAAGCATAAATAATATTAAGTTGTATGTCAGGGTGTAGTATTTAAGAAAATATTCCAATTCAACTCAAGCCATTGAAACATTTGCTTTAGAGATATTTTCTTTTGCCACTTTGCACCAATAATATTTAAGGAATTAAGGGATATGAGTGATAGGTGGGAGCGGGGAGGGGCTTTTCAACTTTCGTACTTTATCATTTATTCAAATTGTTTACACGTCCTCTTAGTTTAGTCCTTTTAATTTGATGAGGCTTCATAATTATTGATCTAACACTATTTTAAATGCATAAGATTCTCTAATTTTGTAATGCTATATTATCTCACTTGTCATTTCTATACACTTGAATCATAGTCCACTCATGAACTTGGGTGATCCACATTAGCTTAATCATCTCCGTTGAAAGATGTCTTATGATATGTTGTAACATATGAGAGGGGTGGGGGTTGAATCAGTTGTCAATAAAATTTATAAAACTCTCCTTGAATCAAATCCACACAAAAAAATTAATCCTTAACCATAGAAAGATGTAAACATTAAAAATAGAAACCACCATACACAATGAAACACCAAATTTATATGGAGAACTCTATTATGAGGAAAAATACGAAGAAGATTAATTCTCAAATATATATGAATACATGTTAGGGTGATGCCAGTTAAGGTGATTTTGATGCAAAGGAGGATGACAGGGGCCAAGGAATGGTACACCCTAACAAGATCCACCTTGCTCAACAACACGCGAAAGAAATAACAACACAATGAGAGAGAGAAAATGTAGGATCATTCATATATTAATTCAATTTGATTCATACATGTTGGGCTGTAAGGCCTTCTCGGTTACGACCAGATATTAAAATGAATTAAAGAAGTCCTCAAACATGCGAGGATCTGTCAAAATCTCCAATCTTCTAACTTTTATCTTCTATCCAAAACTGACTCCTAAATTCTAACCAAGCAACTACATTTATACAAGAGGCTACTGAATTGAGTCAGCCTTCAGATCCATAATAAATAGAAGAAATGGTCAAATTTGGGACCACACGCTTCCCAATGATAGGTACCAACATTAAATTTGTGACCCAAAATAAATGCACAAGTCGGCCTCAATAGAAACTCAAAAGAAACCCATCGGTAAGCAAAGCCAACCAAGTGCCAAACCAACATCACCGAGTGCTAGGGAAATTACCGAGTGCCAGAGAGATAACCGACCAACATTGGTGAACAAAGGAAACCGAGAAACACCAAACCAACTCAGTTAAAGCAGGAACCGAGCAACATAGAGAAACTCAAATATGTTTTTGGTGACACACGATTGCCAAGGACCCGAGATGTTGCCGCATCAGACACCTGGGATTATTTTAAAATGATTCTCTAAATCATTTAGCAGGTATGATTCGAGCTACATCTAACTTAGACTATGAAATCCATGAACTGTCTTCAATCAGTCTATTCTTCCATTTTACTAGACATTCCATATACTATTTACCTCTTGTTCCAAAATCTGCTCAACTTCTTCATTCTACTTCTTCAGATACTCTATCGGTACTGTCATTTCTTCATTAGGTTCATGATACTCATACAAATCAGCAATGTTAAATATAGGTGATATATCCATGTCATCGGGTAACTCAATCACGTATGCATTTCTACTATCAAATTTTCTCAAAATCTTGCAAGGTCCAAACTTCATCTTCAACTTTTCATATGTTCCAATAGGAAATCAGCCTTGCTTCAAATGAACCATTACTTCATCACCAACATCAAAAGTCTTATGTCTCCTTGATCTATTAGGTCTATCTTTGTATTTTTTATTACTCTTTTTCAGCTTATCTTTCACATCTTCATGCAATGTTTTCATGTACTCAACAAATTTCACACCTTCAACACTTCTCTTACTTTCATCTATTGGTAATTTGGCTGAGTTAGATATCTAGATGTTGTAATTATGGTAACATATGATCTACATGAAGACCGCATATGTTAGAGATCAGTTATGTTAGAGCGTAGAGAAAAATTGTCTAAGTATAAGAAGTATTTTCTCAGTGTACCCAGGAGATAGTTTTGATTGGCGACATTGATTGGAGTAAGTTCAGTGCTTGCACACTTGAACATGGATACTATGATGCATATTGAAGACTCATCTAAGAGCACAATTTTGTATGACATGTACAGAAGAAGTTATTGCAGTATTACAGGAATAGTGTTAAAGCCGACTGGACAGAATATAAGACATAATTGGTAAATAGTTAAGGGATTTTTTTTTTATCAAAATAATGTCTTAATCATATAAAGGGATGACATCCTAAATGTTAACCCTTGGCCAATGCATATTAAAATGTATTTTATAAAGTGCTTTATGTTTTGTAAAGCTAACTGTAAAAGTTATTATCTCTAATAACTTGTATAAATATAAGACATATGGAATGCCAAGAAGTGTAATGAAATAGATGATATAATTGAACATATATATGTGAAAGGTATTGATGCGAAGTTGTGAAAGACAAGAAAGAAAGTATAATATTATTTACCATACCCTATTTTGTAATCAGTAATCATTGTACATTACTTGTTTGGGCAGCAAGCTCATCTTGTAATCATTTGTAATCCGTACTACCAACTCTTAGTAGGGTTGAGGCTTCTAACAATGCCTAGAGTTGCTTAATTAGGACTGAGATACTATACATATGTAATAGGCTCCTAATAGGGTCAACATCCTTAACATGATACTTTTGATTAGTGGATCTTTGTGGGTATCATCCCCATCGGGGTTTTACCTTGGCCAGAGTTTCCTCGAGAACAAATAATGTGTTATGTTTTCATTTGCTTTACTGTTATGCATGTTCTTTAGTTTATTCTATTATGCATGTATCAAGATAATCTATTATATCCATAATTAGGCAAAAGTAAAAGATTGTAGAATACTGATTCACCCCCCCTCTCAGTATTCCCTATTTCTAACATCATCATCAATGTCTCTCAAATTAGATATACCTCTCGGTTGTAAGCCATTTACAATCTCAAAAGGTGTTTTCCCAGTACTCCTATTCACTAAATTATTGTATGCAAACTCTGCTTGTGCTAACATAGAATCCCAATTACTCGGTGTGTCTCCAACTAAACATCTCAAAACATTACCCAAACGTACCTCTGTCTGTCCATCAGTTTGTGGGTGAAATGTAGAACTATATATAAACTTAGTGCCAAAATTTTTCCAAAAGGTCTTCCAAAAGTATCTAACAAATTTACTGTCTCATTCAGAGATAATACTCCTCAGTAATCCATGCAATCTAACAATTTCCTTGAAGAAAAGATCTGCTACATGTATTGCATCTGATGTCTTCCTACATGGTATAAAATGTGTCATCTTAGAAAATCTATCCACAACAACAAATATAGAATCATTACCTCTTACTGTCTTCGATAAGCGAAGAAAAAAATCTATACTGATGTCAATCCAAGGTTTCTCAGGAATAGCAATTGGTATATACAATCTAGTATTTTGACTTACTCTTTTTGCAACTTGACAAACTCCACAACTTTTCACAAATTTTTGAACATCTTTATACAACTGAGGCCAAAATTATTTCTCCTTAAGCAAATTCAATGTCTTATCAATTCCAAAATGTCCAGCCAAACCACTACTATGTTTCTCCTTTATCAAATTATTTCTCATTGGTCCTCTCGATATACACAACTAAATACCTTTAAACAACATACTTTCCTGAATAAAATAGTCTTCCCATTTAGTACTTGGTTGATCTTGAATAGGTGCTATGCACTTTCTCCATGGCTCAGAAAAATTAGGATCTTCGTAAGAATCTCTCATCTCATCAAAACCAAGAACTTGAATTTTCATCTCAGTTATCAAAGATCTTCTTCTACTTAATGCATCAATAACTCGGTTGTCACTCCACTCATGCTTTATCACAAATTTATAACTCTGCAAATACTCAACCCATTTCATATGTCTCTGATTCAACTTATTCTGACTACCCAAATACTGTAAAGCCTTATGATCAGTATACAACAAAAATTCACTCGGTATCAAATAATGTCTCCATTTCTTCAAGGCTTGAACAATAGCATAAAATTCTTGATCATACAAATAATATTTTTTTCTTGCATCATTCAACTTCTCACTAAAAAAAGCAACAAGTTTACCTTCTTGACTCAACACATCTCCAATTGCACTATCACTTGCATCACATTCCACTTGAAATACCTTATTGAAATTAGGCAATGCCAAAACAGGCAATTTAGCAACCTTTTGCTTCAGAGTCTCAAAACTTTTGTCAGCTCCATGTGTCCACTTAAATTCTCTTTTGTCTCCTCTCATAGTCTCAGTCATAGCATTACAAATTGCACTAAAATTTCTAATGAACTTTCTGTAAAAAATTGCTAATCCATGAAATGATCTTACCTCACTAACATTTTCAAGTGTAGGCCATTTCAAAATAGCTCCAACCTTTTCGGGATCCATCTTCAAACCATCAGCTAAAATAACAAATCCCAAATACACAATCTCCTCTTTCATAAATGAACACTTTTTTAGATTTATCAGCAACTTTTCCTCTTTCAATCTCTGCAAAACTTGTCTAACATGCAACAAATGTTCTTCTCTTCTCTTAGTGGATATCAGAATATCATCAAGATATACAATCACAAAATTACCCAAGAATTTCTTCAGAACTTCATTCATCAATCTCATAAATGTACTCGGTGCATACTTTAAACCAAAAGGCATAACCAACCACTCATACAAACCTTCTTTTGTCTTGAAAGTAGTCTTCTATTTATCACCTTCTCTAATTTTGATATGATGATACCCACTTTTGAAATCAATTTTGGTAAAATACTTTGCTCCAGTCAAACTATCCATTATGTCATCCATTCTCAGTATAGGAAACCTATACCTCACAATTATCTTGTTGATTTCTCTCGAATTAGTACACATTTTCAATTCTCCATTCTTCTTAGGTGCCAATACAATAGGTACTACACAAGGACTCAAACTTTCTCTGATCAAACCTTTCTCCAACAATTCTTGAATCTATCTATTCAATTCTTGATACTTAGTAGGTGTCAACCGATGAGGTGCCTTATTCAGTAAACTAGCTCTAGGGATAAGATCCATACAATGATCAATGCTTCTCTTCAGTGGAAAACCATTAGGTATATTATCAGAAATGATATCTTTGTACTCGGTGAGTAACTTATTAATCTCCTTAGGAACACTATCCTCAGTTTTCCTACTTGGTTTGTTAGGAATCACAACAAAACATACATCATTCTTTTTCAAATCCTTAACAAACTTTCTTCCTTCAATCAAACAAACTTTCACAGATGTGCAAACATTACTAATAGGTTCTTCCATCAAAGGTAACAAGATTTGTTTTCTTCCATCAGCCACAATAGTATACTTATGCAATCTTCCATCGTATATAGCATGTCTATCATATTGCCAAGGTCTACCCAACAAAATATGACAATAATCCATAGGCATGATATCACACAACACCTTATCATAGTACTTTCCAATTTTCAAATTCACATAACATTGTTCACTTACCAAGAGTGTGTGCTCATCTTTGATCCATGAAATCTGATAGGGCTTCGGATGTTCCAACCTTTTCAACTACAATTTTGTGACCATCTCTTTAGATGCTAGATTCTCCGAGCTACCACTGTCAATGATTACCTTCCAAACTTCGTTAGAAACTCTACATCTGGTCTTGAACATACTTTTCCTTACTAAATCTTCCTTTTTACTTTCATTCCACAGTGCTCTCCTTACCATTAAGTTATTTTCCTTCTCAGGTTCATTCAGTGACTCTTCTTGTACCAAAGCATTCTAACTGTTACCAACCTTCTTACTTGCTTGTGTACATTCAAATAATCTATGTCCTTCTTCTCCATAATTATAACAAGTTCCTCAGAAACTTCCTTTGCTATAACCACCTTAGTAGTTACTACCTCTGCCTCTATATGAACTTTCACCTTTCCACTCGGTCTTTCCTTTATCCATATTTGTCTTTTCTAGTTCAAATCCACTATTTTCACCATAAGATCTACCTCTTCCTCTAGGGAATCTACCACCTCTACCTCTTTGTCTTTGTTCATGTCTCTTGTTCAATTTCTCCTCGGCTTTCAAAGAAAATTGATAATCCTCTTCAATGCTCTCCAATTTGACCATACTGATTTCTTCTTGGATGGAAACTCTCAAACCATTTAGGTATCTAGAAATTTTTTCAATATCATCTTTATCATTTCCAGATCTAATATCTAATCTATAGAATTCTTTAGTATATTCTTTTACCGAGCTATCTTTTTGCTTCAAAATTTGCATTCACCTAACTAGGTTAATCTGATAATCACAATGTAAGAACTTTCCTTTCAATTTATTCACCATTTTATTCCATACCTTGATTTTACCTTTGCCTTTCCTTTTCTGTCTAGCTGCAGATGTTCCCACCATAAGGATGCATGACTTTTCAACTTTGTGCTTGCAATCTTCACTTTCTTATCTTCAGGTACATTTGCATATTCAAAATACTTTTCCATCTCAGTGATCCAATCCATTAACTCATCTCAATCCAACTTTCC